>JAKSZU010000046.1:1200000-1705000 GCA_026018925.1 Tupaia tana
GATATGTTTGAACTTAGTTTGACGGCGTAAGTTTAGGGCTACTGTTAGTTTTTGGTTAACTGTTACGGTTGGAGATAGCGTCAGGGTCAGGTTAGGTTTGGGGTTGACCTTTAGGTTTCCGCCTAGGGTTAGGGTTAGGTGTATGGTTTGATTTAGGCTTCAGGTTATATTAGGTTTGAAGTTAGTTTGAGGGAGTTAGTTTAGGGCTACTGTTTGTTTTCGGTTAACTCTTACAGTTGGAGTAAGCGTCAGGGTCAGGGTAGGGTGGGGTTTAAGCATAAGGTGTACGCCTAGGGTTAGGGTTAGGTCTATTGTTTGAGTTAGGCTTCAGGTTAGGTTAGGTTTGAACTTAGTTCGAGGGAGTAAGTTTAGGGCTACTGTTAGTTTTTGGTTCAGTGTTAGGTTTGGAGTTAGCGTGAGGATCCGGTTAGGGTTGGGGTTGAGCTTAAGGTGTCCGCCTAGGGTTAGGGTTAGGTCTGATGTATGAGTTAGGCATCAGGTTAGCTTAGGTTTGAACTTAGTTTGAGGGAGTAATTTTAGGGATACTGTTAGTTTTCAGTTCAGTGTTACGGTTGGATATAGCGTCAGTGTCAGGTTAGGGTTGTGGTTGAGCTTCAGATGTCCGCCTACGGTTAGGGTTAGGTCTATGGTTTGAGTTAGGCTTCAGGTTAGCTTTGGTTTGAACTTAGTTTGATGGAGTAAGTTTAGGGCTACTGTTAGTTTTCGGTTCAGTGTTATGGTTGGAGTTAGCGTGAGGGTCACGTTAGGGTTGGGGTTGTGTTTAAGGTGTCAGCCTAGGGTTAGGGTTAGGTGTATGGTTAGATTTAGGCTTTAGGTTAGGTTAGGATTGAACTTAGTTTGAGGGAGTAAGTTTAGGGCTACTCTTAGTTTTCGGTTCAGTGTTATGGTTGGAGTTAGCCTGGAGGTCAGGTTAGGGTTGGGGTTGAGCTTAAGGTGTCCGCCTAGTGTTAGGGTTAGGTGTATGGTTTAATTTAGGATTCAGGTTAGGTTAGGTTTGAAGTTAGTTTGAGGGAGTAAGTTTAGGGCTACTGTTAGTTTTCGGTTCAGTGTTACGGTTGGAGTAGCGTGAGGGTCAGGTTAGGGTTGGGGTTAAGCTTAAGGCGTCCGCCTAGGGTTAGGGTTAGGTCTGTGGTTTGAGTTAGGCTTCAGGTTAGGGTAGGTTTGAACTTAGTTTGAGGGAGTAATTTTAGGGCTACTGTGAGTTTTCGGTTCAGTGTTACGGTTGGAGTTAGCGTGAGGGTCAGGTTAGTGTTGGGGTTGAGCTTAAGGTGTCCGCCTAGGGTTAGGGTTAGGTGTATGGTTTGATTTTGGCTTCTGGTTAGGTTATGTTTGAACTTAGTTTGAGGGAGTAAGTTTAGGGCTACTGTTAGTTTTCGGGTAACGGTTACGGTTGGAGTTAGCGTGAGGCTCAGGTTAGGGTTGGGGTTGAGCTTAAGGTGTCCGCCTAGGGTTAGGGTTAGGTGTATGGTTTGATTTTGGCTTCTGGTTAGGTTATGTTTGAACTTAGTTTGAGGGAGTAAGTTTAGGGCTACTGTTAGTTTTCGGTTAACTGTTACAGTTGGAGTAAGCGTCAGGGTCAGGTTAGGGTGCGGGTTAAGCATAAGGAGTCGTCCTAGGGTTAGGGTTAGGTCTATGGTTTCATTTAGGCTTCAGGTTAGGTTAGGAATGAACTTAGTTTGAGGGAGTAAGTTTAGGGCTACTGTTAGTTCTCGGTTCAGTGTAAAGTTTGGAGTTAGCATGACGGTCCGGTTAGGGTTCGGGTTGAGCTTAAGGTGTCCGCCTAGGGTTAGTGTTAGGTTTGTGGTTTGAGTTAGGCTTCAGGTTAGGTTTGGTTTGAACTTAGTTTGAGGGAGTAAGTTTAGGGCTACTGTTAGTTTTCGGTTAACTGTTACTGTTGGTGTAAGTGTCAGGGTCAGGTTAGGTTTGGGGTTGAGCTTAAGGTATCAGCCTAGGGTTAGGGTTAGGTGTATGGTTTGATTTATACTTCAGGTTAGGATAGGTTTGAAATTAGTTTGAAGGAGTAAGTTTAGGGCTACTGTTAGTTTTCGGGTAACTGTTACGGTTGGAGTTAGCGTCACGGCCAGGTTAGGGTTGGGGTTGAGCTTAAGGTGTCCGCCTAGGGTTAGGTTTAGGTGTATGGTTTGATTTAGGCTTCAGGTTAGGTTATGTTTGAACTTAGTTTGAGGGAGTAAGTTTAGGGCTACTGTTAGTTTTCGGTTAACTGTTACATTTGGAGTACGCGTCAGGGTCAGGTTAGGTTTGGGGTTGAAGTTAAGGTGTCCACCTAGGGTTAGGGTTAGTTTTATGGTTTGATTTATGCTTCAGGTTAGGTTAGGTTTGAACTTAGTTTGAGGGAGTAAGTTTAGGGCTACTGTTATTTTTCGGTTCAGTGTAACGGTTGGAGATAGCGTCAGGGTTAGGTTAGGGTTGGAGTATAGCTTAAGGTGTCCGCCTAGGGTTAGGGTTAGGTCTGTGGTTTGATTTAGGCTTCAGGTTAGGTTACGTTTGAACTTAGTTTGAGTGAGTAAGTTTAGGGCTACTGTTAGTTTTCGGTTCAGTGTTACGGTTGGACATAGCGTCAAGGTCAGGTTAGGGTTGGGGTTGAGCTTCAGGTGTCCGCCTATTCTTAGGTTTAGGTCTGTGGTTTGAGATAGACTTCAGGTTAGGTTAGGTTTGAACTTAGTTTGAAGGAGTAAGTTTAGGGCTACTGTTAGTTTTCGGTTCAGTGTTACGGTTGGAGATGGCGTCAGGGTCAAGTTAGGGTTGGGGTTGAGATTCAGGTGTCCACCTAGGGGTAGGGTTAGTTCTATGGTTTGAGTTAGGCTTCAGGTTAGGTTAGGTTTGAACTTAGTTTGAGGGAGTAAGTTTAGGCCTATTGTATTTTTCGGTTCAGTGTTAAGGTTGGAATTAGCCTCAGGGTCAGGTTTGTGTTGGGGTTAGCTTGAGGTGTCCGCCTAGGGTTAGGGTTAGGTCCATGGTTTGATTTAGGCTCCAGGTTAAGTTACGTTTGAACTTAGTTTGAGTGAGTAAGTTTAGGGCTACTATTAGTTTTCGGTTCAGTGTTACGGTTAGAGATAGCGTCAGGGTCAGGTTAGGGATGGAGTTGAGCTTAAGGTGTCCGCCTAGGTTTAGGGTTAGGTCTGTGGTTTGATTTAGGCTTCAGGTTAGGTTACATTTGAACTTAGTTTGAGTGAGTAAGTTTAGGTCTACTGTTAGTTTTCAGTTCAGTGTTACGGTTGGAGATAGCGTCAGGGTCAGGTTAGGGTTGGGGTTGAGCTTCAGGTGTCCGCCTATTGTTAGGGTTAGGTCTATGATTTGAGTTAGGCTTCAGGTTAGGTTAGGTTTGAAATTAGTTTGAGGGAGTAAGTTTAGTGCTACTGTTAGTTTTTCGTTCAGTGTTACATTTGGAGTTACCGTGATTGTCCGGTTAGGGTTGGGGTTGAGCTTACGGTGTCCGCCTACGTTTACGGTTAGGTCTGTGGTTTGAGATAGGCTTCAGGTTAGGTTAGGTTTGAACTTAGTTTGAGGGAGTAAGTTTAGGGCTACTGTTAGTTTTCGGTTCAGTGTGACGGTTGGAGATAGCGTCAGGGTCAGGTTAGGGTTGTGGTTGAGCTTCAGGTGTCCGCCTAGGGTTAGGGTTAGGTCTATGGTTTGAGTTAGGCTTCAGGTTATGTTAGGTTTGAAGTTAGTTTGAGGGAGTAAGTTTAGGGCTACTGTTAGTTTTCGGTTAACTGTTACAGTTGGATTAAGTGTCAGGGTCAGGTTAGGGTGGGGGTTAAGCATAAGTTGTACGCCTACGGTTAGGGTTCGGTCTAGGATATGATTTAGGCTTCAGGTTACGTTAGGTTTGAACTTAGTTGGAGGGATTAAGTTTAGGGCTACTGTTAGTTTTCGGTTAACTGTTACGGTTGGAGTAAGCGTCAGGGTCAGGTTAGGTTGGGGGTTAAGCATAAGGTGTCTGCCTAGGGTTAGGGTTAGGTCTATGGTTTCATTTAGGCTTCCGGTTAGGTTAGGATTGAACTTAGTTTGAGGGAGTAAGTTTAGGGCTACTCTTAGTTTTCGGTTCAGTGATATGGTTGGAGTTAGCCTGGAGGTCAGGTTAGGGTTGGGGTTGAGCTTAAGGTGTCCGCCTAGGGTTAGTGTTAGGTGTATGATTTGATTTAGGCGTCAGGTTAGGTTAGGTTTGAAGTTACTTTGAGGGAGTAAGTTTAGGGCTACTGTTAGTTTTCGGTTCAGTGTTACGGTTGGAGTTAGCCTGAGGGTCAGGTTAGGGTTGGGGTTGAGCTTAAGGTGTCCGCCTAGGGTTAGGGTTAGTTTTGTGGTTTGAGTTAGGCTTCAGGTTAGGTTAGGTATGAACTTAGTTTGAGGGAGTAAGTTTAGGGCTACTGTTAGTTTTCGGTTAACTGTTACAGTTGGAGTAAGCGTCAGGGTCAGGTTAGGGTGGGGATTAAGCATAAGGTGTCCGCCGAGGGTTAGGGTTAGGTCTATGATTTGATTTAGGCTTCAGGTTAGGTTAGGTTTGAACTTAGTTTGAGGGAGTCAGTTTAGGGCTACTGTTAGTTTTCGGTTAACTGTTACGCTTGGAGTAAGCGTCAGGGTCAGGTTAGGTTTGGGGTTGAGCTTCAGGTGTCCGCCTAGGGTTAGGGTTAGGTCTATGGTTTGAGTTAGGCTTCAGGTTAGATTATGTTTGAAGTTAGTTTGAGGGTGTAAGTTCAGGGCTACTGTTAGTTTTTGATTCAGTGTTACATTTGGAGTTAGAGTGCGTGTCCGGTTAGGGTTGGGGTTGAGCTTAAGGTGTCCGCCTAGTGTTACGGTTAGGTCTGTGGTTTGAGTTAGGCTTCAGGTTAGGTTAGGTTTGAACTTAGTTTGAGGGAGTAAGTTTAGTGCTACTGTTAGTTTTCGGTTCAGTGTCACGGTTGGAGATAGCGTCAGGGTCAGGTTAGGGTTGGGGTTGAGCTTCAGGTGTCCGCCTCGGGTTAGGTTTAGGTCTATGGTTTGAGATAGGCTTCAGGTTAGGTTAGGTTTGTACTTAGTTTTAGGGAGTAAGTTTAGGGCTATTGTTAGTTTTAGGATCAGTGTTACGGTTGGAGTTAGCGTGAGGGTCAGGTTAGGGTTGGGTTTGAGCTTCAGGTGTCCGCCTAGGGTTAGGGTTAGGTGTATGTTTTGATTTAGGTTTCAGGTTAGGTTAGGTTTGAACTTAGTTTGAGGGAGTAAGTTTAGGGCTACTGTTAGTTTTCTGGTAACTGTTACGGTTGGAGTTAGCTTCACGGCCAGGTTAGGGTTGGGGTTGAGCTTAAGGTGTCCGCCTAGGGTTAGGGTTAGGTGTATGGTTTGATTTAGGCTTCAGGTTATGTTATGTTTGAACTTAGTTTGAGGGAGAAAGTTTAGGGCTACTGTTAGTTTTCGGTTCAGTGTTACGGTTGGAGATAGCGTCAGGGTCAGGTTAGGGTTGGGGTTGAGCTTCAGGAGTCCGCCTAGGGTTAGGGTTAGGTCTAAGGTTTGAGATAGGCTTCAGGTTAGGTTAGGTTTGAACTTAGTTTTAGGGAGTAAGTTTAGGGCTACTGTTAGTTTTAGGATCAGTGTTACGGTTGGAGATAGCGTGAGGGTCAGGTTAGGGTTGGGTTTGAGCTTCAGGTGTCCGCCTAGGGTTAGGGTTATGTGTATGGTTTGATTTAGGCTTCAGGTTAGGTTAGGTTTGAAGTTAGTTTGAGGGAGTAAGTTTAGGGCTACTGTTAGTTTTCAGTTAACTTTTACAGTTGGAGTAAGCGTCAGGGTCAGGGTAGGGTGGGGGTTAAGCATAAGGTGTCCGCCTAGAGTTAGGGTTAGGTATATGATTTGATTTAGGCTTCAGGTTAGGTTAGATTTGAACTTAGTTTGAGGGAGTCAGTTTAGGGCTACTGTTAGTTTTCGGTTAACTGTTACGGTTGGAGTAAGCGTCAGGGTCAGGTTAGGTTTGGGGTATAGCTTAAGGTGTCCACCTAGGGTTAGGGTTAGGTGTATGGTTTGATTTAGGCATCAGGTTATGTTATGTTTGAACTTAGTTTGAGGGAGAAAGTTTAGGGCTACTGTTAGTTTTCGGGTAACTGTTACAGTTGGAGTAAGCGTCAGGGTCAGGTTAGGTTTGGGGTTGAAGTTAAGGTGTCCGCCTAGGGTTAGGGTTATGTGTATGGTTTGATTTAGGCTTCAGGTTAGGTTAGGTTTGAACTTAGTTTGAGGGAGTAAGTTTAGGGCTACTGTTTGTTTTCGGTTCAGTGTTACGGTTGGAGTTAGCGTGAGGTTCACGTTAGGGTTGGGGTTAAGCTTAAGGTGTCCGCCTAGGGTTAGGGTTAGGTCTGTGGTTTGAGTTAGGCTTCAGGTTAGGTTAGGTTTGAACTTAGTTTGAGGGAGTAAGTTTAGGGCTACTGTTAGTTTTCGGTTCAGTGTTATGGTTGGAGATAGCGTCAGGGTCAGGTTAGGGTTGGGGTTGAGCTTAAGGTGTCTGCCTAGGGTTAGGGTTAGGTCTATGGTATGAGTTAGGCTTCAGGTTAGATTAGGTTTGAAGTTAGTTTGAGGGTGTAAGTTCAGGGCTACTGTTAGTTTTCAGTTAACTGTTACAGTTGGAGTAAGCATCAGGGTCAGTTTAGGGTGGAGTTTAAGCATAAGGTGTCCGCCTAGGGTTAGGGTTAGGTGTATGATTTGATTTAGGCTTCAGGTTAGGTTAGATTTGAAGTTAGTTTGAGGGAGTAAGTTTAGGGCTACTGTTAGTTTTTGATTCAGTGTTACATTTGGAGTTAGCGTGAGTGTCCGGTTAGGGTTGGGGTTGAGCTTAAGGTGTCCGCCTAGGGTTAGGGTTAGGTCTGTGGTTTGAGATAGGCTTCAGGTTAGGTTAGGTTTGAACTTAGTTTGAGGGAGTAAGTTTAGGGCTACTGTTAGTTTTCGGTTCAGTGTTACGGTTGGAGATAGCGTCAGGGTCAGCTTAGGGTTGTGGTTGAGTCTCATTTGTCCGCCTAGGCTTAGGGTTAGGTCTATGGTTTGAGTTAGGCTTCAGGTTAGGTTAGGTTTGAACATAGTTTGAGGGAGTAATTTTAAGGCTACTGTTAGTTTTCGGTTCAGTGTTACGTTTGGAGTTAGCATGAGGGTCCGGTAAGGGTTGGGGTTGAGCTTAAGGTGTCCGCCTAGGGTTAGGGTTAGGTCTGTGGTTTGAGTTACTCTTCAGGTTAGGTTAGGTTTGAAGTTAGTTTCAGGGAGTAAGTTTAGGGCTACTGTTAGTTTTCGGTTCAGTGTTACGGTTGGAGATAGCGTCAGGGTCAGGTTAGGGTTGGGGTTGAGCTTCAGGAGTCCGCCTAGGGTTAGGGTTAGGTCTAAGGTTTGAGATAGGCTTCAGGTTAGGTTAGGTTTGAAATTAGTTTTAGGGAGTAAGTTTAGGGCTACTGTTAATTTTAGGATCAGTGTTACGGTTGGAGTAAGCGTTAGGGTCAGGTTAGGTTTGGGGTTGAAGTTAAGGTGTCCGCCTAGGGTTAGGGTTAGGTGTATGGTTTGATTTAGGCTTCAGGATAGGTTAGGTTTGAAGTTAGTTTGAGGGAGTAAGTTTAGGGCTACTGTTAGTTTTCAGTTAACTGTTACATTTGGAGTAAGCGTCAGGGTCAGGGTAGGGTCGGGGTTAAGCATAAGGTGTCCGCCTAGGGTTAGGGTTAGTTATATGATTTGATTTAGGCTTCAGGTTAGGTTAGATTTGAACTTAGTTTGAGGGAGTCAGTTTAGGGCTACTGTTAGTTTTCGGTTAACTGTTACGGTTGGAGTAAGCGTCAGGGTCAGGTTAGGTTTGGGGTTGAGCTTAAGGTGTCCGCCTAGGGTTAGGGTTAGGTGTATGGTTTGATTTAGGCTTCAGGTTAAGTTATGTTTGAACTTAGTTTGAGGGCGTAAGTTTATGGCTACTGTTAGTTTTCGGTTAACTGTTACGGTTGGAGATAGCGTCAGGGACAGGTTAGGTTTGGGTTTGACCTTAAGGTGTCCACCTAGGGTTAGGGTTAGGTGTAGGGTTTGATTTAGGCTTCAGGTTAGGTTAGGTTTGAAGTTAGTTTGAGGGAGTTAGTTTAGGGCTACTGTTAGTTTTCGGTTAACTGTTACATTTGGTGTAAGCGTCAGGGTCAGGGTAGGGTGGGGTTTAAGCATAAGGTGTCCGCCTAGGGTTAGCGTTAGGTCTATGATTTGGTTTAGGCTTCAGGTTAGGTTAGGTTTGAACTTAGTTTGAGGGAGTCAGTTTAGGGCTACTGTTAGTTTTCGGTTCAGTGTTATGGTTGGAGATTGCGTCAGGGTCAGGTTAGGGTTGGGGTTGAGCTTCAGGTGTCCGCCTATTGTTAGGTTTAGGTCTATGGTTTGAGTTAGGCTTCAGGTTAGATTAGGTTTGAAGTTAGCTTGAGGGTGTAAGTTCAGGGCTACTGTTAGTTTTCGGTTAACTGTTACAGTTGGAGTAAGCGTCAGGGTCAGGTTAGGGTGGGTGTTAAGCATAAGTTGTCCTCCTAGGGTTAGGGTTAGTTCTATGATTTGATTTAGGCTTCAGGTTAGGTTAGGTTTGAACTTAGTTTGAGGGAGTCAGTTAAGGGCTACTGTTAGTTTTCGGTTAACTGTTACGGTTGGAGTAAGCGTCAGGGTCAGGTTAGGTTTGGGGTTGAGCTCAAGGTGTCCGCCTAGGGTTAGGGTTAGGTGTATGGCTTGATTTAGGCTTCAGGTTAGTTTAGGTTTGAAGATAGTTTGAGGGATTATGTTTAGGGCTACTGTTAGTTTTTGATTCAGTGTTACATTTGGAGTTAGCGTGAGTGTCCGGTTAGGGTTGGGGTTGAGCTTAAGGTGTCAGCCTAGGGTTAGGGTTAGGTCTATGGTTTGAGATAGGCTTCAGGTTAGGTTAGGATTGAAGTTAGTTTTAGGGAGTAAGTTTAGGGCTATTGTTAGTTTTAGGATCAGTGTTACGGTTGGAGTTAGCGTGAGGGTCAGGTTAGGGTTTGGTTTGAGCTTCAGGTGTCCGCCTAGGGTTAGGGTTAGGTGTATGTTTTGATTTTGGTTTCAGGTTAGATTAGGTTTGAACTTAGTTTAAGGGAGTAAGTTTAGGGCTACTGTTAGTTTTCGGGTAACTGTTACGGTTGGAGTTAGCGTCACGACCAGGTTAGGGTTGGGGTTGAGCTTAAGGTGTCCGCCTAGGGTTAGGGTTAGGTGTATGGTTTGATTTAGGCTTCAGGTTATGTTATGTTTGAACTTAGTTTGAGGGAGAAAGTTTAGGGCTACTGTTAGTTTTCGGGTAACTTACAGTTGGAGTAAGCGTCAGGGTCATTTTAGGGTGGAGTTTAAGGATAAGGTGTCCGCCTTCGGTTAGGGTTAGGTGTATGGTTTCATTTAGGCTTCAGGTTAGGTTAGGTTTGAACTTAGTTTGAGGGATTAAGTTTAGGGCTACTGTTAGTTTTCGGGAAACTGTTACGGTTGGAGTTAGCGTCAGGGCCAGGTTAGGGTTGGGGTTGAGATTAAGGTGTCCGCCTATGGTTAGGGTTATGTGTATGGTTTCATTTAGGCTTAAGGTTAGGTTAGGTTTGAAGTTAGTTACAGGGAGTAAGTTTAGGGCTACTGTTAGTTTTCGGTTAACTGTTACGCTTGGAGTAAGCGTCAGGGTCAGGTTAGGTTGGGGGTTAAGCATAAGGTGTCCGCCTAGGGTTAGGGTTAGGTCTATGGTTTCATTTAGGCTTCAGGTTAGTTTAGGATTGAACTTAGTTTGAGGGAGTAAGTTTAGGGCTACTCTTAGTTTTCGGTTCAGTGATATGGTTGGAGTTAGCCTGGAGGTCAGGTTAGGGTTGGGGTTGAGCTTAAGGTGTCCGCCTAGGGTTAGGGTTAGGTGTATGATTTGATTTAGGCTTCAGGTTAGGTTAGGTTTGAAGTCAGTTTGAGGGAGTAAGTTTAGGGCTACTGTTAGTTTTCGGTTCAGTGTTACGGTTGGAGTTAGCGTGAGGGTCAGGTTAGGGTTGGGGTTGAGCTTAAGGTGTCCGGCTAGGGTTAGGGTTAGGTCTGTGGTTAGAGTTAGGCTTCAGGTTAGGTTAGGTTTGAACTTAGTTTGAGGGAGTAGGTTTAGGGCTACTGTTAGTTTTCGGTTCAGTGTTATGGTGGGAGATAGCGTCAGGGTCAGGTTAGGGTTGGGGTTGAGCTTCAGGTGTCCGCCTAGGGTTAGGATTAGGTCTATGGTTTGAGTTAGGCTTCAGGTTAGGTTAGGTTTGAACTTAGCTTGAGTGAGTAAGTTTAGGGCTACTGTTAGTATTCGGTTCAGTGTTACTGTTGGAGTTAGCGTGAGGCTCAGGTTAGGGTTGGGGTTGAGCTTAAGTTGTCCGCCTAGGGTTAGGGTTAGGTTTATGGTTTGATTTAGGGTTCAGGTTAGGTTAGGTTTGAACTTAGTTTGAGGGAGTAAGTTTAGGGCTATTGTTAGTTTTCAGGTAACTGTTACGGTTGGAGTTAGCATCAGGGCCAGGTTATGGTTGGGGTTGAGCTTAAGGTGTCCGCCTAGAGTTACGGTTACTTGTATGGTTTGATTTAGGCTTCAGGTTAGGATATGTTTGAACTTAGTTTGAGGGCGTAAGTTTAGGGCTACTGTTAGTTTTCGGTTAACTGTTACGATTGGAGATAGCGTCAGGGTCAGGTTAGGTTTGGGGTTGACCTTAAGGTGTCCGCCTAGGGTTAGGGTTAGGTGTATGGTTTGATTTAGGCTTCAGGTTAGGTTAGGTTTGAAGTTAGTTTGAGGGAGTTAGTTTAGGGCTACTGTTAGTTTTCGGTTAACTGTTACACTTGGAGTAAGCATCAGGGTCAGGGTAGGGTGGGGTTTAAGCGTAAGGTGTCCGCCTAGGGTTAGGGTTAGTTCTACGATTTGATTTAGGCTTCAGGTTAGGTTAGGTTTGAACTTAGTTTGAGGGAGTCAGTTTAGGGCTACTGTTAGTTTTCGGTTCAGTATTTCGGTTGGATTTAGCCTCAGGGTCAGGTTAGGGTTGGGGTTAAGCTTAAGGTTTCCGCCTAGGGTTAGGGTTAGGTCTATTGTTTGATTTAGGCTTCAGGTTAGGTTAGGTTTGAACTTAGTTTGAGGGAGTAAGTTTAGGGCTACTGTTAGTTTTTGGTTCAGTGTTACGTTTGGAGTTAGCGTGAGGGTCCGGTTAGGGTTGGGGTTGAGCTTAAGGTGTCCGCCTAGGGTTAGGGTTAGGTCTGTGGTTTGAGTTAGGCATAAGGTTAGGTTAGGTTTGAACTTAGTTTGAGGGAGTAATTTTAGGGATACTGTTAGTTTTCAGTTCAGTGTTACGGTTGGAGATAGCGTCAGGGTCAGGTTAGGGTTGTGGTTGAGTTTCAGATATCCGCCTAGGGTTAGGGTTAGGTTTATGGTTTGATTTAGGCTTCAGGTTAGGTTAGGTTTGAACTTAGTTTGAGGGAGTAAGTTTAGGGCTACTGTTAGTTTTCGGTTAACTGTTACAGTTGGAGTAAGCGTCAGGGTCAGGTTAGGGTGGAGTTTAAGCATAAGGTGTCCGCCTAGGGTTAGGGTTAGGTGTATGATTTGATTTAGGCTTCAGGTTAGGTTAGGTTTGAAGTTAGTTTGAGGGAGTAAGTTTAGGGCTACTGTTAGTTTTCGGTTCAGTGTTACGGTTGGAGTTAGCGTGAGGGTCAGGTTAGTGTTGGGGTTGAGCTTAAGGTGTCCGCCTAGGGTTAGGGTTAGGTCTGTGGTTAGAGTTAGGCTTCAGGTTAGGTTAGGTTTGAACTTAATTTGAGGGAGTAAGTTTAGGGCTACTGTTAGTTTTCGGTTCAGTGTTATGGTTGGAGATAGCGTTAGGGTCAGGTTAGGGTTGGGGTTGGGCTTCAGGTGTCCTCCTAGGGTTAGGGTTAGGTCTATGGTTTGAGTTAGGCTTCAGGTTAGATTATGTTTGAAGTTAGTTTGAGGGTGTAAGTTCAGGGCTACTGTTAGTTTTTGATTCAGTGTTACATTTGGAGTTAGAGTGCGTGTCCGGTTAGGGTTGGGGTTGAGCTTAAGGTGTCCGCCTAGTGTTACGGTTAGGTCTGTGGTTTGAGTTAGGCTTCAGGTTAGGTTAGGTTTGAACTTAGTTTGAGGGAGTAAGTTTAGTGCTACTGTTAGTTTTCGGTTCAGTGTCACGGTTGGAGATAGCGTCAGGGTCAGGTTAGGGTTGGGGTTGAGCTTCAGGTGTCCGCCTCGGGTTAGGTTTAGGTCTATGGTTTGAGATAGGCTTCAGGTTAGGTTAGGTTTGTACTTAGTTTTAGGGAGTAAGTTTAGGGCTATTGTTAGTTTTAGGATCAGTGTTACGGTTGGAGTTAGCGTGAGGGTCAGGTTAGGGTTGGGTTTGAGCTTCAGGTGTCCGCCTAGGGTTAGGGTTAGGTGTATGTTTTGATTTAGGTTTCAGGTTAGGTTAGGTTTGAACTTAGTTTGAGGGAGTAAGTTTAGGGCTACTGTTAGTTTTCTGGTAACTGTTACGGTTGGAGTTAGCTTCACGGCCAGGTTAGGGTTGGGGTTGAGCTTAAGGTGTCCGCCTAGGGTTAGGGTTAGGTGTATGGTTTGATTTAGGCTTCAGGTTATGTTATGTTTGAACTTAGTTTGAGGGAGAAAGTTTAGGGCTACTGTTAGTTTTCGGTTCAGTGTTACGGTTGGAGATAGCGTCAGGGTCAGGTTAGGGTTGGGGTTGAGCTTCAGGAGTCCGCCTAGGGTTAGGGTTAGGTCTAAGGTTTGAGATAGGCTTCAGGTTAGGTTAGGTTTGAACTTAGTTTTAGGGAGTAAGTTTAGGGCTACTGTTAGTTTTAGGATCAGTGTTACGGTTGGAGATAGCGTGAGGGTCAGGTTAGGGTTGGGTTTGAGCTTCAGGTGTCCGCCTAGGGTTAGGGTTATGTGTATGGTTTGATTTAGGCTTCAGGTTAGGTTAGGTTTGAAGTTAGTTTGAGGGAGTAAGTTTAGCGCTACTGTTAGTTTTCAGTTAACTTTTACAGTTGGAGTAAGCGTCAGGGTCAGGGTAGGGTGGGGGTTAAGCATAAGGTGTCCGCCTAGAGTTAGGGTTAGGTATATGATTTGATTTAGGCTTCAGGTTAGGTTAGATTTGAACTTAGTTTGAGGGAGTCAGTTTAGGGCTACTGTTAGTTTTCGGTTAACTGTTACGGTTGGAGTAAGCGTCAGGGTCAGGTTAGGTTTGGGGTATAGCTTAAGGTGTCCACCTAGGGTTAGGGTTAGGTGTATGGTTTGATTTAGGCATCAGGTTATGTTATGTTTGAACTTAGTTTGAGGGAGAAAGTTTAGGGCTACTGTTAGTTTTCGGGTAACTGTTACAGTTGGAGTAAGCGTCAGGGTCAGGTTAGGTTTGGGGTTGAAGTTAAGGTGTCCGCCTAGGGTTAGGGTTATGTGTATGGTTTGATTTAGGCTTCAGGTTAGGTTAGGTTTGAACTTAGTTTGAGGGAGTAAGTTTAGGGCTACTGTTTGTTTTCGGTTCAGTGTTACGGTTGGAGTTAGCGTGAGGTTCACGTTAGGGTTGGGGTTAAGCTTAAGGTGTCCGCCTAGGGTTAGGGTTAGGTCTGTGGTTTGAGTTAGGCTTCAGGTTAGGTTAGGTTTGAACTTAGTTTGAGGGAGTAAGTTTAGGGCTACTGTTAGTTTTCGGTTCAGTGTTATGGTTGGAGATAGCGTCAGGGTCAGGTTAGGGTTGGGGTTGAGCTTAAGGTGTCTGCCTAGGGTTAGGGTTAGGTCTATGGTATGAGTTAGGCTTCAGGTTAGATTAGGTTTGAAGTTAGTTTGAGGGTGTAAGTTCAGGGCTACTGTTAGTTTTCAGTTAACTGTTACAGTTGGAGTAAGCATCAGGGTCAGTTTAGGGTGGAGTTTAAGCATAAGGTGTCCGCCTAGGGTTAGGGTTAGGTGTATGATTTGATTTAGGCTTCAGGTTAGGTTAGATTTGAAGTTAGTTTGAGGGAGTAAGTTTAGGGCTACTGTTAGTTTTTGATTCAGTGTTACATTTGGAGTTAGCGTGAGTGTCCGGTTAGGGTTGGGGTTGAGCTTAAGGTGTCCGCCTAGGGTTAGGGTTAGGTCTGTGGTTTGAGATAGGCTTCAGGTTAGGTTAGGTTTGAACTTAGTTTGAGGGAGTAAGTTTAGGGCTACTGTTAGTTTTCGGTTCAGTGTTACGGTTGGAGATAGCGTCAGGGTCAGCTTAGGGTTGTGGTTGAGTCTCATTTGTCCGCCTAGGCTTAGGGTTAGGTCTATGGTTTGAGTTAGGCTTCAGGTTAGGTTAGGTTTGAACATAGTTTGAGGGAGTAATTTTAAGGCTACTGTTAGTTTTCGGTTCAGTGTTACGTTTGGAGTTAGCATGAGGGTCCAGTAAGGGTTGGGGTTGAGCTTAAGGTGTCCGCCTAGGGTTAGGGTTAGGTCTGTGGTTTGAGTTACTCTTCAGGTTAGGTTAGGTTTGAAGTTAGTTTCAGGGAGTAAGTTTAGGGCTACTGTTAGTTTTCGGTTCAGTGTTACGGTTGGAGATAGCGTCAGGGTCAGGTTAGGGTTGGGGTTGAGCTTCAGGAGTCCGCCTAGGGTTAGGGTTAGGTCTAAGGTTTGAGATAGGCTTCAGGTTAGGTTAGGTTTGAAATTAGTTTTAGGGAGTAAGTTTAGGGCTACTGTTAATTTTAGGATCAGTGTTACGGTTGGAGTAAGCGTTAGGGTCAGGTTAGGTTTGGGGTTGAAGTTAAGGTGTCCGCCTAGGGTTAGGGTTAGGTGTATGGTTTGATTTAGGCTTCAGGATAGGTTAGGTTTGAAGTTAGTTTGAGGGAGTAAGTTTAGGGCTACTGTTAGTTTTCAGTTAACTGTTACATTTGGAGTAAGCGTCAGGGTCAGGGTAGGGTCGGGGTTAAGCATAAGGTGTCCGCCTAGGGTTAGGGTTAGTTATATGATTTGATTTAGGCTTCAGGTTAGGTTAGATTTGAACTTAGTTTGAGGGAGTCAGTTTAGGGCTACTGTTAGTTTTCGGTTAACTGTTACGGTTGGAGTAAGCGTCAGGGTCAGGTTAGGTTTGGGGTTGAGCTTAAGGTGTCCGCCTAGGGTTAGGGTTAGGTGTATGGTTTGATTTAGGCTTCAGGTTAAGTTATGTTTGAACTTAGTTTGAGGGCGTAAGTTTATGGCTACTGTTAGTTTTCGGTTAACTGTTACGGTTGGAGATAGCGTCAGGGACAGGTTAGGTTTGGGTTTGACCTTAAGGTGTCCACCTAGGGTTAGGGTTAGGTGTAGGGTTTGATTTAGGCTTCAGGTTAGGTTAGGTTTGAAGTTAGTTTGAGGGAGTTAGTTTAGGGCTACTGTTAGTTTTCGGTTAACTGTTACATTTGGTGTAAGCGTCAGGGTCAGGGTAGGGTGGGGTTTAAGCATAAGGTGTCCGCCTAGGGTTAGCGTTAGGTCTATGATTTGGTTTAGGCTTCAGGTTAGGTTAGGTTTGAACTTAGTTTGAGGGAGTCAGTTTAGGGCTACTGTTAGTTTTCGGTTCAGTGTTATGGTTGGAGATTGCGTCAGGGTCAGGTTAGGGTTGGGGTTGAGCTTCAGGTGTCCGCCTATTGTTAGGTTTAGGTCTATGGTTTGAGTTAGGCTTCAGGTTAGATTAGGTTTGAAGTTAGCTTGAGGGTGTAAGTTCAGGGCTACTGTTAGTTTTCGGTTAACTGTTACAGTTGGAGTAAGCGTCAGGGTCAGGTTAGGGTGGGTGTTAAGCATAAGTTGTCCTCCTAGGGTTAGGGTTAGTTCTATGATTTGATTTAGGCTTCAGGTTAGGTTAGGTTTGAACTTAGTTTGAGGGAGTCAGTTAAGGGCTACTGTTAGTTTTCGGTTAACTGTTACGGTTGGAGTAAGCGTCAGGGTCAGGTTAGGTTTGGGGTTGAGCTCAAGGTGTCCGCCTAGGGTTAGGGTTAGGTGTATGGCTTGATTTAGGCTTCAGGTTAGTTTAGGTTTGAAGATAGTTTGAGGGATTATGTTTAGGGCTACTGTTAGTTTTTGATTCAGTGTTACATTTGGAGTTAGCGTGAGTGTCCGGTTAGGGTTGGGGTTGAGCTTAAGGTGTCAGCCTAGGGTTAGGGTTAGGTCTATGGTTTGAGATAGGCTTCAGGTTAGGTTAGGATTGAAGTTAGTTTTAGGGAGTAAGTTTAGGGCTATTGTTAGTTTTAGGATCAGTGTTACGGTTGGAGTTAGCGTGAGGGTCAGGTTAGGGTTTGGTTTGAGCTTCAGGTGTCCGCCTAGGGTTAGGGTTAGGTGTATGTTTTGATTTTGGTTTCAGGTTAGATTAGGTTTGAACTTAGTTTAAGGGAGTAAGTTTAGGGCTACTGTTAGTTTTCGGGTAACTGTTACGGTTGGAGTTAGCGTCACGACCAGGTTAGGGTTGGGGTTGAGCTTAAGGTGTCCGCCTAGGGTTAGGGTTAGGTGTATGGTTTGATTTAGGCTTCAGGTTATGTTATGTTTGAACTTAGTTTGAGGGAGAAAGTTTAGGGCTACTGTTAGTTTTCGGGTAACTTACAGTTGGAGTAAGCGTCAGGGTCATTTTAGGGTGGAGTTTAAGGATAAGGTGTCCGCCTTCGGTTAGGGTTAGGTGTATGGTTTCATTTAGGCTTCAGGTTAGGTTAGGTTTGAACTTAGTTTGAGGGATTAAGTTTAGGGCTACTGTTAGTTTTCGGGAAACTGTTACGGTTGGAGTTAGCGTCAGGGCCAGGTTAGGGTTGGGGTTGAGATTAAGGTGTCCGCCTATGGTTAGGGTTATGTGTATGGTTTCATTTAGGCTTAAGGTTAGGTTAGGTTTGAAGTTAGTTACAGGGAGTAAGTTTAGGGCTACTGTTAGTTTTCGGTTAACTGTTACGCTTGGAGTAAGCGTCAGGGTCAGGTTAGGTTGGGGGTTAAGCATAAGGTGTCCGCCTAGGGTTAGGGTTAGGTCTATGGTTTCATTTAGGCTTCAGGTTAGTTTAGGATTGAACTTAGTTTGAGGGAGTAAGTTTAGGGCTACTCTTAGTTTTCGGTTCAGTGATATGGTTGGAGTTAGCCTGGAGGTCAGGTTAGGGTTGGGGTTGAGCTTAAGGTGTCCGCCTAGGGTTAGGGTTAGGTGTATGATTTGATTTAGGCTTCAGGTTAGGTTAGGTTTGAAGTCAGTTTGAGGGAGTAAGTTTAGGGCTACTGTTAGTTTTCGGTTCAGTGTTACGGTTGGAGTTAGCGTGAGGGTCAGGTTAGGGTTGGGGTTGAGCTTAAGGTGTCCGGCTAGGGTTAGGGTTAGGTCTGTGGTTAGAGTTAGGCTTCAGGTTAGGTTAGGTTTGAACTTAGTTTGAGGGAGTAGGTTTAGGGCTACTGTTAGTTTTCGGTTCAGTGTTATGGTGGGAGATAGCGTCAGGGTCAGGTTAGGGTTGGGGTTGAGCTTCAGGTGTCCGCCTAGGGTTAGGATTAGGTCTATGGTTTGAGTTAGGCTTCAGGTTAGGTTAGGTTTGAACTTAGCTTGAGTGAGTAAGTTTAGGGCTACTGTTAGTATTCGGTTCAGTGTTACTGTTGGAGTTAGCGTGAGGCTCAGGTTAGGGTTGGGGTTGAGCTTAAGTTGTCCGCCTAGGGTTAGGGTTAGGTTTATGGTTTGATTTAGGGTTCAGGTTAGGTTAGGTTTGAACTTAGTTTGAGGGAGTAAGTTTAGGGCTATTGTTAGTTTTCAGGTAACTGTTACGGTTGGAGTTAGCGTCAGGGCCAGGTTATGGTTGGGGTTGAGCTTAAGGTGTCCGCCTAGAGTTACGGTTACTTGTATGGTTTGATTTAGGCTTCAGGTTAGGATATGTTTGAACTTAGTTTGAGGGCGTAAGTTTAGGGCTACTGTTAGTTTTCGGTTAACTGTTACGATTGGAGATAGCGTCAGGGTCAGGTTAGGTTTGGGGTTGACCTTAAGGTGTCCGCCTAGGGTTAGGGTTAGGTGTATGGTTTGATTTAGGCTTCAGGTTAGGTTAGGTTTGAAGTTAGTTTGAGGGAGTTAGTTTAGGGCTACTGTTAGTTTTCGGTTAACTGTTACACTTGGAGTAAGCATCAGGGTCAGGGTAGGGTGGGGTTTAAGCGTAAGGTGTCCGCCTAGGGTTAGGGTTAGTTCTACGATTTGATTTAGGCTTCAGGTTAGGTTAGGTTTGAACTTAGTTTGAGGGAGTCAGTTTAGGGCTACTGTTAGTTTTCGGTTCAGTATTTCGGTTGGATTTAGCCTCAGGGTCAGGTTAGGGTTGGGGTTAAGCTTAAGGTTTCCGCCTAGGGTTAGGGTTAGGTCTATTGTTTGATTTAGGCTTCAGGTTAGGTTAGGTTTGAACTTAGTTTGAGGGAGTAAGTTTAGGGCTACTGTTAGTTTTTGGTTCAGTGTTACGTTTGGAGTTAGCGTGAGGGTCCGGTTAGGGTTGGGGTTGAGCTTAAGGTGTCCGCCTAGGGTTAGGGTTAGGTCTGTGGTATGAGTTAGGCATAAGGTTAGGTTAGGTTTGAACTTAGTTTGAGGGAGTAATTTTAGGGATACTGTTAGTTTTCAGTTCAGTGTTACGGTTGGAGATAGCGTCAGGGTCAGGTTAGGGTTGTGGTTGAGTTTCAGATATCCGCCTAGGGTTAGGGTTAGGTTTATGGTTTGATTTAGGCTTCAGGTTAGGTTAGGTTTGAACTTAGTTTGAGGGAGTAAGTTTAGGGCTACTGTTAGTTTTCGGTTAACTGTTACAGTTGGAGTAAGCGTCAGGGTCAGGTTAGGGTGGAGTTTAAGCATAAGGTGTCCGCCTAGGGTTAGGGTTAGGTGTATGATTTGATTTAGGCTTCAGGTTAGGTTAGGTTTGAAGTTAGTTTGAGGGAGTAAGTTTAGGGCTACTGTTAGTTTTCGGTTCAGTGTTACGGTTGGAGTTAGCGTGAGGGTCAGGTTAGTGTTGGGGTTGAGCTTAAGGTGTCCGCCTAGGGTTAGGGTTAGGTCTGTGGTTAGAGTTAGGCTTCAGGTTAGGTTAGGTTTGAACTTAATTTGAGGGAGTAAGTTTAGGGCTACTGTTAGTTTTCGGTTCAGTGTTATGGTTGGAGATAGCGTTAGGGTCAGGTTAGGGTTGGGGTTGGGCTTCAGGTGTCCTCCTAGGGTTAGGGTTAGGTCTATGGTTTGAGTTAGGCTTCAGGTTAGATTAGGTTTGAAGTTAGTTTGAGGGTGTAAGTTCAGGGCTACTGTTAGTTTTTGATTCAGTGTTACATTTGGAGTTAGAGTGCGTGTCCGGTTAGGGTTGGGGTTGAGCTTAAGGTGTCCGCCTAGTGTTACGGTTAGGTCTGTGGTTTGAGTTAGGCTTCAGGTTAGGTTAGGTTTGAACTTAGTTTGAGGGAGTAAGTTTAGTGCTACTGTTAGTTTTCGGTTCAGTGTCACGGTTGGAGATAGCGTCAGGGTCAGGTTAGGGTTGGGGTTGAGCTTCAGGTGTCCGCCTCGGGTTAGGTTTAGGTCTATGGTTTGAGATAGGCTTCAGGTTAGGTTAGGTTTGTACTTAGTTTTAGGGAGTAAGTTTAGGGCTATTGTTAGTTTTAGGATCAGTGTTACGGTTGGAGTTAGCGTGAGGGTCAGGTTAGGGTTGGGTTTGAGCTTCAGGTGTCCGCCTAGGGTTAGGGTTAGGTGTATGTTTTGATTTAGGTTTCAGGTTAGGTTAGGTTTGAACTTAGTTTGAGGGAGTAAGTTTAGGGCTACTGTTAGTTTTCTGGTAACTGTTACGGTTGGAGTTAGCTTCACGGCCAGGTTAGGGTTGGGGTTGAGCTTAAGGTGTCCGCCTAGGGTTAGGGTTAGGTGTATGGTTTGATTTAGGCTTCAGGTTATGTTATGTTTGAACTTAGTTTGAGGGAGAAAGTTTAGGGCTACTGTTAGTTTTCGGTTCAGTGTTACGGTTGGAGATAGCGTCAGGGTCAGGTTAGGGTTGGGGTTGAGCTTCAGGAGTCCGCCTAGGGTTAGGGTTAGGTCTAAGGTTTGAGATAGGCTTCAGGTTAGGTTAGGTTTGAACTTAGTTTTAGGGAGTAAGTTTAGGGCTACTGTTAGTTTTAGGATCAGTGTTACGGTTGGAGATAGCGTGAGGGTCAGGTTAGGGTTGGGTTTGAGCTTCAGGTGTCCGCCTAGGGTTAGGGTTATGTGTATGGTTTGATTTAGGCTTCAGGTTAGGTTAGGTTTGAAGTTAGTTTGAGGGAGTAAGTTTAGGGCTACTGTTAGTTTTCAGTTAACTTTTACAGTTGGAGTAAGCGTCAGGGTCAGGGTAGGGTGGGGGTTAAGCATAAGGTGTCCGCCTAGAGTTAGGGTTAGGTATATGATTTGATTTAGGCTTCAGGTTAGGTTAGATTTGAACTTAGTTTGAGGGAGTCAGTTTAGGGCTACTGTTAGTTTTCGGTTAACTGTTACGGTTGGAGTAAGCGTCAGGGTCAGGTTAGGTTTGGGGTATAGCTTAAGGTGTCCACCTAGGGTTAGGGTTAGGTGTATGGTTTGATTTAGGCATCAGGTTATGTTATGTTTGAACTTAGTTTGAGGGAGAAAGTTTAGGGCTACTGTTAGTTTTCGGGTAACTGTTACAGTTGGAGTAAGCGTCAGGGTCAGGTTAGGTTTGGGGTTGAAGTTAAGGTGTCCGCCTAGGGTTAGGGTTATGTGTATGGTTTGATTTAGGCTTCAGGTTAGGTTAGGTTTGAACTTAGTTTGAGGGAGTAAGTTTAGGGCTACTGTTTGTTTTCGGTTCAGTGTTACGGTTGGAGTTAGCGTGAGGTTCACGTTAGGGTTGGGGTTAAGCTTAAGGTGTCCGCCTAGGGTTAGGGTTAGGTCTGTGGTTTGAGTTAGGCTTCAGGTTAGGTTAGGTTTGAACTTAGTTTGAGGGAGTAAGTTTAGGGCTACTGTTAGTTTTCGGTTCAGTGTTATGGTTGGAGATAGCGTCAGGGTCAGGTTAGGGTTGGGGTTGAGCTTAAGGTGTCTGCCTAGGGTTAGGGTTAGGTCTATGGTATGAGTTAGGCTTCAGGTTAGATTAGGTTTGAAGTTAGTTTGAGGGTGTAAGTTCAGGGCTACTGTTAGTTTTCAGTTAACTGTTACAGTTGGAGTAAGCATCAGGGTCAGTTTAGGGTGGAGTTTAAGCATAAGGTGTCCGCCTAGGGTTAGGGTTAGGTGTATGATTTGATTTAGGCTTCAGGTTAGGTTAGATTTGAAGTTAGTTTGAGGGAGTAAGTTTAGGGCTACTGTTAGTTTTTGATTCAGTGTTACATTTGGAGTTAGCGTGAGTGTCCGGTTAGGGTTGGGGTTGAGCTTAAGGTGTCCGCCTAGGGTTAGGGTTAGGTCTGTGGTTTGAGATAGGCTTCAGGTTAGGTTAGGTTTGAACTTAGTTTGAGGGAGTAAGTTTAGGGCTACTGTTAGTTTTCGGTTCAGTGTTACGGTTGGAGATAGCGTCAGGGTCAGCTTAGGGTTGTGGTTGAGTCTCATTTGTCCGCCTAGGCTTAGGGTTAGGTCTATGGTTTGAGTTAGGCTTCAGGTTAGGTTAGGTTTGAACATAGTTTGAGGGAGTAATTTTAAGGCTACTGTTAGTTTTCGGTTCAGTGTTACGTTTGGAGTTAGCATGAGGGTCCGGTAAGGGTTGGGGTTGAGCTTAAGGTGTCCGCCTAGGGTTAGGGTTAGGTCTGTGGTTTGAGTTACTCTTCAGGTTAGGTTAGGTTTGAAGTTAGTTTCAGGGAGTAAGTTTAGGGCTACTGTTAGTTTTCGGTTCAGTGTTACGGTTGGAGATAGCGTCAGGGTCAGGTTAGGGTTGGGGTTGAGCTTCAGGAGTCCGCCTAGGGTTAGGGTTAGGTCTAAGGTTTGAGATAGGCTTCAGGTTAGGTTAGGTTTGAAATTAGTTTTAGGGAGTAAGTTTAGGGCTACTGTTAATTTTAGGATCAGTGTTACGGTTGGAGTAAGCGTTAGGGTCAGGTTAGGTTTGGGGTTGAAGTTAAGGTGTCCGCCTAGGGTTAGGGTTAGGTGTATGGTTTGATTTAGGCTTCAGGATAGGTTAGGTTTGAAGTTAGTTTGAGGGAGTAAGTTTAGGGCTACTGTTAGTTTTCAGTTAACTGTTACATTTGGAGTAAGCGTCAGGGTCAGGGTAGGGTCGGGGTTAAGCATAAGGTGTCCGCCTAGGGTTAGGGTTAGTTATATGATTTGATTTAGGCTTCAGGTTAGGTTAGATTTGAACTTAGTTTGAGGGAGTCAGTTTAGGGCTACTGTTAGTTTTCGGTTAACTGTTACGGTTGGAGTAAGCGTCAGGGTCAGGTTAGGTTTGGGGTTGAGCTTAAGGTGTCCGCCTAGGGTTAGGGTTAGGTGTATGGTTTGATTTAGGCTTCAGGTTAAGTTATGTTTGAACTTAGTTTGAGGGCGTAAGTTTATGGCTACTGTTAGTTTTCGGTTAACTGTTACGGTTGGAGATAGCGTCAGGGACAGGTTAGGTTTGGGTTTGACCTTAAGGTGTCCACCTAGGGTTAGGGTTAGGTGTAGGGTTTGATTTAGGCTTCAGGTTAGGTTAGGTTGAAGTTAGTTTGAGGGAGTTAGTTTAGGGCTACTGTTAGTTTTCGGTTAACTGTTACATTTGGTGTAAGCGTCAGGGTCAGGGTAGGGTGGGGTTTAAGCATAAGGTGTCCGCCTAGGGTTAGCGTTAGGTCTATGATTTGGTTTAGGCTTCAGGTTAGGTTAGGTTTGAACTTAGTTTGAGGGAGTCAGTTTAGGGCTACTGTTAGTTTTCGGTTCAGTGTTATGGTTGGAGATTGCGTCAGGGTCAGGTTAGGGTTGGGGTTGAGCTTCAGGTGTCCGCCTATTGTTAGGTTTAGGTCTATGGTTTGAGTTAGGCTTCAGGTTAGATTAGGTTTGAAGTTAGCTTGAGGGTGTAAGTTCAGGGCTACTGTTAGTTTTCGGTTAACTGTTACAGTTGGAGTAAGCGTCAGGGTCAGGTTAGGGTGGGTGTTAAGCATAAGTTGTCCTCCTAGGGTTAGGGTTAGTTCTATGATTTGATTTAGGCTTCAGGTTAGGTTAGGTTTGAACTTAGTTTGAGGGAGTCAGTTAAGGGCTACTGTTAGTTTTCGGTTAACTGTTACGGTTGGAGTAAGCGTCAGGGTCAGGTTAGGTTTGGGGTTGAGCTCAAGGTGTCCGCCTAGGGTTAGGGTTAGGTGTATGGCTTGATTTAGGCTTCAGGTTAGTTTAGGTTTGAAGATAGTTTGAGGGATTATGTTTAGGGCTACTGTTAGTTTTTGATTCAGTGTTACATTTGGAGTTAGCGTGAGTGTCCGGTTAGGGTTGGGGTTGAGCTTAAGGTGTCAGCCTAGGGTTAGGGTTAGGTCTATGGTTTGAGATAGGCTTCAGGTTAGGTTAGGATTGAAGTTAGTTTTAGGGAGTAAGTTTAGGGCTATTGTTAGTTTTAGGATCAGTGTTACGGTTGGAGTTAGCGTGAGGGTCAGGTTAGGGTTTGGTTTGAGCTTCAGGTGTCCGCCTAGGGTTAGGGTTAGGTGTATGTTTTGATTTTGGTTTCAGGTTAGATTAGGTTTGAACTTAGTTTAAGGGAGTAAGTTTAGGGCTACTGTTAGTTTTCGGGTAACTGTTACGGTTGGAGTTAGCGTCACGACCAGGTTAGGGTTGGGGTTGAGCTTAAGGTGTCCGCCTAGGGTTAGGGTTAGGTGTATGGTTTGATTTAGGCTTCAGGTTATGTTATGTTTGAACTTAGTTTGAGGGAGAAAGTTTAGGGCTACTGTTAGTTTTCGGGTAACTTACAGTTGGAGTAAGCGTCAGGGTCATTTTAGGGTGGAGTTTAAGGATAAGGTGTCCGCCTTCGGTTAGGGTTAGGTGTATGGTTTCATTTAGGCTTCAGGTTAGGTTAGGTTTGAACTTAGTTTGAGGGATTAAGTTTAGGGCTACTGTTAGTTTTCGGGAAACTGTTACGGTTGGAGTTAGCGTCAGGGCCAGGTTAGGGTTGGGGTTGAGATTAAGGTGTCCGCCTATGGTTAGGGTTATGTGTATGGTTTCATTTAGGCTTAAGGTTAGGTTAGGTTTGAAGTTAGTTACAGGGAGTAAGTTTAGGGCTACTGTTAGTTTTCGGTTAACTGTTACGCTTGGAGTAAGCGTCAGGGTCAGGTTAGGTTGGGGGTTAAGCATAAGGTGTCCGCCTAGGGTTAGGGTTAGGTCTATGGTTTCATTTAGGCTTCAGGTTAGTTTAGGATTGAACTTAGTTTGAGGGAGTAAGTTTAGGGCTACTCTTAGTTTTCGGTTCAGTGATATGGTTGGAGTTAGCCTGGAGGTCAGGTTAGGGTTGGGGTTGAGCTTAAGGTGTCCGCCTAGGGTTAGGGTTAGGTGTATGATTTGATTTAGGCTTCAGGTTAGGTTAGGTTTGAAGTCAGTTTGAGGGAGTAAGTTTAGGGCTACTGTTAGTTTTCGGTTCAGTGTTACGGTTGGAGTTAGCGTGAGGGTCAGGTTAGGGTTGGGGTTGAGCTTAAGGTGTCCGGCTAGGGTTAGGGTTAGGTCTGTGGTTAGAGTTAGGCTTCAGGTTAGGTTAGGTTTGAACTTAGTTTGAGGGAGTAGGTTTAGGGCTACTGTTAGTTTTCGGTTCAGTGTTATGGTGGGAGATAGCGTCAGGGTCAGGTTAGGGTTGGGGTTGAGCTTCAGGTGTCCGCCTAGGGTTAGGATTAGGTCTATGGTTTGAGTTAGGCTTCAGGTTAGGTTAGGTTTGAACTTAGCTTGAGTGAGTAAGTTTAGGGCTACTGTTAGTATTCGGTTCAGTGTTACTGTTGGAGTTAGCGTGAGGCTCAGGTTAGGGTTGGGGTTGAGCTTAAGTTGTCCGCCTAGGGTTAGGGTTAGGTTTATGGTTTGATTTAGGGTTCAGGTTAGGTTAGGTTTGAACTTAGTTTGAGGGAGTAAGTTTAGGGCTATTGTTAGTTTTCAGGTAACTGTTACGGTTGGAGTTAGCGTCAGGGCCAGGTTATGGTTGGGGTTGAGCTTAAGGTGTCCGCCTAGAGTTACGGTTACTTGTATGGTTTGATTTAGGCTTCAGGTTAGGATATGTTTGAACTTAGTTTGAGGGCGTAAGTTTAGGGCTACTGTTAGTTTTCGGTTAACTGTTACGATTGGAGATAGCGTCAGGGTCAGGTTAGGTTTGGGGTTGACCTTAAGGTGTCCGCCTAGGGTTAGGGTTAGGTGTATGGTTTGATTTAGGCTTCAGGTTAGGTTAGGTTTGAAGTTAGTTTGAGGGAGTTAGTTTAGGGCTACTGTTAGTTTTCGGTTAACTGTTACACTTGGAGTAAGCATCAGGGTCAGGGTAGGGTGGGGTTTAAGCGTAAGGTGTCCGCCTAGGGTTAGGGTTAGTTCTACGATTTGATTTAGGCTTCAGGTTAGGTTAGGTTTGAACTTAGTTTGAGGGAGTCAGTTTAGGGCTACTGTTAGTTTTCGGTTCAGTATTTCGGTTGGATTTAGCCTCAGGGTCAGGTTAGGGTTGGGGTTAAGCTTAAGGTTTCCGCCTAGGGTTAGGGTTAGGTCTATTGTTTGATTTAGGCTTCAGGTTAGGTTAGGTTTGAACTTAGTTTGAGGGAGTAAGTTTAGGGCTACTGTTAGTTTTTGGTTCAGTGTTACGTTTGGAGTTAGCGTGAGGGTCCGGTTAGGGTTGGGGTTGAGCTTAAGGTGTCCGCCTAGGGTTAGGGTTAGGTCTGTGGTATGAGTTAGACATAAGGTTAGGTTAGGTTTGAACTTAGTTTGAGGGAGTAATTTTAGGGATACTGTTAGTTTTCAGTTCAGTGTTACGGTTGGAGATAGCGTCAGGGTCAGGTTAGGGTTGTGGTTGAGTTTCAGATATCCGCCTAGGGTTAGGGTTAGGTTTATGGTTTGATTTAGGCTTCAGGTTAGGTTAGGTTTGAACTTAGTTTGAGGGAGTAAGTTTAGGGCTACTGTTAGTTTTCGGTTAACTGTTACAGTTGGAGTAAGCGTCAGGGTCAGGTTAGGGTGGAGTTTAAGCATAAGGTGTCCGCCTAGGGTTAGGGTTAGGTGTATGATTTGATTTAGGCTTCAGGTTAGGTTAGGTTTGAAGTTAGTTTGAGGGAGTAAGTTTAGGGCTACTGTTAGTTTTCGGTTCAGTGTTACGGTTGGAGTTAGCGTGAGGGTCAGGTTAGTGTTGGGGTTGAGCTTAAGGTGTCCGCCTAGGGTTAGGGTTAGGTCTGTGGTTAGAGTTAGGCTTCAGGTTAGGTTAGGTTTGAACTTAATTTGAGGGAGTAAGTTTAGGGCTACTGTTAGTTTTCGGTTCAGTGTTATGGTTGGAGATAGCGTTAGGGTCAGGTTAGGGTTGGGGTTGGGCTTCAGGTGTCCTCCTAGGGTTAGGGTTAGGTCTATGGTTTGAGTTAGGCTTCAGGTTAGATTAGGTTTGAAGTTAGTTTGAGGTTGTAAGTTCAGGGCTACTGTTAGTTTTCGGTTAACTGTTAGAGTTTGAGTAAGCGTCATGGTCAGGTTAGGGTGGGTGTTAAGCATAAGTTGTCCGCCTAGGGTTAGGGTTAGGTCTATGATGTGATTTAGGCTTCAGGTTAGGTTAGGTTTGAACTTAGTTTGAGGGAGTAAGTTTAGGGCTACTGTTAGTTTTCGGTTAACTGTTACGGTTGGAGTTAGCGTGAGGGTCAGGTTAGGGTTGGGGTTGAGCTTAAGGTGTCCGCCTAGGGTTAGGGTTAGGTGTATGGTTTGATTTTGGCTTCTGGTTAGGTTAGGTTTGAACTTAGTTTGAGGGAGTAAGTTTAGGGCTACTGTTAGTTTTCTGGTAACTGTTACGGTTGGAGTTAGCGTCAGGGTCAGGTTAGGGTTGGGGTTGAGCTTAAGGTATCCGCCTAGGGTTAGGGTTAGGTGTATGGTTTGATTTTGGCTTCAGGTTAGGTTAGGTTTGAAGTTAGTTTGAGGGAGTAAGCTTAGGGCTACTGTTAGTTTTCGGTTACGTGTTACAGTTGGAGTAAGCGTCAGGGTCAGGGTATGGTGGGGGTTAAGCATAAGGTGTCCGCCTAGGGTTAGGGTTAGGTCTATGATTTGATTTAGGCTTCAGGTTAGATTAGGTTTGAACTTAGTTTGAGGGAGTCAGTTCAGGGCTACTGTTAGTTTTCGGTTAACTGTTACTGTTGGAGTAAGCATCAGGGTCAGGTAAGGTTTGGGGTTGAGATTAAGGTGTCCGCCTAGGGTTAGGGTTAGGTCTATGGTTTCATTTAGGCTTCAGGTTAGGTTAGGTTTGAACTTAGATTGAGGGAGTAAGTTTAGGGCTACTGTTGGTTTTCGGTTCAGTGTTACGGTTGGAGATAGCGTCATGGTCAAGTTAGGGTTGGGGTTGAGATTCAGGTGTCTGCCTAGGGTTAGGGTTAGGGCTATGGTTTGAATTAGGCTTCAGATTAGGTTAGGTTTGAACTTATTTTGAGGGAGTAAGTTTAGGCCTATTGTTTTTTTCGGTTCAGTGTTACGGTTGAATTTAGCCTCAGGGTCAGGTTAGGGTTGGGGTCACGCTTAAGGTGTCTGCCTAGGGTTAGGGTTAGGTCTATTGTTTGAGTTAGGCTTCAGGTTAGGTTAGGTTTGAACTTAGTTTGAGGGCGTAAGTTTAGGGCTACTGTTAGTTTTCGGTTCAGTGTTACGGTTGGAGTTAGCGTGAGGGTCAGGTTAGGGTTGGGGTTGAGCTTAAGGTGTCTGCCTAGGGTTAGGGTTAGGTCTGTGGTTTGAGTTAGGCTTCAGGTTAGGTTAGGATTGAACTTAGTTTGAGGGAGTAAGTTTGGGGCTACTGTTATTTTTCGGTTCAGTGTTACGGTTGGAGATAATGTCAGTGTCAGGTTAGGGTTGTGGTTGAGCTTCAGGTGTCCGCCTAGGGTTAGGGTTAGGTCTATGGTTTGAATTAGGCTTCAGGTTAGGTTAGGTTTGAACTTAGTTTGAGGGAGTAATTTTAGGGCTACTGTCAGTTTTCAGTTAACTGTTACGGTTGGAGTAAGCGCCAGGGTCCGGTTAGGTTTGGGGTTCAGCTTAAGGTGTCCGCCTAGGGTTAGGGTTAGGTGTATGGTTTGATTTAGGCTTCTGGTTAGGTTAGGTTTGAACTTAGTTTGAGGGAGTAAGTTTAGGGCTACTGTTAGTTTTCGTTTAACTGTTACGTTTGGAGTAAGCGTCAGGGTCAGGTTAGGGTGGGGGTTAAGCATAAGGTTTCCGCCTAGGGTTAGGGTTAGGTCTATGGTTTCATTTAGGCTTCAGTTTAGGTTTGGATTGAACTTAGTTTGAGGGAGTAAGTTTAGGGCTACTGTTAGTTTTCGTTTAACTGTTACGTTTGGAGTAAGCGTCAGGGTCAGGTTAGGGTGGGGGTTAAGCATAAGGTTTCCGCCTAGGGTTAGGGTTAGGTCTATGGTTTCATTTAGGCTTCAGTTTAGGTTAGGATTGAACTTAGTTTGAGGGAGTAAGTTTAGGGCTACTGTTAGTTTTCAGTTAACTGTTACGGTTGGAGTAAGCGTCAGGGTCAGGTTAGAGTGGGGGTTAAGCATAAGGTGTCCGCCTAGGGTTAGGGTTAGGTCTATGGTTTCATTTAGGCTTCAGGTTAGGTTAGGATTGAACTTAGTTTGAGGGAGTAAGTTTAGAGCTACTGTTAGTTTTCAGTTCAGTGTTACGTTTGGAGTTAGCGTTAGGGTCCGGTTAAGGTTGGGGTTGAGCTTAAGGTGTCCGCCTAGGTTTAGGGTTAGGTCTGAGATTTTAGTTAGGCTTCAGGTTAGGTTAGGTTTGAACTTAGTTTTAGGGAGAAAGTTTAGGGCTACTGTTAGTTTTCGGTTCAGTGTTACAGTTGGAGAAAGTGTCAGGGTCAGGTTAGGGTTGGGGTTGAGCTTCAAGTGTCGGCCTAGGGTTAGGGTTAATTCTATGGTTTCATTTAGGCTTCAGGTTAGGTTAGGATTGAACTTAGTTTGAGGGAGTAAGTTTAGAGCTACTGTTAGTTTTCGGTTCAGTGTTACGATTAGATTTAGCCTCAGGGTCAGGTTAGGGTTGGGGTTAAGCTTAAGCTGTCCGCCTAGGGTTAGGGTTAGGTCTATTGTTTGAGTTAGGCTTCAGGTTAGGTTAGGTTTGAACTTAGTTTGAGGGAGTAAGTTTAGGGCTACTGTTAGTTTTCGGGAAACTGTTACGGTTGGAGTTCGCGTGAGGGTCAGGTTAGGGTTGGGGTTGAGCTTAAGGTGTCCGCCTAGGGTTAGGGTTAGGTCTATGGTTTGAGTTAGGCTTCAGGTTAGTTTAGGTTTGAACTTAGTTTGAGGGAGTAAATTTAGGCCTATTGTATTTTTCGGATCAGTGTTACGGATGAATTTAGCCTCAGGGTCAGGTTAGGGTTGGGGTCAAGCTTAAGGTGTCCACCTAGGGTTAGGGTTAGGTCTATTGTTTGAGTTAGGCTTCAGGTTAGGTTACGTTTGAAGTTAGTTTGAGGGCCTAAGTTTAGGGCTACTGTTAGTTTTCGGTTCAGTGTTACGGTTGGAGTTAGCGTGAGGGTCAGGTTAGGGTTGGGGTTGAGCTTAAGGTGTCCGGCTAGGGTTAGGGTTAGGTCTGTGGTTTGAGTTAGGCTTCAGGTTAGGTTAGGTTTGAACTTAGTTTGAGGGAGTAAGTTTGGGGCTACTGTTAGTTTTCGGTTCAGTGTTACGGTTGGAGTTAGCGTGAGGGTCAGGTTAGGGTTGGGGTTGAGCTTAAGGTGTCCGCCTAGGGTTAGGGTTAGGTCTGTGGTTTGAGTTAGGCTTCAGATTAGGTTAGGTTTGACCTTAGTTTGAGGGAGTAAGTTTAGGGCTACTGTTAGTTTTCGGTTCAGTGTTACGGTTGGAGTTAGCGTGATGGTCAAGTTAGGGTTGGGGTTGAGCTTAAGGTGTCTGCCTAGGGTTAGGGTTAGGTGTATGGTTTGATTTAGGCTTCAGGTTAGGTTAGGTTTGAACTTAATTTGAGGGAGTAAGTTTAGGGCTACTGTTAGTTTTCGTTTAACGGTTACGGTTGCAGTAAGCATCAGGGTCAGGTTAGGGTGTGGGTTAAGCATAAGGTGTCTGCCTAGGGTTAGGGTTAGGTCTATGGTTTCATTTATGCTTCAGGTTAGGTTAGGATTGAACATAGTTTGAGGAAGTAAGTTTAGGGATACTCTTAGTTTTCGGGTAACTGTTACGGTTTGAGTTAGCGTCAGGGCCAAGTTAGGGTTGGGGTTGAGCTTAAGGTGTCCGCCTAGGGTTAGGTTTAGGTGTAAGGTTTGATTTAGGCTTCAGATTAGGTTATGTTTCAACTTAGTTTGAGGGATTAAGTTTAGGGCTACTGTTAGTTTTCGGTTAACTGTTACAGTTGGAGTAAGCGTTAGGGTCAGGTTAGGTTTTGGGTTGAAGTTAAGGTGTCCGCCTAGGGTTAGGGTGAGGTGTATGGTTTGATTTAGGCTTCAGGTTAGGTTAGGTTTGAACTTAGTTTGAGGGAGTAAGTTTAGGGCTACTGTTAGTTTTCGGTTCAGTGTTACGGTTGGAGTTAGCGTGAGGGTCAGGTTAGGGTTGGGGTTGAGCTTAAGGTGTCCGGCTAGGGTTAGGGTTAGGTCTGTGGTTTGAGTTAGGCTTCAGGTTAGGTTAGGTTTGAACTTAGTTTGAGGGAGTAAGTTTAGGGCTACTGTTAGTTTTCGGTTCAGTGATACGGTAGGAGATAGCGTCAGGTCTGGTTAGGGTTGTGGTTCAGTTTCAGGTGTCCGCCTAGGGTTAGGGTTAGGTCTATTGTTTGAGTTAGACTTCAGGTTAGGTTAGGTTTGAACTTAGTTTGAGGGAGTAAGTTTAGGGCTACTGTTATTTTTCGGGAAACTGTTACGGTTGGAGTTAGCGTGAGAATCAGGTTATGGTTGGGGTTGAGCTTAAGGTGTCCGCCTAGGGTTAGGGTTAGGTCTATGGTTTGAGTTAGGCTTCAGGTTAGTTTAGGTTTGAACTTAGTTTGAGGGAGTAAATTTACGCCTATTATATTTTTCGGATCAGTGTTACGGTTGAATTTAGCCTCAGGGTCAGGTTAGGGTTGGGGTCAAGCTTAAGGTGTCCACCTAGGGTTAGGGTTAGGTCTATTGTTTGAGTTAGGCTTCAGGTTAGGTTAGGTTTGAACTTAGTTTGAGGGCATAAGTTTAGGGCTACTGTTAGTTTTCGGTTCAGTGTTACGGTTGGAGTTAGCGTGAGGGTCAGGTTAGGGTTGGGGTTGAGCTTAAGGTGTCCGGCTAGGGTTAGGGTTAGGTCAGTGGTTTGATTTAGGCTTCAGGTTAGGTTAGGTTTGAACTTAGTTTGAGGGAGTAAGTTTAGGTCTTCTGTTAGTTTTCGGTTCAGTGTTACGGTTGGAGATAGCGTCAGGGTCTGGTTAGGGTTGTGGTTGAGTTTCAGGTGTCCGCCTAGGGTTAGGGTTAGGTCTATGGTTTGAGTTAGGCTTCAGGTTAGGTTAGGTTTGAACTTAGTTTGATGGAGTAATTTTAGGGCTACTGTTAGTTTTCGGGTAACTGTTACTGTTGGAGTTAGCGTCAGGGCCAGGTTACGTTTGGGGTTGAGCTTAAGGTGTCCGCCTAGGGTTAGGGTTAGGTGTATGGTTTGATTAAGGCTTCAGGTTAGTTTAGGTTTGAACTTAGTTTGAGGGAGTAATTTTAGGGCTACTGTTAGTTTTCGTTTAAATGTTATGGTTGGAGTAAGCGTCAGGGTCAGGTTAGGGTGGGAGTTAAGAATAAGGTGTCCGCCTAGGGTTAGGGTTAGGTCTATGGTTTCATTTAGGCTTCTGGTTAGGTTAGGATAGAATTTAGTTTGAGGGAGTAAGTTTAGGGCTACTGTTAGTTTTCGGTTCAGTGTTTCGGTTGGATTTAGCCTCAGGTTCAGGTTAGGGCTGGGGTTAAGCTTAAGGTGTCCGCCTAGGGTTAGGGCTAGGTGTATTGTTTGAGTTAGGCTTCAGGTTAGGTTAGTTATGAACTTAGTTTGAGGGAGTAAGTTTATGGCTACTATTATTTTTCGGTTCAGTGTTACGGTTGGAGTTAGCGTGAGGGTCAGGTTAGGGTTTGGGTTGAGATTAAGGTTTCCGCCTAGGGTTAGGGTTAGGTCTGTGGTTTGAGTTAGGCTTCAGGTTAGGTTAGGTTTGAACTTAGTTTGAGGGAGTATGTTTAGGCCTATTTTATTTTTCGGTTCAGTGTTATGGTTGAATTTAGCCTCAGGGTCAGGTTAGGATTGGGGTCAAGCTTAAGGTGTCCGCCTAGGGTTAGGGTTAGGTCTATTGTTTGAGTTATGCTTCAGGTTAGGTTAGGTTTGAACTTAGTTTGAGGGAGTAAGTTTAGGGCTACTGTTAGTTTTCGTTTCAGTGTTACGGTTGGAGATAGCGTGAGGGTCAGGTTAGGTTTGGGGTTGAGCTTAAGGTGTCCGCCTAGGGTTAGGGTTAGGTCTGTGGTTTGAGTTAGGCTTCAGGTTAGGTTAGGTTTGAACTTAGTTTGAGGGAGTAATTTTAGGGCTACTGTCATTTTTCAGTTAACTGTTACGTTTGGAGTAAGCGTCTGGGTCAGGTTAGGGTGGGGGTTAAGCATAAGGTTTCCGCCTAGGGTTAGGGTTAGGTCTATGGTTTCATTTAGGCTTCAGTTTAGGTTAGGATTGAACTTAGTTTGAGGGAGTAAGTTTAGAGCTACTGTTAGTTTTCAGTTCAGTGTTACGTTTGGAGTTAGCGTTAGGGTCCGGTTAAGGTTGGGGTTGAGCTTAAGGTGTCCGCCTAGGTTTAGGGTTAGGTCTGAGATTTTAGTTAGGCTTCAGGTTAGGTTAGGTTTGAACTTAGTTTTAGGGAGAAAGTTTAGGGCTACTGTTAGTTTTCGGTTCAGTGTTACAGTTGGAGATAGCGTCAGGGTCAGGTTAGGGTTGGGATTGAGCTTCAAGTGTCGGCCTAGGGTTAGGGTTAGGTCTATGGTTTCATTTAGGCTTCAGGTTTGTTTAGGTTTGAACTAAGTTTGAGGGAGTAAATTTAGGCCAATTGTATTTTTCGGATCAGTGTTATGGTTGAATTTAGCCTCAGGGTCAGGTTAGGGTTGGGGTCAAGCTTAAGGTGTCCGGCTAGGGTTAGGGTTAGGTCTGTGGTTTGAGTTAGGCTTCAGGTTAGGTTAGGTTTGAACTTAGTTTGAGGGAGTAAGTTTAGGGCTACTGTTAGTTTTCGGTTCAGTGTTACGGTTGGAGTTAGCGTGAGGGTCAGGTTAGGGTTGGGGTTGAGCTTAAGGTGTCCGGCTAGGGTTAGGGTTAGGTCTGTGGTTTGAGTTAGGCTTCAGGTTAGGTTAGGTTTGAACTTAGTTTGAGGGAGTAAGTTTAGGGCTACTGTTAGTTTTCGGTTCAGTGATACGGTTGGAGATAGCGTCAGGTCTGGTTAGGGTTGTGGTTCAGTTTCAGGTGTCCGCCTAGGGTTAGGGTTAGGTCTATGGTTTGAGTTAGGCTTCAGGTTAGGTTAGGTTTGAACTTAGTTTGAGGGAGTAAGTATAGGGCTACTGTTAGTTTTCTGTTAACTGTTACTGTTGGAATTAGCCTCAGGGCCAGGTTAGGTTTGGGGTTGTGCTTAAGGTGTCCGCCTAGGGGTACGGTTAGGTGTATGGTTTGATTTAGGCTTCAGGTTAGGTTAGGTTTGAACTTAGTTTGAGGGAGTAAGTTTAGGGCTACTGTTAGTTTTCGTTTAACTGTTATGGTTGGAGTAAGCGTCAGGGTCAGGTTAGGGTGGGGGTTAAGCATAAGGTGTCCGCCTAGGGTTAGGGTTAGGTCTATGGTTTGAATTACGCTTCAGTGTAGGTTAGGTTTGAACTTAGTTTGAGGGAGTTAATTTAGGGCTTCTGTTAGTTTTCGGTTCAGTGTTACGGTTGGAGATAGCGTCAGGGTCTGGTTAGGGTTGTGGTTGAGTTTCAGGTGTCCGCCTAGGGTTAGGGTTAGGTCTATGGTTTGAGTTAGGCTTCAGGTTACGTTAGGTTTGAACTTAGTTTGATGGAGTAATTTTAGGGCTACTGTTAGTTTTCGGGTAACTGTTACTGTTGGAGTTAGCGTCAGGGCCAGGTTACGTTTGGGGTTGAGCTTAAGGTGTCCGCCTAGGGTTAGGGTTAGGTGTATGGTTTGATTAAGGCTTCAGGTTAGTTTAGGTTTGAACTTAGTTTGAGGGAGTAATTTTAGTGCTACTGTTAGTTTTCGTTTAACTGTTATGGTTGGAGTAAGCGTCAGGGTCAGGTTAGGGTGGGAGTTAAGCATAAGGTGTCCGCCTAGGGTTAGGGTTAGGTCTATGGTTTCATTTAGGCTTCTGGTTAGGTTAGGATAGAACTTAGTTTGAGGGAGTAAGTTTCGGGCTACTGTTAGTTTTCGGTTCAGTGTTTCGGTTGGATTTAGCCTCAGGTTCAGGTTAGGGCTGGGGTTAAGCTTAAGGTGTCCGCCTAGGGTTAGGTCTAGGTGTATTGTTTGAGTTAGGCTTCAGGTTAGGTTAGGTTTGAACTTAGTTTGAGGGATTAAGTTTAGGGCTACTATTATTTTTCGGTTCAGTGTTACGGTTGGAGTTAGCGTGAGGGTCAGGTTAGGGTTGGGGTTGAGCTTAAGGTGTCCGCCTAGGGTTAGGGTTAGGTCTGTGGTTTGAGTTAGGCTTCAGGTTAGGTTAGGTTTGAACTTAGTTTGAGGGAGTATGTTTAGGCCTATTTTATTTTTCGGTTCAGTGTTATGGTTGAATTTAGCCTCAGGGTCAGGTTAGGATTGGGGTCAAGCTTAAGGTGTCCGCCTAGGGTTAGGGTTAGGTCTATTGTTTGAGTTAGGCTTCAGGTTAGGTTAGGTTTGAACTTAGTTTGAGGGAGTAAGTTTAGGGCTACTGTTAGTTTTCGGTTCAGTGTTACGGTTGGAGATAGCGTGAGGGTCAGGTTAGGTTTGGGGTTGAGCTTAAGGTGTCCGCCTAGGGTTAGGGTTAGGTCTGTGGTTTGAGTTAGGCTTCAGGTTAGGTTAGGTTTGAACTTAGTTTGAGGGAGTAATTTTAGGGCTACTGTCATTTTTCAGTTAACTGTTACGGTTGGAGTAAGCGCCAGGGTCAGGTTAGGTTTGGGGTTGAGCTTAAGGTGTCCGCCTAGGGTTAGGGTTAGGTGTATGGTTTGATTTAGGCTTCAGGTTAGGTTAGGTTTGAACTTAGTTTGAGGGAGTAAGTTTAGGGCTACTGTTAGTTTTCGTTTAACTGTTACGTTTGGAGTAAGCGTCAGGGTCAGGTTAGGGTGGGGGTTAAGCATAAGGTTTCCGCCTAGGGTTAGGGTTAGGTCTATGGTTTCATTTAGGCTTCAGTTTAGGTTAGGATTGAACTTAGTTTGAGGGAGTAAGTTTAGGGCTACTGTTAGTTTTCAGTTAACTGTTACGGTTGGAGTAAGCGTCAGGGTCAGGTTAGAGTGGGGGTTAAGCATAAGGTGTCCGCCTAGGGTTAGGGTTAGGTCTATGGTTTCATTTAGGCTTCGGGTTAGGTTAGGATTGAACTTAGTTTGAGGGAGTAAGTTTAGAGCTACTGTTAGTTTTCAGTTCAGTGTTACTTTTGGAGTTAGCGTTAGGGTCCGGTTAAGGTTGGGGTTGAGCTTAAGGTGTCCGCCTAGGTTTAGGGTTAGGTCTGTGATTTGAGTTAGGCTTCAGGTTAGGTTAGGTTTGAACTTAGTTTTAGGGAGAAAGTTTAGGGCTATTGTTAGTTTTCGGTTCAGTGTTACAGTTGGAGATAGCGTCAGGGTCAGGTTAGGGTTGGGATTGAGCTTCAACTGTCGGCCTAGGGTTAGGGTTAGGTCTATGGTTTCATTTAGGCTTCAGGTTAGTTTAGGTTTGTACTTAGTTTGAGGGAGTAAATTTAGGCCTATTGTATTTTTCGGATCAGTGTTATGGTTGAATTTAGCCTCAGGGTCAGGTTAGGGTTGGGGTCAAGCTTAAGGTGTCCGGCTAGGGTTAGGGTTAGGTCTGTGGTTTGAGTTAGGCTTCAGGTTAGGTTAGGTTTGAACTTAGTTTGAGGGAGTAAGTTTGGGGCTACTGTTAGTTTTCGGTTCAGTGTTACGGTTGGAGATAGCGTCAGGGTCAGGTTAGGGTTGTGGTTGAGCTTCAGGTGTCCGCCTAGGGTTAGGGTTAGGTCTATGGTTTGAATTAGGCTTCAGGTTAGGTTAGGTTTGAACTTAGTTTGAGGGAGTAAGTTTAGGGCTACTGTTAGTTTTCGGTTCAGTGTTACGGTTGGAGATAGCGTCAGGGTCTGGTTAGGGTTGGGGTTGAGTTTCAGGTGTCCGCCTAGGGTTAGGGTTAGGTCTATGGTTTGAGTTAGGCTTCAGGTTAGGTTAGGTTTGAAGTTAGTTTGAGGGAGTAAGTTTAGTGCTATTGTTAGTTTTCGGGTAACTGTTACTGTTGGAGTTAGCGTAGGGCCAGGTTAGGTTTGGGATTGAGCTTAATGTGTCCGCCTAGGGTTAGGGATAGGTGTATGGTTTGATTTAGGCTTCAGGTTAGGTTAGGTTTGAACTTAGTTTGATGGAGTAAGTTTAGGGCTACTGTTAGTTTTCGTTTAACTGTTATGGTTGGAGTAAGCGTCAGGGTCAGGTTAGGGTGGGGGTTAAGCATAAGGTGTCCGCCTACGGTTAGGGTTAGGTCTATGGTTTCATTTAGGCTTCTGGTTAGGTTAGGATTGAACTTAGTTTGAGGGAGTAAGTTTAGGGCTACTGTTAGTTTTCGGTTCAGTGTTCCGGTTGGATTTAGCCTCAGGTTCAGGTTAGAAGTGGGATTAAGCTTAAGGTGTCCGCCTAGGGTTAGGGCTAGGTCTATTGTTTGAGTTAGGCTTCAGGTTAGGTTAGGTTTGAACTTAGTTTGAGGCAGTAAGTTTAGGGCTACTGTTAGTTTTCGGTTCAGTGTTACGGTTGGAGTTAGCGTGAGGGTCAGGTTAGGGTTGGGGTTGAGCTTAAGGTGTCCGCCTAGGGTTACGGTTAGGTCTGTGGTTTGAGTTAGGCTTCACGTTAGGTTAGGTTTGAACTTAGTTTGAGGGAGTAAGTTTAGGGCTACTTTTAGTTTTCTGTTCAGTATTGAGGTTGGAGTTAACGTCAGGGTCAGGTTAGGGTTGGGGTTAGCTTGAGGTGTCCGCCTAGGGTTAGGGTTAGGTCTATGGTTTGATTTAGGCTTCAGGTTAGGTTAGGTTTGAACTTAGTTTGAGGGAGTAAGTTTAGAGCTACTGTTAGTTTTCGGTTCAGTGTTACGGTTGGAGTTAGCGTGAGGGTCAGGTTAGGGTTGGGGTTGAGCTTAACGTGTCCGCCTATGGTTAGGGTTAGGTCTGTGGTTTGAGTTAGGCTTCAGATTAGGTTAGGTTTGAACTTAGTTTGAGGGAGTAAGTTTAGGGCTACTGTTAGTTTTCGGTTCAGTGTTACGGTTGGAGTTAGCATGATGGTCAAGTTAGGGTTGGGGTTGAGCTTAAGGTGTCTGCCTATGGTTAGGGTTAGGTGTATGGTTTGATTTAAGCTTCAGGTTAGGTTAGGTTTGAACTTAGTTTGAGGGAGTAAGTTTAGGGCTACCGTTAGTTTTCGTTTAACTGTTAAGGTTGCAGTAAGCGTCAGGGTCAGGTTAGGGTGGGGGTTAAGCATAAGGTGTCTGCCTAGGGTTAGGGTTAGGTCTATGGTTTCATTTATGCTTCAGGTTAGGTTAGGATTGAACTTAGTTTGAGGTAGTAAGTTTAGGGATACTGTTAGTTTTCGGGTAACTGTTACGGTTTGAGTTAGCGTCAGGGCCAAGTTAGGATTGGGGTTGAGCTTAAGGTGTCTGCCTAGGCTTAGGTTTAGGTATATGGTTTGATTTAGGCTTTAGGTTAGGTTATGTTTCAACTTAGTTTGAGGGATTAAGTTTAGGGCTACTGTTAGTTTTCGGTTAACTGTTACAGTTGGAGTAAGCGTTAGGGTCAGGTTAGGTTTGGGGTTGAAGTTAAGGTGTCCGCCTAGGGTTAGGGTGAGGTGTATGGTTTGATTTAGGCTTCAGGTTAGGTTAGGTTTGAACTTAGTTTGAGGGAGTAAGTTTAGGGCTACTGTTAGTTTTCGGTTCAGTGATACGGTTGGAGATAGCGTCAGGTCTGGTTAGGGTTGTGGTTCAGTTTCAGGTGTCCGCCTAGGGTTAGGGTTAGGTCTATGGTTTGAGTTAGGCTTCAGGTTAGGTTAGGTTTGAACTTAGTTTGAGGGAGTAAGTTTAGGGCTACTGTTAGTTTTCGTTTAACTGTTATGGTTGGAGTAAGCGTCAGGGTCAGGTTAGGGTGGGGGTTAAGCATAAGGTGAGGGAGTAAGTTTAGGGCTACTGTTAGTTTTCGGGAAACTGTTACGGTTGGAGTTAGCATGAGGGCCAGGTTAGGTTTGGGGTTGAGGTTAAGGTGTCCGCCTAGGGTTAGGGTTAAGTGTTTGGTTTGATTTAGGATTCAGGGTAGGTTAGGTTTGAAGTTAGTTTGAGGGAGTAAGTTTAGGGCTACTGTTAGTTTTCGGTTAACTGTTACAGTTGGATTAAGCGTCAGGGTCAGGGTAGGGTGGGGGTTAAGCATAAGGTGTCCGCCTAGGGTTAGGGTTAGGTCTATGATTTGATTTAGGCTTCAGGTTAGATTAGGTTTGAACTTAGTTTGAGGTAGTCAGTTTAGGGCTACTGTTAGTTTTCGGTTAACTGTTACGGTTTGAGTAAGCGTCAGTGTCTGGTTAGGTTTGGGGTTGAGCTTAAGGTGTCCGCCTAGGGTTAGGGTTAGGTCTATGTTTTCATTTAGGCTTCAGGTTAGGTTAGGTTTGAACTTAGTTTGAGGGAGTAAGTCTAGGGCTACTGGTAGTTTTCGGTTCAGTGTTACGGTTGGAGATAGTGTCAGGGTCAGGTTATGGGTGGGGTTGAGCTTCAGGTGTCCGCCTAGGGTTAGAGTTAGGTCTATTGTTTGTGTTAGGCTTCAGGTTAGGTTAGGTTTGAACTTAGTTTGAGGGAGCAAGTTTAGGGCTACTGTTAGTTTTCGGTTAACTGTTACGGTTGGAGTAAGCGTCAGGGTCAGGTTAGGTTTGGGGTTGAGTTTAAGGTGTCCGCCTAGGGTTAGGGTTAGGTGTATGGTTTGATTTAGGCTTCAGGTAAGGTTAGGTTTGAACTTAGTTTGAGGGATTAAGTTTAGGGCTACTGTTAGTTTTCGGTTAACTGTTACAGTTGGAGTAAGCGTTAGGGTCAGGTTGGTTTGGGGTTGAAGTTAAGGTGTCCGCCTAGGGTTAGAGTTAGTTGTATGGTTTGATTTAGGCTTCAGGTTAGGTCAGGTTTGAACTTAGTCTGAGGGAGTAAGTTTAGGGCTACTGTTAGTTTTCGGTTCAGTATTATCGTTGGAGTTAGCGTCAGGGTCAGTTATGGTTGGGGTTAGCTTGAGGTGTCCGCCTAGGGATAGGGTTAGGTCCATGGTTTGATTTAGGCTCCAGGTTAGGTTACATTTGAACTTAGTTTGAGGGAGTAAGTTTAGGGCTACTGTTAGTTTTCGGGTAACTGTTACGTTTGGAGATAGCGTCAGGGTCAGGTTAGGGTTCGGGTTGAGCTTCAGGTGTCCGCCTATTGTTAGGGTTATGTCTATGATTTGAGTTAGGCTTCAGGTTAGGTTAGGCTTGAACTTAGTTTGAGCGAGTAAGTTTAGGGCTACTCTTAGTTTTCGGTTCAGTGATATGGTTGGAGTTAGCCTGGAGGTCAGGTTAGGGTTGGGGTTGAGCTAAAGGTGTCCGCCTAGGGTTAGGTTTAGGTGTATGGTTTGATTTAGGCTTCAGGTTAGGTTAGGTTTGAACTTAGTTTGAGGCAGTAAGTTTAGGGCTACTGTTAGTTTTTGATTCAGTGTTACATTTGGAGTTAGCGGGAGTGTCCGGTTAGGGTTGGGGTTGAGCTTAAGGTGTCCGCCTAGGCTTAGGGTTAGGTCAGTGGTTTGAGATAGGCTTCAGTTTAGGTTAGGTTTGAACTTAGTTTGAGGGAGTACGTTTAGGGCTACTGTTAGTTTTCGGTTCAGTGTTACGGTTGGAGACAGCGTCAGGGTCAGGTTAGTGTTGTGGTTGAGCTTCAGGTGTCCGCCTAGGGTTAGGGTTAGGTCTATTGTTTGAGTTAGGATTCAGGTTTGGTTAGGTTTGAACTTAGTTTGAGGGAGTAAGTTTAGGGCTACTGTTAGTTTTCGGTTCAGTGTTACGTTTGGAGTTAGCGTGAGGGTCCGGTTAGGGTGGGGGTGGAGCTTAAGGTGTCCGCCTAGGGTTAGGGTTAGGTGTATGGTTTGATTTAGGCTTCAGGTTAGGTTAGGTTTGAAGTTAGTTTCAGGGAGTAAGTTTAGGGCTACTGTTAGTTTTCGGTTAACTGTTACAGTTGGAGTAAGCGTCAGGGTCAGGTTAGGGTGGGGGTTAAGCATAAGTTGTCCGCCTAGGGTTAGGGTTACGTCTATGGTTTCATTTAGGCTTCAGGTTAGGTTAGGATTGAACTTAGTTTGAGGGAGTCAGTTTAGGGCTACTGTTAGTTTTCGGTTCAGTGTTACGTTTGGAGTTAGCATGAGGGTCCGGTTAGGGTTGGGGTTGAGCTTAAGGTGTCCGCCTAGGGTTAGGGTTAGGTCTGTGGTTTGAGTTAGGCTTCAGGTTAGGTTAGGTTTGAACTTAGTTTGAGGGAGTAAGTTTAGGACTACTGTTAGTTTTCGGTTCAGTGTTACGGTTGGAGATAGCGTCAGGGTCAGGTTAGGGTTGGGGTTGAGCTTCAGGTGTCCGCCTAGGGTTAGGGTTAGGTCTATGGTTTGAGATAGGCTTCAGGTTAGGTTAGGTTTGAACTTAGTTTGAGGGAGTAAGTTTAGGGCTACTGTTAGTTTTCGTGTAACTGTTATGGTTGGAGTTAGCATCAGGGCCAGGTTAGGGTTGGGGTTGAGCTTAAGGTGTCCGCCTAGGGTTAGGGTTAGGTGTATGGTTTCATTTAGGCTTCAGGTTAGGTTAGGTTTGAAGTTAGTTTGAGGGAGTCAGTTTAGGGCTACTGTTAGTTTTCGGTTAACTGTTACAGTTGGAGTAAGCGTCAGGGTCAGGTTAGGCTGGGGGTTAAGCATAAGGTGTCCGCCTAGGGTTAGGCTTAGGTCTATGTTTTTAGTTAGTCTTCAGGTTAGGTTAGGCTTGAACTTAGTTTGAGGGAGTACGTTTAGGGCTACTGTGAGTTTTCGGTTAACTGTTACAGTTGGAGTAAGTGTCAGGGTCAGGTTAGGGTGGGGTTTAAGCATAAGGTGTCCGCATAGGTTTAGGGTTAGGTCTATGATTTGATTTAGGCTTCAGGTGAGTTTAGGTTTGAACTTAGTTTGAGGGAGTCAGTTTAGGGCTACTGTTAGTTTTCGGTTAAGTGTTACGGTTGGAGTAAGCATCAGGGTCAGGTTAGGTTTGGGGTTGAGCTTAAGGTGTCCGCCTAGAGTTAGGGTTAGGTGTATGGTTTGATTAACGCTTCAGTTTAGGTTAGGTTTGAACTTAGTTTGAGGGAGTAACTTTAGGGCTACTTTTAGTTTTCGGTTAACTGTTACAGTTGGAGTAAGCGTCAGGGTCAGTTTAGGGTGGGTGTTAAGCATAAGTTGTCCGCCTAGGGTTAGGGTTAGGTCTATGGTTTCATTTAGGCTTCAGGTTAGGTTAGGATTGAACTTAGTTTGAGCGAGTCAGTTTAGGGCTACTGTTAGTTTTCGGTTAACTGTTACGGTTGGATTTAGCCTCAGGGTCAGGTTAGGGTTGGGGTTAAGCTTAAGGTGTCCGCCTAGGGTTAGGGTTAGGTCTGTGGTTTGAGTTAGGCTTCAGGTTAGGTTAGGTTTGAACTTAGTTTGAGGGAGTAAGTTTAGGGGTACTGTTAGTTTTCGGTTCAGTGTTACGGTTGGCGTTAGCGTGAGGGTCAGGATAGGGTTGGGGTTGAGCTTAAGGTGTCCGCCTAGGGTTAGGGTTAGGTGTATGGTTTGATTTTGGCTTCTGGTTAGGTTAGGTTTGAACTTAGTTTGAGAGAGTAAGTTTAGGGGTACTGTTAGTTTTGGGGTAACTGTTACGGTTGGAGTTATCGTCAGGGCCACGTTAGGGTTGGGATTGAGCTTAAGGTGTTCGCCTAGGGTTAGGGTTAGGTGCATGGTTTGATTTAGGCTTCAGGTTAGGTTAGGTTTGAAGTTAGTTTCAGGGAGTAAGTTTAGGGCTACTGTTAGTTTTCGGTTCAGTGTTACTGTTGGAGATAGCGTCAGGGTCAGGTTAGGGTTGTGGTTGAGCTTCAGGTGTCGGCCTAGGGTTAGGGTTAGGTCTATGGTTTGAGATAGGCTTCAGGTTAGGTTAGGGTTGAACTTAGTTTTAGGGATTAAGTTTAGGGCTACTGTTAGTTTTAGGTTCAGTGTTACGGTTGGAGTTAGCGTGAGGGTCAGGTTAGGGTTGGGGTTGAGCTTCAGGTGTCCGCCTAGGGTTAGGGTTAGGTGTATGGTTTGATTAAGGCTTCAGGTTAGGTTAGGTTTGAACTTAGTTTGAGGGAGTAACTTTAGTGCTACTTTTAGTTTTCGGTTAACTGTTACAGTTGGAGTAAGTGTCAGGGTCAGGTTAGGGTGGGTGTTAAGCATAAGTTGTCCTCCTAGGGTTAGGGTTAGGTCTATGGTTTCATTTAGGCTTCAGGTTAGGTTAGGATTGAACTTAGTTTGAGCGAGTCAGTTTAGGGCTACTGTTAGTTTTCGGTTCAGTGTTACGTTTGGAGTTAGCGTGAGGGTTCGGTTAGGGTTGGGGTGGAGCTTAAGGTGTCTGCCTAGGGTTAGGTTTAGGTCTGTGATTTGAGTTAGGCTTCAGGTTAGGTTAGGTTTGAACTTAGTTTTTGGGAGTAAGTTTAGGGCTACTGTTAGTTTTCGGGAAACTGTTACAGTTGGACTAAGCGTCAGGGTCAGGTTAGGGTGGGGGTTAAGCATAAGGTGTCCGCCTAGGGTTAGGGTTAGATCTAAGATTTGATTTAGGCTTCAGGATAGGTTAGGTATGAACTTAGTTTGAGAGAGTCAGTTTAGGGCTACTCTTAGTTTTCGGTTAACTGTTACGGTTGGAGTAAGCGTCAGGGTCAGGTTAGGTTTGGGGTTGAAGTTAAGGTGTCCGCCTAGGGTTAGGGTTAGGTGTATGGTTTTATTTAGGCTTCAGGTTAGGATAGGTTTGAACTTAGTTTGAGGGAGTAAGTTTAGGGCTACTGTTAGTTTTCGTTTAACTGTTACGGTTGGAGTAAGCGTCAGGGTCAGGTTACGGTGGGGGTTAACCATAAGTTGTCCACCTAGGGTTAGGGTTAGGTCTATGGTTTCATTTAGGATTCAGGTTAGGTTAGGATTGAACTTAGTTTGAGGGAATAAGTTTATGGCTACTGTTAGTTTTCGGTTCAGTGTTACGGTTGAATTTAGCCTCAGGGTCAGGATAGGGTTGGGGTTAAGCTTAAGGTGTCCGCCTAGGGTTAGGGTTAGGTCTATGTTTTCATTTAGGCTTCAGGTTAGGTTAGGTTTGAACTTAGTTTGAGGGAGTAAGTCTAGGGCTACTGGTAGTTTTCGGTTCAGTGTTACGGTTGGAGATAGTGTCAGGGTCAGGTTATGGGTGGGGTTGAGCTTCAGGTGTCCGCCTAGGGTTAGAGTTAGGTCTATTGTTTGTGTTAGGCTTCAGGTTAGGTTAGGTTTGAACTTAGTTTGAGGGAGCAAGTTTAGGGCTACTGTTAGTTTTCGGTTAACTGTTACGGTTGGAGTAAGCGTCAGGGTCAGGTTAGGTTTGGGGTTGAGTTTAAGGTGTCCGCCTAGGGTTAGGGTTAGGTGTATGGTTTGATTTAGGCTTCAGGTAAGGTTAGGTTTGAACTTAGTTTGAGGGATTAAGTTTAGGGCTACTGTTAGTTTTCGGTTAACTGTTACAGTTGGAGTAAGCGTTAGGGTCAGGTTGGTTTGGGGTTGAAGTTAAGGTGTCCGCCTAGGGTTAGAGTTAGTTGTATGGTTTGATTTAGGCTTCAGGTTAGGTCAGGTTTGAACTTAGTCTGAGGGAGTAAGTTTAGGGCTACTGTTAGTTTTCGGTTCAGTATTATCGTTGGAGTTAGCGTCAGGGTCAGTTATGGTTGGGGTTAGCTTGAGGTGTCCGCCTAGGGATAGGGTTAGGTCCATGGTTTGATTTAGGCTCCAGGTTAGGTTACATTTGAACTTAGTTTGAGGGAGTAAGTTTAGGGCTACTGTTAGTTTTCGGGTAACTGTTACGTTTGGAGATAGCGTCAGGGTCAGGTTAGGGTTCGGGTTGAGCTTCAGGTGTCCGCCTATTGTTAGGGTTATGTCTATGATTTGAGTTAGGCTTCAGGTTAGGTTAGGCTTGAACTTAGTTTGAGCGAGTAAGTTTAGGGCTACTCTTAGTTTTCGGTTCAGTGATATGGTTGGAGTTAGCCTGGAGGTCAGGTTAGGGTTGGGGTTGAGCTAAAGGTGTCCGCCTAGGGTTAGGTTTAGGTGTATGGTTTGATTTAGGCTTCAGGTTAGGTTAGGTTTGAACTTAGTTTGAGGCAGTAAGTTTAGGGCTACTGTTAGTTTTTGATTCAGTGTTACATTTGGAGTTAGCGTGAGTGTCCGGTTAGGGTTGGGGTTGAGCTTAAGGTGTCCGCCTAGGCTTAGGGTTAGGTCAGTGGTTTGAGATAGGCTTCAGTTTAGGTTAGGTTTGAACTTAGTTTGAGGGAGTACGTTTAGGGCTACTGTTAGTTTTCGGTTCAGTGTTACGGTTGGAGACAGCGTCAGGGTCAGGTTAGTGTTGTGGTTGAGCTTCAGGTGTCCGCCTAGGGTTAGGGTTAGGTCTATTGTTTGAGTTAGGATTCAGGTTTGGTTAGGTTTGAACTTAGTTTGAGGGAGTAAGTTTAGGGCTACTGTTAGTTTTCGGTTCAGTGTTACGTTTGGAGTTAGCGTGAGGGTCCGGTTAGGGTGGGGGTGGAGCTTAAGGTGTCCGCCTAGGGTTAGGGTTAGGTGTATGGTTTGATTTAGGCTTCAGGTTAGGTTAGGTTTGAAGTTAGTTTCAGGGAGTAAGTTTAGGGCTACTGTTAGTTTTCGGTTAACTGTTACAGTTGGAGTAAGCGTCAGGGTCAGGTTAGGGTGGGGGTTAAGCATAAGTTGTCCGCCTAGGGTTAGGGTTACGTCTATGGTTTCATTTAGGCTTCAGGTTAGGTTAGGATTGAACTTAGTTTGAGGGAGTCAGTTTAGGGCTACTGTTAGTTTTCGGTTCAGTGTTACGTTTGGAGTTAGCATGAGGGTCCGGTTAGGGTTGGGGTTGAGCTTAAGGTGTCCGCCTAGGGTTAGGGTTAGGTCTGTGGTTTGAGTTAGGCTTCAGGTTAGGTTAGGTTTGAACTTAGTTTGAGGGAGTAAGTTTAGGACTACTGTTAGTTTTCGGTTCAGTGTTACGGTTGGAGATAGCGTCAGGGTCAGGTTAGGGTTGGGGTTGAGCTTCAGGTGTCCGCCTAGGGTTAGGGTTAGGTCTATGGTTTGAGATAGGCTTCAGGTTAGGTTAGGTTTGAACTTAGTTTGAGGGAGTAAGTTTAGGGCTACTGTTAGTTTTCGTGTAACTGTTATGGTTGGAGTTAGCATCAGGGCCAGGTTAGGGTTGGGGTTGAGCTTAAGGTGTCCGCCTAGGGTTAGGGTTAGGTGTATGGTTTCATTTAGGCTTCAGGTTAGGTTAGGTTTGAAGTTAGTTTGAGGGAGTCAGTTTAGGGCTACTGTTAGTTTTCGGTTAACTGTTACAGTTGGAGTAAGCGTCAGGGTCAGGTTAGGCTGGGGGTTAAGCATAAGGTGTCCGCCTAGGGTTAGGCTTAGGTCTATGTTTTTAGTTAGTCTTCAGGTTAGGTTAGGTTTGAACTTAGTTTGAGGGAGTACGTTTAGGGCTACTGTGAGTTTTCGGTTAACTGTTACAGTTGGAGTAAGTGTCAGGGTCAGGTTAGGGTGGGGTTTAAGCATAAGGTGTCCGCATAGGTTTAGGGTTAGGTCTATGATTTGATTTAGGCTTCAGGTGAGTTTAGGTTTGAACTTAGTTTGAGGGAGTCAGTTTAGGGCTACTGTTAGTTTTCGGTTAAGTGTTACGGTTGGAGTAAGCATCAGGGTCAGGTTAGGTTTGGGGTTGAGCTTAAGGTGTCCGCCTAGAGTTAGGGTTAGGTGTATGGTTTGATTAACGCTTCAGTTTAGGTTAGGTTTGAACTTAGTTTGAGGGAGTAACTTTAGGGCTACTTTTAGTTTTCGGTTAACTGTTACAGTGGGAGTAAGCGTCAGGGTCAGTTTAGGGTGGGTGTTAAGCATAAGTTGTCCGCCTAGGGTTAGGGTTAGGTCTATGGTTTCATTTAGGCTTCAGGTTAGGTTAGGATTGAACTTAGTTTGAGCGAGTCAGTTTAGGGCTACTGTTAGTTTTCGGTTAACTGTTACGGTTGGATTTAGCCTCAGGGTCAGGTTAGGGTTGGGGTTAAGCTTAAGGTGTCCGCCTAGGGTTAGGGTTAGGTCTGTGGTTTGAGTTAGGCTTCAGGTTAGGTTAGGTTTGAACTTAGTTTGAGGGAGTAAGTTTAGGGGTACTGTTAGTTTTCGGTTCAGTGTTACGGTTGGCGTTAGCGTGAGGGTCAGGATAGGGTTGGGGTTGAGCTTAAGGTGTCCGCCTAGGGTTAGGGTTAGGTGTATGGTTTGATTTTGGCTTCTGGTTAGGTTAGGTTTGAACTTAGTTTGAGAGAGTAAGTTTAGGGGTACTGTTAGTTTTGGGGTAACTGTTACGGTTGGAGTTATCGTCAGGGCCACGTTAGGGTTGGGATTGAGCTTAAGGTGTTCGCCTAGGGTTAGGGTTAGGTGCATGGTTTGATTTAGGCTTCAGGTTAGGTTAGGTTTGAAGTTAGTTTCAGGGAGTAAGTTTAGGGCTACTGTTAGTTTTCGGTTCAGTGTTACTGTTGGAGATAGCGTCAGGGTCAGGTTAGGGTTGTGGTTGAGCTTCAGGTGTCGGCCTAGGGTTAGGGTTAGGTCTATGGTTTGAGATAGGCTTCAGGTTAGGTTAGGGTTGAACTTAGTTTTAGGGATTAAGTTTAGGGCTACTGTTAGTTTTAGGTTCAGTGTTACGGTTGGAGTTAGCGTGAGGGTCAGGTTAGGGTTGGGGTTGAGCTTCAGGTGTCCGCCTAGGGTTAGGGTTAGGTGTATGGTTTGATTAAGGCTTCAGGTTAGGTTAGGTTTGAACTTAGTTTGAGGGAGTAACTTTAGTGCTACTTTTAGTTTTCGGTTAACTGTTACAGTTGGAGTAAGTGTCAGGGTCAGGTTAGGGTGGGTGTTAAGCATAAGTTGTCCTCCTAGGGTTAGGGTTAGGTCTATGGTTTCATTTAGGCTTCAGGTTAGGTTAGGATTGAACTTAGTTTGAGCGAGTCAGTTTAGGGCTACTGTTAGTTTTCGGTTCAGTGTTACGTTTGGAGTTAGCGTGAGGGTTCGGTTAGGGTTGGGGTGGAGCTTAAGGTGTCCGCCTAGGGTTAGGTTTAGGTCTGTGATTTGAGTTAGGCTTCAGGTTAGGTTAGGTTTGAACTTAGTTTTTGGGAGTAAGTTTAGGGCTACTGTTAGTTTTCGGGAAACTGTTACAGTTGGAGTAAGCGTCAGGGTCAGGTTAGGGTGGGGGTTAAGCATAAGGTGTCCGCCTAGGGTTAGGGTTAGATCTAAGATTTGATTTAGGCTTCAGGATAGGTTAGGTATGAACTTAGTTTGAGAGAGTCAGTTTAGGGCTACTCTTAGTTTTCGGTTAACTGTTACGGTTGGAGTAAGCGTCAGGGTCAGGTTAGGTTTGGGGTTGAAGTTAAGGTGTCCGCCTAGGGTTAGGGTTAGGTGTATGGTTTTATTTAGGCTTCAGGTTAGGATAGGTTTGAACTTAGTTTGAGGGAGTAAGTTTAGGGCTACTGTTAGTTTTCGTTTAACTGTTACGGTTGGAGTAAGCGTCAGGGTCAGGTTACGGTGGGGGTTAACCATAAGTTGTCCACCTAGGGTTAGGGTTAGGTCTATGGTTTCATTTAGGATTCAGGTTAGGTTAGGATTGAACTTAGTTTGAGGGAATAAGTTTATGGCTACTGTTAGTTTTCGGTTCAGTGTTACGGTTGAATTTAGCCTCAGGGTCAGGATAGGGTTGGGGTTAAGCTTAAGGTGTCCGCCTAGGGTTAGGGTTAGGTCTATTGTTTGAGTTAGGCTTCAGGTTAGGTTAAGTTTGAACTTAGTTTGAAGGAGTAAGTTTAGGGCTACTGTTAGTTTTCGGTTAACTGTTACGGTTGGAGTAAGCGTCAGGGTCAGGTTAGGTTTGGGGTTGAGTTTAAGGTGTCCGCCTAGGGTTAGGGTTAGGTGTATGGTTTGATTTAGGCTTCAGGTAAGGTTAGGTTTGAACTTAGTTTGAGGGATTAAGTTTAGGGCTACTGTTAGTTTTCGGTTAACTGTTACAGTTGGAGTAAGCGTTAGGGTCAGGTTGGTTTGGGGTTGAAGTTAAGGTGTCCGCCTAGGGTTAGAGTTAGTTGTATCGTTTGATTTAGGCTTCAGGTTAGGTCAGGTTTGAACTTAGTCTGAGGGAGTAAGTTTAGGGCTACTGTTAGTTTTCGGTTCAGTATTATCGTTGGAGTTAGCGTCAGGGTCAGTTATGGTTGGGGTTAGCTTGAGGTGTCCGCCTATGGATAGGGTTAGGTCCATGGTTTGATTTAGGCTCCAGGTTAGGTTACATTTGAACTTAGTTTGAGGGAGTAAGTTTAGGGCTACTGTTAGTTTTCGGGTAACTGTTACGTTTGGAGATAGCGTCAGGGTCAGGTTAGGGTTCGGGTTGAGCTTCAGGTGTCCGCCTATTGTTAGGGTTATGTCTATGATTTGAGTTAGGCTTCAGGTTAGGTTAGGCTTGAACTTAGTTTGAGCGAGTAAGTTTAGGGCTACTCTTAGTTTTCGGTTCAGTGATATGGTTGGAGTTAGCCTGGAGGTCAGGTTAGGGTTGGGGTTGAGCTAAAGGTGTCCGCCTAGGGTTAGGTTTAGGTGTATGGTTTGATTTAGGCTTCAGGTTAGGTTAGGTTTGAACTTAGTTTGAGGCAGTAAGTTTAGGGCTACTGTTAGTTTTTGATTCAGTGTTACATTTGGAGTTAGCGTGAGTGTCCGGTTAGGGTTGGGGTTGAGCTTAAGGTGTCCGCCTAGGCTTAGGGTTAGGTCAGTGGTTTGAGATAGGCTTCAGTTTAGGTTAGGTTTGAACTTAGTTTGAGGGAGTACGTTTAGGGCTACTGTTAGTTTTCGGTTCAGTGTTACGGTTGGATACAGCGTCAGGGTCAGGTTAGTGTTGTGGTTGAGCTTCAGGTGTCCGCCTAGGGTTAGGGTTAGGTCTATTGTTTGAGTTAGGATTCAGGTTTGGTTAGGTTTGAACTTAGTTTGAGGGAGTAAGTTTAGGGCTACTGTTAGTTTTCGGTTCAGTGTTACGTTTGGAGTTAGCGTGAGGGTCCGGTTAGGGTGGGGGTGGAGCTTAAGGTGTCCGCCTAGGGTTAGGGTTAGGTGTATGGTTTGATTTAGGCTTCAGGTTAGGTTAGGTTTGAAGTTAGTTTCAGGGAGTAAGTTTAGGGCTACTGTTAGTTTTCGGTTAACTGTTACAGTTGGAGTAAGCGTCAGGGTCAGGTTAGGGTGGGGGTTAAGCATAAGTTGTCCGCCTAGGGTTAGGGTTACGTCTATGGTTTCATTTAGGCTTCAGGTTAGGTTAGGATTGAACTTAGTTTGAGGGAGTCAGTTTAGGGCTACTGTTAGTTTTCGGTTCAGTGTTACGTTTGGAGTTAGCATGAGGGTCCGGTTAGGGTTGGGGTTGAGCTTAAGGTGTCCGCCTAGGGTTAGGGTTAGGTCTGTGGTTTGAGTTAGGCTTCAGGTTAGGTTAGGTTTGAACTTAGTTTGAGGGAGTAAGTTTAGGACTACTGTTAGTTTTCGGTTCAGTGTTACGGTTGGAGATAGCGTCAGGGTCAGGTTAGGGTTGGGGTTGAGCTTCAGGTGTCCGCCTAGGGTTAGGGTTAGGTCTATGGTTTGAGATAGGCTTCAGGTTAGGTTAGGTTTGAACTTAGTTTGAGGGAGTAAGTTTAGGGCTACTGTTAGTTTTCGTGTAACTGTTATGGTTGGAGTTAGCATCAGGGCCAGGTTAGGGTTGGGGTTGAGCTTAAGGTGTCCGCCTAGGGTTAGGGTTAGGTGTATGGTTTCATTTAGGCTTCAGGTTAGGTTAGGTTTGAAGTTAGTTTGAGGGAGTCAGTTTAGGGCTACTGTTAGTTTTCGGTTAACTGTTACAGTTGGAGTAAGCGTCAGGGTCAGGTTAGGCTGGGGGTTAAGCATAAGGTGTCCGCCTAGGGTTAGGCTTAGGTCTATGTTTTTAGTTAGTCTTCAGGTTAGGTTAGGTTTGAACTTAGTTTGAGGGAGTACGTTTAGGGCTACTGTGAGTTTTCGGTTAACTGTTACAGTTGGAGTAAGTGTCAGGGTCAGGTTAGGGTGGGGTTTAAGCATAAGGTGTCCGCATAGGTTTAGGGTTAGGTCTATGATTTGATTTAGGCTTCAGGTGAGTTTAGGTTTGAACTTAGTTTGAGGGAGTCAGTTTAGGGCTACTGTTAGTTTTCGGTTAAGTGTTACGGTTGGAGTAAGCATCAGGGTCAGGTTAGGTTTGGGGTTGAGCTTAAGGTGTCCGCCTAGAGTTAGGGTTAGGTGTATGGTTTGATTAACGCTTCAGTTTAGGTTAGGTTTGAACTTAGTTTGAGGGAGTAACTTTAGGGCTACTTTTAGTTTTCGGTTAACTGTTACAGTTGGAGTAAGCGTCAGGGTCAGTTTAGGGTGGGTGTTAAGCATAAGTTGTCCGCCTAGGGTTAGGGTTAGGTCTATGGTTTCATTTAGGCTTCAGGTTAGGTTAGGATTGAACTTAGTTTGAGCGAGTCAGTTTAGGGCTACTGTTAGTTTTCGGTTAACTGTTACGGTTGGATTTAGCCTCAGGGTCAGGTTAGGGTTGGGGTTAAGCTTAAGGTGTCCGCCTAGGGTTAGGGTTAGGTCTGTGGTTTGAGTTAGGCTTCAGGTTAGGTTAGGTTTGAACTTAGTTTGAGGGAGTAAGTTTAGGGGTACTGTTAGTTTTCGGTTCAGTGTTACGGTTGGCGTTAGCGTGAGGGTCAGGATAGGGTTGGGGTTGAGCTTAAGGTGTCCGCCTAGGGTTAGGGTTAGGTGTATGGTTTGATTTTGGCTTCTGGTTAGGTTAGGTTTGAACTTAGTTTGAGAGAGTAAGTTTAGGGGTACTGTTAGTTTTGGGGTAACTGTTACGGTTGGAGTTATCGTCAGGGCCACGTTAGGGTTGGGATTGAGCTTAAGGTGTTCGCCTAGGGTTAGGGTTAGGTGCATGGTTTGATTTAGGCTTCAGGTTAGGTTAGGTTTGAAGTTAGTTTCAGGGAGTAAGTTTAGGGCTACTGTTAGTTTTCGGTTCAGTGTTACTGTTGGAGATAGCGTCAGGGTCAGGTTAGGGTTGTGGTTGAGCTTCAGGTGTCGGCCTAGGGTTAGGGTTAGGTCTATGGTTTGAGATAGGCTTCAGGTTAGGTTAGGGTTGAACTTAGTTTTAGGGATTAAGTTTAGGGCTACTGTTAGTTTTAGGTTCAGTGTTACGGTTGGAGTTAGCGTGAGGGTCAGGTTAGGGTTGGGGTTGAGCTTCAGGTGTCCGCCTAGGGTTAGGGTTAGGTGTATGGTTTGATTAAGGCTTCAGGTTAGGTTAGGTTTGAACTTAGTTTGAGGGAGTAACTTTAGTGCTACTTTTAGTTTTCGGTTAACTGTTACAGTTGGAGTAAGTGTCAGGGTCAGGTTAGGGTGGGTGTTAAGCATAAGTTGTCCTCCTAGGGTTAGGGTTAGGTCTATGGTTTCATTTAGGCTTCAGGTTAGGTTAGGATTGAACTTAGTTTGAGCGAGTCAGTTTAGGGCTACTGTTAGTTTTCGGTTCAGTGTTACGTTTGGAGTTAGCGTGAGGGTTCGGTTAGGGTTGGGGTGGAGCTTAAGGTGTCCGCCTAGGGTTAGGTTTAGGTCTGTGATTTGAGTTAGGCTTCAGGTTAGGTTAGGTTTGAACTTAGTTTTTGGGAGTAAGTTTAGGGCTACTGTTAGTTTTCGGGAAACTGTTACAGTTGGAGTAAGCGTCAGGGTCAGGTTAGGGTGGGGGTTAAGCATAAGGTGTCCGCCTAGGGTTAGGGTTAGATCTAAGATTTGATTTAGGCTTCAGGATAGGTTAGGTATGAACTTAGTTTGAGAGAGTCAGTTTAGGGCTACTCTTAGTTTTCGGTTAACTGTTACGGTTGGAGTAAGCGTCAGGGTCAGGTTAGGTTTGGGGTTGAAGTTAAGGTGTCCGCCTAGGGTTAGGGTTAGGTGTATGGTTTTATTTAGGCTTCAGGTTAGGATAGGTTTGAACTTAGTTTGAGGGAGTAAGTTTAGGGCTACTGTTAGTTTTCGTTTAACTGTTACGGTTGGAGTAAGCGTCAGGGTCAGGTTACGGTGGGGGTTAACCATAAGTTGTCCACCTAGGGTTAGGGTTAGGTCTATGGTTTCATTTAGGATTCAGGTTAGGTTAGGATTGAACTTAGTTTGAGGGAATAAGTTTATGGCTACTGTTAGTTTTCGGTTCAGTGTTACGGTTGAATTTAGCCTCAGGGTCAGGATAGGGTTGGGGTTAAGCTTAAGGTGTCCGCCTAGGGTTAGGGTTAGGTCTATTGTTTGAGTTAGGCTTCAGGTTAGGTTAAGTTTGAACTTAGTTTGAAGGAGTAAGTTTAGGGCTACTGTTTGTTTTCGGTTCAGTGTTACGGTTGGAATTAGCGTGAGGGTCAGGTTAGGGTTGGGTTTGAACTTAAGGTGTCTGCCTACGGTTAGGGTTAGGTCTGTCGTTTGAGTTAGGCTTCACGTTAGGTTAGGTTTGAACTTAGTTTGAGGGAGTAAGTTTAGGGGTACTGTTAGTTTTCGGTTCAGTGTTACGGTTGGCGTTAGCGTGAGGGTCAGGTTAGGGTTGGGGTTGAGATTAAGGTGTCCGCCTAGGGTTAGGGTTAGGTGTATGGTTTGATTTTGGCTTCTGGTTAGGTTAGGTTTGAACTTAGTTTGAGAGAGTAAGTTTAGGGGTACTGTTAGTTTTCGGGTAACTGTTGCGGTTGGAGTTAGCGTCAGGGCCAGGTTAGGGTTGGGATTGAGCTTAAGGTGTCCGCCTAGGGTTAGGGTTAGGTGCATGGTTTGATTTAGGCTTCAGGTTAGGTTAGGTTTGAAGTAAGTTTCAGGGAGTAAGTTTAGGGCTACTGTTAGTTTTCGGTTAATTGTTACAGTTGGAGTAAGCGGCAGGGTCAGGTTAGGGTGGGAGTTAAGCATAAGTTGTCCACTAGTGTTAGGGTTAGGTCTATGGTTTCATTTAGGCTTCAGGTTAGGATAGAACTTAGTTTGAGGGAGTAAGTTTAGGGCTACTGTTAGTTTTCGGTTCAGTGTTACGTTTGGAGTTAGCGTGAGGGTCCGGTTAGGGTTTGGGTGGAGCTTAAGGTGTCCTCCTAGGGTGAGGGTTAGGTCGGTGATTTGAGTTAGGCTTCAGGTTATGTTAGGTTTGAACTTAGTTTTAGGGAGTAAGTTTAGGGCTACTGTTAGTTTTCGGTTCAGTGTTACGGTTGGAGATAGCTTCAGGGTCAGGTTAGGTTTGTGGTTGAGCTTCAGGTGTCGGCCTAGGGTTAGGGTTAGGTCTATGGTTTGAGTTAGGCTTCAGGTTAGGTTAGGGTTGAAATTAGTTTTAGGGATTAAGTTTAGGGCTACTGTTAGTTTTAGGTTCAGTGTTACGGTTGGAGTTAGCGTGAGGGTCAGGTTAGTGTTAGGTTTGAGCTTCATTTGTCCGCCTAGGTTTAGGGTTAGGTGTATGGTTTGATTTAGGCTTCAGGTTAGGTTAGGTTTGAACTTAGTTTGAGTAAGTAAGTTTAGGGCTACTGTTAGTTTTCGTGTAACTGTTACGGTTGGTGTTAGCGTCAGGGCCAGGGTAGGTTTGGGGTTGAGCTTAAGTTGTCCGCCTAGGGTTAGGGTTAGGTGTTTGGTTTGATTTAGGCTTCAGGTTAGGTTATGTTTGAACTTAGTTTGAGGGAGTAAGTTTAGGGCTACTGTTAGTTTTCGGTTCAGTATTATGTTTGGAGTTAGCGTCAGGGTCAGGTTATGGTTGGGGTTAGCTTGAGGTGTCCGCCTAGGCTTAGGGTAAGGTCCATGGTTTGATTTAGGTTTCAGGTTAGGTTACGTTTGAACTTAGTTTGAGTGAGTAAGTTTAGGACTACTGTTAGTTTTCGGTTCAGTGTTACGGTTGGAGATAGCGTCAGGGTCAGTTTAGGGTTGGAGTTGAGCTTAAGGTGTCCGCCTAGGGTTAGGGTTAGGTCTAAGATTTGATTAAGGCTTCAGGTTAGGTTAGGTTTGAACTTAGTTTGAGGGAGTCAGTTTAGGGCTACTCTTAGTTTTCGGTTCAGTGATATGGTTGGAGTTAGCCTGGAGGTCAGGTTAGGGTTGGGGTTGAGCTTAAGGTGTCCGCCAAGTGTTTGGGTTAGGTGTATGGTTTCATTTAGGCTTCAGGTTAGGTTAGGTTTGAACTTAGTTTGAGGGAGTCAGTTTAGGGCTACTGTTAGTTTTCGGTTAACTATTACGGTTGGAGTAAGCGTCAGGGTCAGGTTAGGTAGGGGGTTAAGCATAAGGTTTCCGCTAGGGTTAGGGTAAGGTCTATGGTTTCATTAAGCTTCAGGTTAGGTTAGGATTGAGCTTAGTTTGAGGGAGTAAGTTTAGGGCTACTGTTAGTTTTCAGTTCAGTGTTACGTTTGGAGTTAGCATGATGGTCCGGTTAGGGTTGGGGTTGAGCTTAAGGTTTCCGCCTAGGGTTAGGGTTAGGTCTGTGGTTGAGTTAGGCTTCACGTTAGGTTAGGTTTGAACTTAGTTTGAGGGAGTAATTTTAGGAATACTGTTAGTTTTCAGTTCAGTGTTACGGTTGGAGATAGCGTCAGGGTCAGGTTAGGGTTGGGGTTGAGCTTCAGGTGTCCGCCTAGGGTTAGGGTTAGGTCTATGGTTTGAGATAGGCTTCAGGTTAGGTTAGGTTTGAACTTAGTTTGAGGGAGTAAGTTTAGGGCTACTGTTAGTTTTCGTGTAACTGTTACGGTTGGAGTTAGCCTCAGGGCCAGGTTAGGGTTGGGGTTGAGCTTAAGGTGTCCGCCTAGGGTTAGTGTTAGGTGTATGGTTTCATTTAGTCTTTAGGTTAGGTTAGGTTTGAACTTAGTTTGAGGGAGTCAGTTTAGGGCTACTGTTAGTTTTCGGTTAACTGTTACAGTTGGTGTAAGTGTCAGGGTCAGGTTAGGTTTGGGGTTGAGCTTAAGGTATCAGCCGATGGTTAGGGTTAGGTGTATGGTTTGATTTAGGCTTCAGGTTAGGATAGGTTTGAACTTAGTTTGAGGGAGTAAGTTTAGGGCTACTGTTAGTTTTCGTTTAACTGTTACGGTTGGAGTAAGTGTCAGGGTCAGGTTAGGGTGGGGGTTAACCATAAGGTGTCCGCCTAGGGTTAGGGTTAGGTCTATGGTTTCATTTAGGCTTCAGGTTAGGTTAGGATTGAACTTAGTTTGAGGGAATAAGTTTATGGCTACTGTTAGTTTTCGGTTCAGTGTTACGGTTGGATTTAGCCTCAGGGTCAGGATAGGGTTGGGGTTAAGCTTAAGGAGTCCGCCTAGGGTTAGGGTTAGGTCTATTGTTTGAGTTAGGCTTCAGGTTAGGTTAAGTTTGAACTTAGTTTGAAGGAGTAAGTTTAGGGCTACTGTTTGTTTTCGGTTCAGTGTTACTGTTGGAGTTAGCGTGAGGGTCAGGTTAGGGTTGGGATTGAGCTTAAGGTGTCCGCCTAGGGTTAGGGTTAGGTGTATGGTTTGATTTTGGCTTCTGGTTAGGTTAGGTTTGAACTTAGTTTGAGAGAGTAAGTTGAGGGGTACTGTTAGTTTTTGGGTAACTGTTACGGTTGGAGTTAGCGTCAGGGCCAGGTTAGGGTTAGGATTGAGCTTAAGTTCTCCGCCTCGGGTTAGGGTTAGGTGCATGGTTTGATTTAGGCTTCAGGTTAGGTTAGGTTTGAAGTTAGTTACAGGGAGTAAGTTTAGGGCTACTGTTAGTTTTCGGCTCAGTGTTACGGTTGGAGATAGCGTCAGGGTCAGGTTAGGGTTGTGGTTGAGCTTCAGGTGTCGGCCTAGGGTTAGGGTTAGGTCTATGGTTTGAGTTAGGCTTCAGGTTAGGTTAGGGTTGAACTTAGTTTTAGGGATTAAGTTTAGGGCGACTGTTAGTTTTAGGTTCAGTGTTACGGTTGGAGTTAGCGTGAGGGTCAGGTTAGGGTTGGGGTTGAGCTTCAGGTGTCCGCCTAGGGTTAGGGTTAGGTCTATGGTTTGAGATAGGCTTCAGGTTAGGTTAGGTTTGAACTTAGTCTGAGGGAGTAAGTTTAGGGCTACTTTTAGTTTTCGGTTAACTGTTACAGTTGGAGTAAGCGTCAGGGTCAGGTTAGGGCGGGTGTTAAGCATAAGTTGTCTGCATAGGGTTAGGGTTAGGTCTATGGTTTCATTTAGGCTTCAGGTTAGGTTAGGATTGAACTTAGTTTGAGCGAGTCAGTTTAGGGCTACTGTTAGTTTTCGGTTAAGTGTTACGGTTGGAGTAAGCGTCAGGGTCAAGTTAGGTTTGGGGTTGAGCTTAAGGTGTCCTCCTAGGGTTAGGGTTAGGTGTATGGTTTGATTTAGGCTTCAGGTTAGGTTAGGTTTGAACTTAGTTTGAGGGAGTAAGTTTAGGCCTACTTTTAGTTTTCGGTTAACTATTACAGTTGGAGTAAGCGTCAGGGTCAGGTTAGGGTGGGTGTTAAGCATAAGTTGTCTGCCTAGGGTTGGGTTAGGTCTATGGTTTCATTTAGGCTTCAGGTTAGGTTAGGATTGAACTTAGTTTGAGCGAGTCAGTTTAGGGCTACTGTTAGTTTTCGGTTAACTGTTACGGTTGGATTTAGCCTCAGAGTCAGGTTAGGGTTGGGATTAAGCTTAAGGTGTCCGCCTATGGTTAGGGTTAGGTCTGTGGTTTGAGTTAGGCTTCAGGTTAGGTTAGGTTTGAACTTAGTTTGAGGGAGTAAGTTTAGGGCTACTGTTAGTTTTCGGTTCAGTGTTACGGTTGGCGTTAGCGTGAGGGTCAGGTTAGGGTTGGGATTGAGTTTAAGGTGTCCGCCTAGTATTAGGGTTAGGTGTATGGTTTGATTTTGGCTTCTGGTTAGGTTAGCTTTGAACTTAGTTTGAGAGAGTAAGTTTAAGGGTACTGTTAATTTTCGGGTAACTGCTACGGTTGGAGATAGCGTCAGGGCCAGGTTAGGGTTGGGATTGAGCTTAAGGTGTCCGCCTAGGGTTAGGGTTAGGTGCATGGTTTGATTTAGGCTTCAGGTTAGGTTAGGTTTAAAGTTAGTTTCAGGGAGTAAGTTTAGGGCTACTCTTAGTTTTCGGTTAATTGTTACAGTTGGAGTAAGCGTCAGGGTCAGGTTAGGGTGGGGGTTAAGCATAAGGTGTCCGCCTAGGGTTAGGGTTAGGTCTATGATTTGATTTAGGCTTCAGGTTAGGTTAGGTTTGAGCTTAGTTTGAGGGAGTCAGTTTAGGACTACTGTTCGTTTTCGGTTAACTGTTACGGTTGGAGTAAGCATCAGGGTCAGGTTAGGTTGGGGGTTAAGCATAAGGTGTCCGCTAGGGTTAGGGTTAGGTCTATGGTTTTATTTAGGCTTCAGGTTAGGTTAGGATTGAACTTAGTTTGAGGGAGTAAGTTTAGGGCTACTGTTAGTTTTCGGGTAACTGTTATGGTTGGAGTTAGCGTCAGGGTCAGGTTAGGGTTGGGGTTGAGCTTAAGGTGTCCGCCTAGGGTTAGGGTTAGGTGTATGGTTTGATTTTGGCTTCTGGTTAGGTTAGGTTTCAACTTAGTTTGAGAGAGTAAGTTTAGGGGTACTGTTAGTTTTCGGGTAACTGTTACGGTTGGAGTTAGCGTCAGGGCCAGGTTAGGGTTGGGATTGAGCTTAAGGTGTCCGCCTAGGGTTAGGGTTAGGTGCATGGTTTGATTTAGGCTTCAGGTTAGGTTAGGTTTGAATTTAGTTTCAGGGAGTAAGTTTAGGGCTACTGTTAGTTTTCGGTTAATTGTTACAGTTGGAGTAAGCGTCAGGGTCAGGTTAGGGTGGGAGTTAAGCATAAGGTGTCCACTAGGGTTAGGGTTAGGTCTATGGTTTCATTTAGGCTTCAGGTTAGGATTGAACTTAGTTTGAGGGAGTAAGTTTAGGGCTACTGTTAGTTTTCGGTTCAGTGTTATGTTTGGAGATAGCGTCACGGTCAGGTTATGGTTTGGGTTGAGCTTCAGGTGTCTGCCTAAGGTTAGGATTAGGTCTATGGTTTGAGTTAGGCTTCAGGTTAGGTTAGGTTTGAACTTAGTTTGAGGGAGTAAGTTTAGGGCTACTGTTAGTATTCGGTTCAGTGTTACTGTTGGAGTTAGCGTGAGGGTCAGGTTAGGGTTGGGATTGAGCTTAAGGTGTCCGCCTAGGGTTAGGGTGAGATGTATGGTTTGATTGTGGCTTCTGGTTAGGTTAGGTTTGAACTTAGTTTGAGAGAGTAAGTTGAGGGGTACTGTAGTTTTCGGGTAACTGTCACGGTTGGAGTTAGCGTCAGGGCCACGTTAGGGTTGGGACTGAGCTTAAGTTCTCCGCCTAGGGTTAGGGTTAGGTGCATGGTTTGATTTAGGCTTCAGGTTAGGTTAGGTTTGAAGTTAATTTCAGGGAGTAAGTTTAGGGCTACAGTTAGTTTTCGGTTCAGTGTTACGGTTGGAGATAGCGTCAGGGTCAGGTTAGGGTTGTGGTTGAGCTTCAGGTGTCGGCCTAGGGTTAGGGTTAGGTCTATGGTTTGAGTTAGGCTTCAGGTTAGGTTAGGGTTGAACTTAGTTTTAGGGATTAAGTTTAGGGGTACTGTTAGTTTTAGGTTCAGTGTTATGGTTGGAGTTAGCGTGAGGGTCAGGTTAGGGTTGGGGTTGAGCTTCAGGTGTCCGCCTAGGGTTAGGGTTAGGTGTATGGTTTGATTAAGGCTTCAGGTTACGTTAGGTTTGAACTTAGTTTGAGGGAGTAACTTTAGGGCTACTTTTAGTTTTCGGTTAACTGTTACAGTTGGAGTAAGCGTCAGGGTCAGGTTAGGGTGGGTGTTAAGCATAAGTTGTCCGCCTAGGGTTAGGGTTAGGTCTATGGTTTCATTTAGGCTTCAGGGTAGGTTAGGATTGAACTTAGTTTGAGCGAGTCAGTTTAGGGCTACTGTTAGTTTTCGGTTAACTGTTACGGTTGGATTTAGCCTCAGGGTCAGGTTAGGGTTGGGGTTAAGCTTAAGGTGTCCGCCTAGGGTTAGGGTTAGGTCTGTGGTTTGAGTTAGGCTTCAGGATAGGTTAGGTTTGAACTTAGTTTGAGGGAGTAAGTTTATGGGTACTGTTATTTTTCGGTTCAGTGTTACGGTTGGCGTTAGCATGAGGGTCAGGTTAGGGTTGGGGTTGAGCTTAAGGTGTCCGCCTAGGGTTAGGGTTAGGTGTATGGTTTGATTTTGGCTTCTGGTTAGGTTAGGTTTGAACTTAGTTTGAGAGAATAAGTTTAGGGGTACTGTTAGTTTTCGGGTAACTGTTACGGTTGGAGTTAGCGTCAGGGCCACGTTAGGTTTGGGATTGAGCTTAAGGTGTCCGCCTAGGGTTAGGGTTAGGTGCATGGTTTGATTTTGGCTTCAGGTTAGGTTAGGTTTGAAGTTAGTTTCAGGGAGTAAGTTTAGGGCTACTGTTAGTTTTCGGTTCAGTGTTACGGTTGGAGATAGCGTCAGGGTCAGGTTAGGGTTGTGGTTGAGCTTCAGGTGTCGGCCTAGGGTTAGGGTTAGGTCTATGGTTTGAGTTAGGCTTCAGGTTAGGTTAGGGTTGAACTTAGTTTTAGGGATTAAGTTTAGGGCTACTGTTAGTTTTAGGTTCAGTGTTACGGTTGGAGTTAGCGTGAGGGTCCGGTTAGGGTTGGGGTGGAGCTTAAGGTGTCCGCCTAGGGTTAGGGTTAGGTATGTGATTTGAGGTACGCTTCAGGTTAGGTTAGGTTTGAACTTAGTTTTAGGGAGTAAGTTTAGGGCTACTGTTAATTTTCTGGAAACTGTTACAGTTGGAGTAAGTGTCAGGGTCAGGTTAGGGTGGGGGTTAATCATAAGGTGTCCGCCTAGGGTTAGGGTTAGGTCTAAGATTTGATTTAGGCTTCAGGATAGGTTAGGTATGAACTTAGTTTGAGGGAGTCAGTTTAGGGCTACTGTTAGTTTTCGGTTAACTGTTACGGTTGGTGTAAGTGTCAGGGTCAGGTTAGGTTTGGGGTTGAGCTTAAGGTATCCGCCTAGGGTTAGGGTTAGGTGTATGGTTTGATTTAGGCTTCAGGTTAGGATAGGTTTGAACTTAGTTTGAGGGAGTAAGTTTAGGGCTACTGTTAGTTTTTGGTTCAGTGTTACGTTTGGAGTTAGCGTGAGGGTCCGGGTAGGGTTTGGGTGGAGCTTAAGGTATCCTCCTAGGGTGAGGGTTAGGTCGGTGATTTGAGTTAGGCTTCAGGTTAGGTTAGGTTTGAACTTAGTTTGAGGGAGTAAGTTTAGGGCTACTGTTAGTTTTCGGTTCAGTGTTACGGTTGGAGATAGCTTCAGGGTCAGGTTAGGGTTGTGGTTGAGCTTCAGGTGTCGGCCTAGGGTTAGGGTTAGGTCTATGGTTTGAGTTAGGCTTCAGGTTAGGTTAGGGTTGAAATTAGTTTTAGGGATTAAGTTTAGGGCTACTGTTAGTTTTAGGTTCAGTGTTACTGTTGGATTTAGCCTCAGGGTCAGGTTAGGGTTGGGGTTAAGCTTAAGGTGTCCGCCTAGTGTTAGGGTTAGGTCTGTGGTTTGAGTTAGGCTTCAGGATAGGTTAGGTTTGAACTTAGTTTGAGGGAGTAAGTTTAGGGGTACTGTTAGTTTTCGGTTCAGTGTTACGGTTGGCGTTAGCATGAGGGTCAGGTTAGGGTTGGGGTTGAGCTTAAGGTGTCCGCCTAGGGTTAGGGTTAGGTCTAAGATTTGATTTAGGCTTCAGGTTAGGTTAGGTTTGAACTTAGTTTGAGGGAGTCAGTTTAGGGCTACTCTTAGTTTTCGGTTCAGTGATATGGTTGGAGTTAGCCTGGAGGTCAGTTTAGGGTTGGGGTTGAGCTTAAGGTGTCCGCCTAGGGTTTGGGTTAGGTGTATGGTTTGATTTAGGCTTCAGGTTAGGTTAGGTTTGAACTTAGTTTGAGGGAGTCAGTTTAGGGCTACTGTTAGTTTTCGGTTAACTGTTACGGTTGGAGTAAGCGTCAGGGTCAGGTTAGGTTGGGGGTTAAGCATAAGGTGTCCGCTAGGGTTAGGGTAAGGTCTATGGTTTCATTTAGGCTTCAGGTTAGGTTAGGATTGAACTTAGTTTGAGGGAGTAAGTTTAGGGCTACTATGAGTTTTCGGTTCAGTGTTACGTTTGGAGTTAGCGTGAGGGTCCGGTTAGGGTTGGGGTGGAGCTTATGGTGTCCGCCTAGGGTTAGGGTTATGTCTATGGTTTGAGTTAGGCTTCAGGTTAGGTTAGGGTTGAAATTAGTTTTAGGGATTAAGTTTAGGGCTACTGTTAGTTTTAGGTTCAGTGTTACGGTTGGAGTTAGCGTGAGGGTCAGGTTAGGGTTGGGTTTGAGCTTCATGTGTCCGCCTAGGGTTAGGGTTAGGTGTATGGTTTGATTTAGGCTTCAGGTTAGGTTAGGTTTGAACTTAGTTTGAGGGAGTAAGTTTAGGGCTTCTGTTAGTTTTCGTGTAACTGTTACGGTTGGAGTTAGCGTCAGGGCCAGGGTAGGGTTGGGGTTGAGCTTAAGTTGTCCGCCTAGGGTTAGGGTTAGGTGTTTGGTTTGATTTAGGCTTCAGGTTAGGTGTTGTTTGAACTTAGTTTGAGGGAGTAAGTTTAGGGCTACTGTTAGTTTTCGGTTAATTGTTACAGTTGTACTAAGCGTCAGGGTCAGGTTAGGGTGGGAGTTAAGCTTAAGTTGTCCACTAGGGTTAGGGTTAGGTCTATGGTTTCATTTAGGCTTCAGGTTAGGATTGAACTTAGTTTGAGGGAGTAAGTTTAGGGCTACTGTTAGTTATCGGTTCAGTGTTACGTTTGGAGTTAGCGTGAGGGTCCGGTTAGTGTTTGGGTGGAGCTTAAGGTGTCCTCCTAGGGTGAGGTTTAGGTCGCTGATTTGAGTTAGGCTTCAGGTTAGGTTAGGTTTGAACTTAGTTTTAGGGAGTAAGTTTAGGGCTACTGTTAGTTTTCGGTTCAGTGTTACGGTTGGAGATAGCTTCAGGTTCAGGTTAGGGTTGTGGTTGAGATTCAGGTGTCGGCCTAGGGTTAGGGTTAGGTCTATGCTTTGAGTTAGGCTTCAGGTTAGGTTAGGGTTGAAATTAGTTTTAGGGATTAAGTTTAGGGCTACTGTTAGTTTTAGGTTCAGTGTTACGGTTGGAGTTAGCGTGAGGATCAGGTTAGGGTTGGGTTTGAGCTTCATGTGTCCGCCTAGGGTTAGGGTTAGGTGTATGGTTTGATTTAGGCTTCAGGTTAGGTTAGGTTTGAACTTAGTTTGAGGGAGTAAGTTTAGGGCTACTGTTAGTTTTTGTGTAACTGTTACGGTTGGAGTTAGCGTCAGGGCCAGGGTAGGGTTGGGGTTGAGCTTAAGTTGTCCGCCTAGGGTTAGGGTTAGGTGTTTGGTTTGATTTATGCTTCAGGTTAGGTTATGTTTGAACTTAGTTTGAGGGAGTAAGTTTAGGGCTACTGTTAGTTTTCGGTTAACTGTTACAGTTGGAGTAAGTGTCAGGGTCAGGTAAGGTTTGGGGTTGAAGTTAAGGTGTCCGCCTAGGGTTAGTGTTAGGTGTATGGTTTGATTTAGGCTTCAGGTTAGGTTAGGTTCGAACTTAGTTTGAGGGAGTAAGTTTAGGGCTACTGTTAGTTTTCGGTTCAGTATTATGTTTGGAGTTAGCGTCAGTGTCAGGTTAGGGTTGGGGTTAGCTTGAGGTGTCCGCCTAGGGTTAGGGTAAGGTCCATGGTTTGATTTAGGCTCCAGGTTAGGTTACGTTTGAACTTAGTTTGAGTGAGTAAGTTTAGGACTACTGTTAGTTTTAGGTTCAGTGTTACGGTTGGAGATAGCGTCAGGGTCAGTTTAGGGTTGGAGTTGAGCTTAAGGTGTCCGCCTAGGGTTAGGGTTAGGTCTAAGATTTGATTTAGGCTTCAGGTTAGGTTAGGTTTGAACTTAGTTTGAGGGAGTCAGTTTAGGGCTACTCTTAGTTTTCGGTTCAGTGATATGGTTGGAGTTAGCCTGGAGGTCAGTTTAGGGTTGGGGTTGAGCTTAAGGTGTCCGCCTAGGGTTTGGGTTAGGTGTATGGTTTGATTTAGGCTTCAGGTTAGGTTAGGTTTGAACTTAGTTTGAGGGAGTCAGTTTAGGGCTACTGTTAGTTTTCGGTTAACTGTTACGGTTGGAGTAAGCGTCAGGGTCAGGTTAGGTTGGGGGTTAAGCATAAGGTGTCCGCTAGGGTTAGGGTAAGGTCTATGGTTTCATTTAGGCTTCAGGTTAGGTTAGGTTTGAACTTAGTTTTAGGGAGTAAGTTTAGGGCTACTGTTAGTTTTCGGTTCAGTGTTACGGTTGGAGTTAGCGTGAGGATCAGGTTAGGTTTGTGGTTGAGCTTCCGGTGTCGGCCTAGGGTTAGGGTTAGGTCTATGGTTTGAGTTAGGCTTCAGGTTAGGTTAGTTTTGAAATTAGTTTTAGGGATTAAGTTTAGGGCTACTGTTAGTTTTAGGTTCAGTGTTACGGTTGGAGTTAGCGTGAGGGTCAGGTTAGGGTTGGGTTTGAGCTTCATGTGTCCGCCTAGGTTTAGGGTTAGGTGTATGGTTTGATTTAGGCTTCAGGTTAGGTTAGGTTTGAACTTAGTTTGAGGGAGTAAGTTTAGGGCTACTGTTAGTTTTCGTGTAACTGTTACGGTTGGAGTTAGCGTCAGGGCCAGGGTAGGGTTGGGGTTGAGCTTAAGTTGTCCACCTAGGGTTAGGGTTAGGTGTTTGGTTTGATTTAGGCTTCAGGTTAGGTTATGTTTGAACTTAGTTTGAGGGAGTAAGTTTAGGGCTACTGTTAGTTTTCGGTTAACTGTTACAGTTGGAGTAAGCGTCAGGGTCAGGTTAGGTTTGGGGTTGAAGTTAAGGTGTCCGCCTAGGGTTAGTGTTAGGTGTATGGTTTGATTTAGGCTTCAGGTTAGGTTAGGTTCGAACTTAGTTTGAGGGAGTAAGTTTAGGGCTACTGTTAGTTTTCGGTTCAGTATTATGTTTGGAGTTAGCGTCAGGGTCAGGTTAGGGTTGGGGTTAGCTTGAGGTGTCCGCCTAGGGTTAGGGTAAGGTCCATGGTTTGATTTAGGCTCCAGGTTATGTTACGTTTGAACTTAGTTTGAGTGAGTAAGTTTAAGACTACTGTTAGTTTTCGGTTCAGTGTTACGGTTGGAGATAGCGTCAGGGTCAGTTTAGGGTTGGAGTTGATCTTAAGGTGTCCGCCTAGGGTTAGGGTTAGGTCTAAGATTTGATTTAGGCTTCAGGTTAGGTTAGGTTTGAACTTAGTTTGAGGGAGTCAGTTTAGGGCTTCTCTTAGTTTTCGGTTCAGTGATATGGTTGGAGTTAGCCTGGAGGTCAGGTTAGGTTTGGGGTTGAGCTTAAGGTGTTCGCCAAGGTTTTGGGTTAGGTGTATGGTTTGATTTAGGCTTCAGGTTAGGTTAGGTTTGAACTTAGTTTGAGGGAGTCAGTTTAGGGCTACTGTTAGTTTTCGGTTAACTGTTACGGTTGGAGTAAGCGTCAGGGTCAGGTTAGGTTGGGGGTTAAGCATAAGGTGTCCGCTAGCGTTAGGGTAAGGTCGATGGTTTCATTTAGGCTTCAGGTTAGGTTAGGATTGAACTTAGTTTGAGGGAGTAAGTTTAGGGCAACTGTTAGTTTTCGGTTCAGTGTTACGTTTGGAGTTAGCGTGAGGGTCCGGTTAGGGTTGGGGTGGAGCTTAAGGTGTCCGCCTAGGGTTATGGTTAGGTCTGTGATTTGAGTTAGGCTTCAGGTTACGTTAGGTTTGAACTTAGTTTTAGATAGTAAGTTTAGGGCTACTGTTAGTTTTCGGGAAACTGTTACAGTTGGAGTAAGCGTCAGGGTCAGGTTAGGGTGGGGGTTAAGCATAAGGTGTCCGCCTAGGGTTAGGGTTAGGTCTAAGATTTGATTTAGGCTTCAGGATATGTTAGGTATGAACTTAGTTTGAGGGAGTCAGTTTAGGGCTACTGTTCGTTTTCGGTTAACTGTTACGGTTGGTGTAAGTGTCAGGGTCAGGTTAGGTTTGGGGTTGAGCTTAAGGTATCCGCCTAGGGTTAGGGTTAGGTGTATGGTTTGATTTAGGCTTCAGGTTAGGATAGGTTTGAAGTTAGTTTGAGGGAGTAAGTTTAGGGCTACTGTTAGTTTTCGTTTAACTGTTACGGTTGGAGTAAGCGTCAGGGTCAGGTTAGGGTGGGGGTTAACCAGAAGTTGTCCGCCTAGGGTTAGGGTTAGTTCTATGGTTTCATTTAGGCTTCAGGTTAGGTTAGGATTGAACTTAGTTTGAGGGAATAAGTTTATGGCTACTGTTAGTTTTCGGTTCAGTGTTACGGTTGGATTTAGCCTCAGGGTCAGGATAGGGTTGGGGTTAAGCTTAAGGTGTCCGCCTAGGGTTAGGGTTAGGTCTATTGTTTGAGTTAGGCTTCAGGTTAGGTTAGGATTGAACTTAGTTTGAGAGAGTAAGTTTAGGGGGTACTGTTAGTTTTCGGGTAACTGTTACGGTTGGAGTTAGCGTCAGGGCCAGGTTAGGGTTGGGATTGAGCTTAAGGTGTCTGCCTAGGGTTAGGGTTAGGTGCATGGTTTGATTTAGGCTTCAGGTTAGGTTAGGTTTGAAGTTAGTTTCAGGGAGTAAGTTTAGGGCTACTGTTAGTTTTCAGTTAATTGTTACAGTTGGAGTAAGCGTCAGGGTCAGGTTAGGGTGGGAGTTAAGCATAAGGTGTCCACTAGGGTTAGGGTTAGGTCTATGGTTTCATTTAGGCTTCAGTTTAGGATTGAACTTAGTTTGAGGGAGTAAGTTTAGGGCTACTGTTAGTTTTCGGTTCAGTGTTACGTTTGGAGTTAGCGTGAGGGTCCGGTTAGGGTTTGGGTGGAGCTTAAGGTGTCCTCCTAGGGTGAGGGTTAGGTCGGTGATTTGAGTTAGGCTTCAGGTTAGGTTAGGTTTGAACTTAGTTTTAGGGAGTAAGTTTAGGGCTACTGTTAGTTTTCGGTTCAGTGTTACGGTTGGATATAGCTTCAGGGTCAGGTTAGGGTTGTGGTTGAGCTTCAGGTGTCGGCCTAGGGTTAGGGTTAGGTCTATGGTTTGAGTTAGGCTTCAGGTTAGGTTAGGGTTGAAATTAGTTTTAGGGATTAAGTTTAGGGCTACTGTTAGTTTTAGGTTCAGTGTTACGGTTGGAGTTAGCGTGAGGATCAGGTTAGGGTTGGGTTTGAGCTTCATGTGTCCGCCTAGGGTTAGGGTTAGGTGTATGGTTTGATTTAGGCTTCAGGTTAGGTTAGGTTTGAACTTAGTTTGAGGGAGTAAGTTTAGGGCTACTGATAGTTTTTGTGTAACTGTTACGGTTGGAGTTAGCGTCAGGGCCAGGGTAGGGTTGGGGTTGAGCTTAAGTTGTCCGCCTAGGGTTAGGGTTAGGTGTTTGGTTTGATTTATGCTTCAGGTTAGGTTATGTTTGAACTTAGTTTGAGGGAGTAAGTTTAGGGCTACTGTTAGTTTTCGGTTAACTGTTACAGTTGGAGTAAGTGTCAGGGTCAGGTAAGGTTTGGGGTTGAAGTTAAGGTGTCCGCCTAGGGTTAGTGTTAGGTGTATGGTTTGATTTAGGCTTCAGGTTAGGTTAGGTTCGAACTTAGTTTGAGGGAGTAAGTTTAGGGCTACTGTTAGTTTTCGGTTCAGTATTATGTTTGGAGTTAGCGTCAGTGTCAGGTTAGGGTTGGGGTTAGCTTGAGGTGTCCGCCTAGGGTTAGGGTAAGGTCCATGGTTTGATTTAGGCTCCAGGTTAGGTTACGTTTGAACTTAGTTTGAGTGAGTAAGTTTAGGACTACTGTTAGTTTTCGGTTCAGTGTTACGGTTGGAGATAGCGTCAGGGTCAGTTTAGGGTTGGAGTTGAGCTTAAGGTGTCCGCCTAGGGTTAGGGTTAGGTCTAAGATTTGATTTAGGCTTCAGGTTAGGTTAGGTTTGAACTTAGTTTGAGGGAGTCAGTTTAGGGCTACTCTTAGTTTTCGGTTCAGTGATATGGTTGGAGTTAGCCTGGAGGTCAGTTTAGGGTTGGGGTTGAGCTTAAGGTGTCCGCCTAGGGTTTGGGTTAGGTGTATGGTTTGATTTAGGCTTCAGGTTAGGTTAGGTTTGAACTTAGTTTGAGGGAGTCAGTTTAGGGCTACTGTTAGTTTTCGGTAAACTGTTACGGTTGGAGTAAGCGTCAGGGTCAGGTTAGGTTGGGGGTTAAGCATAAGGTGTCCGCTAGGGTTAGGGTAAGGTCTATGGTTTCATTTAGGCTTCAGGTTAGGTTAGGTTTGAACTTAGTTTTAGGGAGTAAGTTTAGGGCTACTGTTAGTTTTCGGTTCAGTGTTACGGTTGGAGTTAGCGTGAGGATCAGGTTAGGTTTGTGGTTGAGCTTCCGGTGTCGGCCTAGGGTTAGGGTTAGGTCTATGGTTTGAGTTAGGCTTCAGGTTAGGTTAGTTTTGAAATTAGTTTTAGGGATTAAGTTTAGGGCTACTGTTAGTTTTAGGTTCAGTGTTACGGTTGGAGTTAGCGTGAGGGTCAGGTTAGGGTTGGGTTTGAGCTTCATGTGTCCGCCTAGGGTTAGGGTTAGGTGTATGGTTTGATTTAGGCTTCAGGTTATGTTAGGTTTGAACTTAGTTTGAGGGAGTAAGTTTAGGGCTACTGTTAGTTTTCGTGTAACTGTTACAGTTGGAGTTAGCGTCAGGGCCAGGGAAGGGTTGGGGTTGAGCTTAAGTTGTCCGCCTAGGGTTAGGGTTAGGTGTTTGGTTTGATTTAGGCTTCAGGTTAGGTTATGTTTGAACTTAGTTTGAGGGAGTAAGTTTAGGGCTACTGTTAGTTTTCGGTTAACTGTTACAGTTGGAGTAAGTGTCAGGGTCAGGTTAGGTTTGGGGTTGAAGTTAAGGTGTCCGCCTAGGGTTAGGGTTAGGTGTATGGTTTGATTTAGGCTTCAGGTTAGGTTAGGTTCGAACTTAGTTTGAGGGAGTAAGTTTAGGACTACTATTAGTTTTCGGTTCAGTGTTACGGTTGGAGATAGCGTCAGGGTCAGTTTAGGGTTGGAGTTGAGCTTAAGGTGTCCGCCTATGGTTAGGTTTAGGTCTAAGATTTGATTTAGGCTTCAGGTTAGGTTAGGTTTGAACTTAGTTTGAGGGAGTCAGTTTAGGGCTACTCTTAGTTTTCGGTTCAGTGATATGGTTGGAGTTAGCCTGGAGGTCAGGTTAGGTTTGGGGTTGAGCTTAAGGTGTCCGCCTAGGGTTAGGGTTAGGTGTATGGTTTGATTTAGGCTTCAGGTTAGGTTAGGTTTGAACTTAGTTTGAGGGAGTAAGTTTAGGGCTACTGTTAGTTTTCGGGAAACTGTTACAGTTGGAGTAAGCGTCAGGGTCAGGTTAGGTTGGGGGTTAAGCATAAGGTGTCCGCCTAGGGTTAGGGTTAGGTCTAAGATTTGATTTAGGCTTCAGGATAGGTTAGGTTTGAACTTAGTTTGAGGGAGTCAGTTTAGGGCTACTGTTAGTTTTCGGTTAACTGTTACGGTTAGTGTAAGTGTCAGGGTCAGGTTAGGTTTGGGGTTGAGCTTAAGGTATCCGCCTAGGGTTAGGGTTAGGTGTATGGTTTGATTTAGGCTTCAGGTTAGGATACGTTTGAACTTAGTTTGAGGGAGTAAGTTTAGGGCTACTGTTAGTTTTCGTTTAACTGTTACGGTTGGAGTAAGCGTCAGGGTCAGGTTAGGGAGGGGGTTAACCATAAGTTGTCCGCCTAGGGTTAGGGTTAGGTCTATGGTTTCATTTAGGCTTCAGGTTAGGTTAGGATTGAACTTAGTTTGAGGGAATAAGTTTATGGCTACTGTTAGTTTTCAGTTCAGTGTTACGGTTGGATTTAGCCTCAGGGTCAGGATAGGGTTGGGGTTAAGCTTAAGGTGTCCGCCTAGGGTTAGGGTTAGGTCTATTGTTTGAGTTAGGCTTCAGGTTAGGTTAAGTTTGAACTTAGTTTGAAGGAGTAAGTTTAGGGCTACTGTTAGTTTTCGGTTCACTGTTACGGTTGGTATTAGCGTGAGGGTCAGGTTAGGGTTGGGGTTGAACTTCAGGTGTCTGCCTACGGTTAGGGTTAGGTCTGTGGTTTGAGTTAGGCTTCACGTTAGGTTAGGTTTGAACTTAGTTTGAGGGAGTAAGTTTAGGGGTACTGTTAGTTTTCGGTTCAGTGTTACGGTTGGCGTTAGCGTCAGGGTCAGGTTAGGGTTGGGGTTGAGCTTAAGGTGTCCGCCTAGGGTTAGGGTTAGGTGTATGGTTTGATTTTGGCTTCCGGTTAGGTTAGGTTTGAACTTAGTTTGAAAGAGTAAGTTTAGGGGTACTGTTATTTTTCGGATAACTGTTACAGTTGGAGTTAGCGTCAGGGCCAGGTTAGGGTTGGGATTGAGCTTAAGGTGTCCGCCTCGGGTTAGGGTTAGGTGCATGGTTTGATTTAGGCTTCAGGTTAGGTTAGGTTTGAAGTTAGTTTCAGGGAGTAAGTTTAGGGCTACTGTTAGTTTTCGGTTAATTGTTACAGTTGGAGTAAGCGTCAGGGTCAGGTTAGGGTGGGAGTTAAGCATAAGGTGTCCGCTAGGGTTAGGGTTAGGTCTATGGTTTCATTTAGGCTTCAGGTTAGGATTGAACTTAGTTTGAGGGAGTAAGTTTAGGGCTACTGTTAGTTTTCGGTTCAGTGTTACGTTTGGAGTTAGCCTGAGGGTCCGGTTGGGGTTTGGGTGGAGCTTAAGGTGTCCTCCTAGGGTGAGGGTTAGGTCGGTGATTTGAGTTAGGCTTCAGGTTAGGTTAGGTTTGAACTTAGTTTTCGGGAGTAAGTTTAGGGCTACTGTTAGTTTTCGGTTCAGTGTTACGGTTGGAGATAGCTTCAGGGTCAGGTTAGGGTTGTGGTTGAGCTTCAGGTGTCGGCCTAGGGTTAGGGTTAGGTCTATGGTTTGAGTTAGGCTTCAGGTTAGGTTAGGGTTGAAATTAGTTTTAGGGATTAAGTTTAGGGCTACTGTTAGTTTTAGGTTCAGTGTTACGGTTGGAGTTAGCGTGAGGGTCAGGTTAGGGTTGGGTTTGAGCTTCATGTGTCCGCCTAGGGTTAGGGTTAGGTGTATGGTTTGATTTAGGCTTCAGGTTAGGTTATGTTTGAACTTAGTTTGAGGGAGTAAGTTTAGGGCTACTGTTAGTTTTCGGTTAACTGTTACAGTTGGAGTAAGCGTCAGGGTCAGGTTAGGTTTGGGGTTGAAGTTAAGGTGTCCGCCTAGGGTTAGGGTTAGGTGTATGGTTTGATTTAGGCTTCAGGTTAGGTTAGGTTCGAACTTAGTTTGAGGGAGTAAGTTTAGGGCTACTGTTAGTTTTCGGTTCAGTATTATGTTTGGAGTTAGCGTCAGGGTCAGGTTAGGGTTGGGGTTAGCTTGAGGTGTCCGCCTAGGGTTAGGGTAAGGTCCATGGTTTGATTTAGTCTCCAGTGTAGGTTACGTTTGAACTTAGTTTGAGTGAGTAAGTTTAGGACTACTATTAGTTTTCGGTTCAGTGTTACGGTTGGAGATAGCGTCAGGGTCAGGTTATGGTTGGGGTTGAGCTTAAGGTGTCCGCCTAGGGTTAGGATTAGGTCTATGGTTTGAGTTAGGCTTCAGGTTAGGTTAGGTTTGAACTTAGTTTGAGGGAGTAAGTTTAGGGCTACTGTTAGTTTTCGTGTAACTGTCACGGTTGGAGTTAGCATCAGGGCCAGGTTAGGGTTGGGGTTGAGCTTAAGGTGTCCGCCTAGGGTTAGGGTTAGGTGTATGGTTTCATTTAGGCTTCAGGTTAGGTTAGGTTTGAAGTTAGTTTGAGGGAGTCAGTTTAGGGCTACTGTTAGTTTTCGGTTAACTCTTACAGTTGGAGTAAGCGTCAGTGTTAGGTTAGGCTGGGGGTTAAGCATAAGGTATCCGCCTAGGGTTAGGCTTAGGTCTATGGTTTGAGTTAGTCTTCAGGTTAGGTTAGGTTTGAACTTAGATTGAGGGAGTAAGTTTAGGGCTACTGTTAGTTTTCGGTTAACTGTTACAGTTGGAGTAAGTGTCAGGGTCAGGTTAGGGTGGGGTTTAAGCATAAGGTGTCCGCCTAGGGTTAGGGTTAGGTCTATGATTTGATTTAGGCTTCAGGTTAGGTTAGGATTGAATTTAGTTTGAGCGAGTCAGTTCAGGGCTACTGTTAGTTTTCGGTTAACTCTTACGGTTGGATTTAGCCTCAGGGTCATGTTAGGGTTGGGGTTAAGCTTAAGGTGTCCGCCTAGGGTTAGGGTTAGGTGCATGGTTTGATTTAGGCTTCAGGTTAGGTTAGGTTTGAAGTTAGTTTCAGGGAGTAAGTTTAGGGCTACTGTTAGTTTTCGGTTAATTGTTACATTTGGAGTAAGCGTCATGGTCAGGTTAGGGTGGGGGTTAAGCATAAGGTGTCCGCCTAGGGTTAGGTTTAGGTCTATGATTTGTTCTAGGCTTAAAGTTAGGTTAGGTTTGAACTTAGTTTGAGGGAGTCAGTTTAGGGCTATTTTTAGTTTTCGGTTAACTGTTACGGTTGGAGTAAGCGTCAGGGTCAGGTTAGGTTGGGGGTTAAGCATAAGGTGTCCGCTAGGGTTAGGGTTAGGTCTATGGTTTCATTTAGGCTTCAGGTTAGGTTAGGATTGAACTTAGTTTGAGGGAGTAAGTTTAGGGCTACTGTTAGTTTTCGGTTCAGTGTTACGTTTGGAGTTAGCGTGAGGGTCCGGTTAGGGTTGGGGTGGAGCTTATGGTGTCCGCCTAGGGTTAGGGTTATGTCTATGGTTTGAGTTAGGCTTCAGGTTAGGTTAGGGTTGAAATTAGTTTGAGTGAGTAAGTTTAGGACTACTGTTAGTTTTAGGTTCAGTGTTACGGTTGGAGATAGCGTCAGGGTCAGTTTAGGGTTGGAGTTGAGCTTAAGGTGTCCGCCTAGGGTTAGGGTTAGGTCTAAGATTTGATTTAGGCTTCAGGTTAGGTTAGGTTTGAACTTAGTTTGAGGGAGTCAGTTTAGGGCTACTCTTAGTTTTCGGTTCAGTGATATGGTTGGAGTTAGCCTGGAGGTCAGTTTAGGGTTGGGGTTGAGCTTAAGGTGTCCGCCTAGGGTTTGGGTTAGGTGTATGGTTTGATTTAGGCTTCAGGTTAGGTTAGGTTTGAACTTAGTTTGAGGGAGTCAGTTTAGGGCTACTGTTAGTTTTCGGTTAACTGTTACGGTTGGAGTAAGCGTCAGGGTCAGGTTAGGTTGGGGGTTAAGCATAAGGTGTCCGCTAGGGTTAGGGTAAGGTCTATGGTTTCATTTAGGCTTCAGGTTAGGTTAGGTTTGAACTTAGTTTTAGGGAGTAAGTTTAGGGCTACTGTTAGTTTTCGGTTCAGTGTTACGGTTGGAGTTAGCGTGAGGATCAGGTTAGGTTTGTGGTTGAGCTTCCGGTGTCGGCCTAGGGTTAGGGTTAGGTCTATGGTTTGAGTTAGGCTTCAGGTTAGGTTAGTTTTGAAATTAGTTTTAGGGATTAAGTTTAGGGCTACTGTTAGTTTTAGGTTCAGTGTTACGGTTGGAGTTAGCGTGAGGGTCAGGTTAGGGTTGGGTTTGAGCTTCATGTGTCCGCCTAGGTTTAGGGTTAGGTGTATGGTTTGATTTAGGCTTCAGGTTAGGTTAGGTTTGAACTTAGTTTGAGGGAGTAAGTTTAGGGCTACTGTTAGTTTTCGTGTAACTGTTACGGTTGGAGTTAGCGTCAGGGCCAGGGTAGGGTTGGGGTTGAGCTTAAGTTGTCCACCTAGGGTTAGGGTTAGGTGTTTGGTTTGATTTAGGCTTCAGGTTAGGTTATGTTTGAACTTAGTTTGAGGGAGTAAGTTTAGGGCTACTGTTAGTTTTCGGTTAACTGTTACAGTTGGAGTAAGCGTCAGGGTCAGGTTAGGTTTGGGGTTGAAGTTAAGGTGTCCGCCTAGGGTTAGTGTTAGGTGTATGGTTTGATTTAGGCTTCAGGTTAGGTTAGGTTCGAACTTAGTTTGAGGGAGTAAGTTTAGGGCTACTGTTAGTTTTCGGTTCAGTATTATGTTTGGAGTTAGCGTCAGGGTCAGGTTAGGGTTGGGGTTAGCTTGAGGTGTCCGCCTAGGGTTAGGGTAAGGTCCATGGTTTGATTTAGGCTCCAGGTTATGTTACGTTTGAACTTAGTTTGAGTGAGTAAGTTTAAGACTACTGTTAGTTTTCGGTTCAGTGTTACGGTTGGAGATAGCGTCAGGGTCAGTTTAGGGTTGGAGTTGATCTTAAGGTGTCCGCCTAGGGTTAGGGTTAGGTCTAAGATTTGATTTAGGCTTCAGGTTAGGTTAGGTTTGAACTTAGTTTGAGGGAGTCAGTTTAGGGCTTCTCTTAGTTTTCGGTTCAGTGATATGGTTGGAGTTAGCCTGGAGGTCAGGTTAGGGTTGGGGTTGAGCTTAAGGTGTTCGCCAAGGTTTTGGGTTAGGTGTATGGTTTGATTTAGGCTTCAGGTTAGGTTAGGTTTGAACTTAGTTTGAGGGAGTCAGTTTAGGGCTACTGTTAGTTTTCGGTTAACTGTTACGGTTGGAGTAAGCGTCAGGGTCAGGTTAGGTTGGGGGTTAAGCATAAGGTGTCCGCTAGCGTTAGGGTAAGGTCGATGGTTTCATTTAGGCTTCAGGTTAGGTTAGGATTGAACTTAGTTTGAGGGAGTAAGTTTAGGGCAACTGTTAGTTTTCGGTTCAGTGTTACGTTTGGAGTTAGCGTGAGGGTCCGGTTAGGGTTGGGGTGGAGATTAAGGTGTCCGCCTAGGGTTATGGTTAGGTCTGTGATTTGAGTTAGGCTTCAGGTTACGTTAGGTTTGAACTTAGTTTTAGATAGTAAGTTTAGGGCTACTGTTAGTTTTCGGGAAACTGTTACAGTTGGAGTAAGCGTCAGGGTCAGGTTAGGGTGGGGGTTAAGCCTAAGGTGTCCGCCTAGGGTTAGGGTTAGGTCTAAGATTTGATTTAGGCTTCAGGATAGGTTAGGTTTGAACTTAGTTTGAGGGAGTCAGTTTAGGGCTACTGTTAGTTTTCGGTTAACTGTTACGGTTGGTGTAAGTGTCAGGGTCAGGTTAGGTTTGGGGTTGAGCTTAAGGTATCCGCCTAGGGTTAGGGATAGGTGTATGGTTTGATTTAGGCTTCTGGTTAGGTTAGGTTTGAACTTAGTTTGAGAGAGTAAGTTTAGGGGTACTGTTAGTTTTCGGGTAACTGTTATGGTTGGAGTTAGCGTCAGGTCCAGGTTAGGGTTGGGATTGAGCTTAAGGTGTCCGCCTAGGGTTAGGGTTAGGTGCATGGTTTGATTTAGGCTTCAGGTTAGGTTAGGTTTGAAGTTAGTTTCAGGGAGTACGTTTAGGGCTACTGTTAGTTTTCGGTTAATTGTTACATTTGGAGTAAGCGTCATGGTCAGGTTAGGGTGGGGGTTAAGCATAAGGTGTCCGCTTAGGGTTAGGTTTAGGTCTATGATTTGTTCTAGGCTTCAAGTTAGGTTAGGTTTGAACTTAGTTTGAGGGAGTCAGTTTAGGGCTACTGTTAGTTTTCGGTTAACTGTTACGGTTGGAGTAAGCGTCAGGGTCAGGTTAGGTTGGGGGTTAAGCAAAAGGTGTCCGCTAGGGTTAGGGTTAGGTCTATGGTTTCATTTAGGCTTCAGGTTAGGTTAGGATTGAACTTAGTTTGAGGGAGTAAGTTTAGGGCTACTGTTAGTTTTCAGTTCAGTGTTACGTTTGGAGTTAGCGTGAGGGTCCGGTTAGGGATGGGGTGGAGCTTATGGTGTCCGCCTAGGGTTAGGGTTATGTCTATGGTTTGAGTTAGGCTTCAGGTTAGGTTATGGTTGAAATTAGTTTTAGGGATTAAGTTTAGGGCTACTGTTAGTTTTAGGTTCAGTGTTACTGTTGGAGTTAGCGTTAGGGTCAGGTTAGGGTTGGGTTTGAGCTTCATGTGTCCGCCTAGGGTTAGGGTTAGGTGTATGTTTTGATTTAGGCTTCAGGTTAGGTTAGGTTTGAACTTAGTTTGAGGGAGTCAGTTTAGGGCTACTCTTAGTTTTCGGTTCAGTGATATGGTTGGAGTTAGCCTGGAGGTCAGGTTAGGGTTTGGGTTGAGCTTAAGGTGTCCGCCTAGGGTTTGGGTTAGGTGTATGGTTTGATTTAGGCTTCAGGTTAGGTTAGGTTTGAACTTAGTTTGAGGGAGTAAGTTTAGGGCTATTGTTAGTTTTCGGGAAACTGTTACAGTTGGAGTAAGCGTCAGGGTCAGGTTAGGGTGGGGGTTAAGCATAAGGTGTCCGCCTAGGGTTAGGGTTAGGTCTAAGATTTGATTTAGGCTTCAGGATAGGTTAGGTTTGAACTTAGTTTGAGGGAGTCAGTTTAGGGCTACTGTTAGTTTTCGGTTAACTGTTACGGTTGTTGTAAGTGTCATGGTCAGGTTAGGTTTGGGGTTGAGCTTAAGGTATCCGCCTAGGGTTAGGGTTAGGTGTATGGTTTGATTTAGGCTTCAGGTTAGGATAGGTTTGAACTTAGTTTGAGGGAGTAAGTTTAGGGCTACTGTTAGTTTTCGTTTAACTGTTACCGTTGGAGTAAGCGTCAGGGTCAGGTTAGGGTGGGGGTTAACCATAAGGTGTCCGCCTAGGGTTAGGGTTAGGTCTATGGTTTCATTTAGGCTTCAGGTTAGGTTAGGATTGAACTTAGTTTGAGGGAATAAGTTTATGGCTACTGTTAGTTTTCGGTTCAGTGTTACGGTTGGATTTAGCCTCAGGGTCAGGATAGGGTTGGAGTTAAGCTTAAGGTGCCCGCCTAGGGTTAGGGTTAGGTCTATTGTTTGAGTTAGGCTTCAGGTTAGGTTGAGTTTGAACTTAGTTTGAAGGAGTATGTTTAGGGCTACTGTTTGTTTTCGGTTCAGTGTTACGGTTGGAATTAGCGTGAGGGTCAGGTTAGGGTTGGGGTTGAACTTAAGGTGTCTGCCTACGGTTAGGGTTAGGTCTGTGGTTTGAGTTAGGCTTCACGTTAGGTTAGGTTTGAACTGAGTTTGAGGGAGTAAGTTTAGAGGTACTGTTAGTTTTCGGTTCAGTGTTACGGTTGGCGTTAGCGTGAGGGTCAGGTTAGGGTTCGGGTTGAGCATAAGGTGTCCGCCTAGGGTTAGGGTTAGGTGTATGGTTTGATTTTGGCTTCTGGTTAGGTTAGGTTTGAACTTAGTTTCAGAGAGTAAGTTTAGGGGTACTGTTAGTTTTCGGGTAACTGTTACGGTTGGAGTTAGCGTCAGGGCCAGGTTAGGGTTGGGATTGAGCTTAAGTTGTCCGCCTAGGGTTAGGGTTAGGTGCATGGTTTGATTTAGGCTTCAGGTTAGGTTAGGTTTGAAGTTAGTTTCAGGGAGTAAGTTTAGGGCTACTGTTAGTTTTCGGTTAATTGTTACAGTTGGAGTAAGCGTCAGGGTCAGGTTAGGGTGGGGGTTAAGAATAAGGTGTCCGCCTAGGGTTAGGGTTAGGTCTATGATTTGACTTAGGCTTCAGGTTAGGTTAGGTTTGAACTTAGTTTGAGGGAGTCAGTTTAGGGCTACTGTTAGTTTTCGGTTAACTGTTACAGTTGGAGTAAGCGTCAGGGTCAGGTTAGCTTTCGGGTTTAAGTTAAGGTGTCCGCCTAGGGTTAGGGTTAGGTGTATGGTTTGATTTAGGCTTCAGGTTAGGATAGGTTCGAACTTAGTTTGAGTTAGTAAGTTTAGGGCTACTGTTAGTTTTCGGTTCAGTATTATGTTTGGAGTTAGCGTCAGGGTCAGGTTAGGGTTGGGGTTAGCTTGAGGTGTCCGCCTAGGGTTAGGGTAAGGTCCATGGTTTGATTTAGGCTCCAGGTTAGGTTACCTTTGAACTTAGTTTTAGGGAGTAAGTTTAGGACTACTGTTAGTTTTCGGTTCAGTGTTACGGTTGGAGATAGCGTCAGGGTCAGTTTAGGGTTGGAGTTGAGATTAAGGTGTCCGCGAAGGGTTAGGGTTAGGTCTAAGATTTGATTTAGGCTTCAGGTTAGGTTAGGTTTGAACTTAGTTTGAGGGAGTCAGTTTAGGGCTACTCTTAGTTTTCGGTTCAGTGATATGGTTGGTGTTAGCCTGGAGGTCAGGTTAGGGTTGGGGTTGAACTTAAGGTGTCCGCCTAGGGTTAGGGTTAGGTGTATGGTTTGATTTAGGCTTCAGGTTAGGTTAGGTTTGAACTTAGTTTGAGGGAGTAAGTTTAGGGCTACTGTTAGTTTTCGGGAAACTGTTACAGTTGGAGTAAGCGTCAGGGTCAGGTTAGGGTGGGGGTTAAGCCTAAGGTGTCCGCCTAGGGTTAGGGTTAGGTCTAAGATTTGATTTAGGCTTCAGGATAGGTTAGGTTTGAACTTAGTTTGAGGGAGTCAGTTTAGGGCTACTGTTAGTTTTCGGTTAACTGTTACGGTTGGTGTAAGTGTCAGGGTCAGGTTAGGTTTGGGGTTGAGCTTAAGGTATCCGCCTAGGGTTAGGGATAGGTGTATGGTTTGATTTAGGCTTCTGGTTAGGTTAGGTTTGAACTTAGTTTGAGAGAGTAAGTTTAGGGGTACTGTTAGTTTTCGGGTAACTGTTATGGTTGGAGTTAGCGTCAGGTCCAGGTTAGGTTTGGGATTGAGCTTAAGGTGTCCGCCTAGGGTTAGGGTTAGGTGCATGGTTTGATTTAGGCTTCAGGTTAGGTTAGGTTTGAAGTTAGTTTCAGGGAGTAAGTTTAGGGCTACTGTTAGTTTTCGGTTAATTGTTACATTTGGAGTAAGCGTCATGGTCAGGTTAGGGTGGGGGTTAAGCATAAGGTGTCCGCCTAGGGTTAGGTTTAGGTCTATGATTTGTTCTAGGCTTCAAGTTAGGTTAGGTTTGAACTTAGTTTGAGGGAGTCAGTTTAGGGCTACTGTTAGTTTTCGGTTAACTGTTACGGTTGGAGTAAGCGTCAGGGTCAGGTTAGGTTGGGGGTTAAGCATAAGGTGTCCGCTAGGGTTAGGGTTAGGTCTATGGTTTCATTTAGGCTTCAGGTTAGGTTAGGATTGAACTTAGTTTGAGGGAGTAAGTTTAGGGCTACTGTTAGTTTTCGGTTCAGTGTTACGTTTGGAGTTAGCCTGAGGGTCCGGTTAGGGTTGGGGTGGAGCTTATGGTGTCCGCCTAGGGTTAGGGTTATGTCTATGGTTTGAGTTAGGCTTCAGGTTAGGTTAGGGTTGAAATTAGTTTTAGGGATTAAGTTTAGGGCTACTGTTAGTTTTCGGTTCAGTGATATGGTTGGAGTTAGCCTGGAGGTCAGGTTAGGGTTTGGGTTGAGCTTAAGGTGTCCGCCTAGGGTTTGGGTTAGGTGTATGGTTTGATTTAGGCTTCAGGTAGGTTAGGTTTGAACTTAGTTTGAGGGAGTAAGTTTAGGGCTACTGTTAGTTTTCGGGAAACTGTTACAGTTGGAGTAAGCGTCAGGGTCTGGTTAGGGTGGGGGTTAAGCATAAGGTGTCCGCCTAGGGTTAGGGTTAGGTCTAAGATTTGATTTAGGCTTCAGGATAGGTTAGGTTTGAACTTAGTTTGAGGGAGTCAGTTTAGGGCTACTGTTAGTTTTCGGTTAACTGTTACGGTTGGTGTAAGTGTCATGGTCAGGTTAGGTTTGGGGTTGAGCTTAAGGTATCCGCCTAGGGTTAGGGTTAGGTGTATGGTTTGATTTAGGCTTCAGGTTAGGATAGGTTTGAACTTAGTTTGAGGGAGTCAGTTTAGGGCTACTGTTAGTTTTCGTTTAACTGTTACCGTTGGAGTAAGCGTCAGGGTCAGGTTAGGGTGGGGGTTAACCATAAGGTGTCCGCCTAGGGTTAGGGTTAGGTCTATGGTTTCATTTAGGCTTCAGGTTAGGTTAGGATTGAACTTAGTTTGAGGGAATAAGTTTATGGCTACTGTTAGTTTTCGGTTCAGTGTTACGGTTGGATTTAGCCTCAGGGTCAGGATAGGGTTGGAGTTAAGCTTAAGGTGCCCGCCTAGGGTTAGGGTTAGGTCTATTTTTTGAGTTAGGCTTCAAGTTAGGTTAAGTTTGAACTTAGTTTGAAGGAGTATGTTTAGGGCTACTATTTGTTTTCGGTTCAGTGTTACGGTTGGAATTAGCGTGAGGGTCAGGTTAGGGTTAGGGTTGAACTTAAGGTGTCTGCCTACGATTAGGGTTAGGTCTGTGGTTTGAGTTAGGCTTCACGTTAGGTTAGGTTTGAACTGAGTTTGAGGGAGTAAGTTTAGAGGTACTGTTAGTTTTCGGTTCAGTGTTACGGTTGGCGTTAGCGTGAGGGTCAGGTTAGGGTTGGGGTTGAGCATAAGGTGTCCGCCTAGGGTTAGGGTTAGGTGTATGGTTTGATTTTGGCTTCTGGTTAGGTTAGGTTTGAACTTAGTTTCAGAGAGTAAGTTTAGGGGTACTGTTAGTTTTCGGGTAACTGTTACGGTTGGAGTTAGCGTCAGGGCCAGGTTAGGGTTGGGATTGAGCTTAAGGTGTCCGCCTAGGGTTAGGGTTAGGTGCATGGTTTGATTTAGGCTTCAGGTTAGGTTAGGTTTGAAGTTAGTTTCAGGGAGTAAGTTTAGGGCTACTGTTAGTTTTCGGTTAATTGTTACAGTTGGAGTAAGCGTCAGGGTCAGGTTAGGGTGGGGGTTAAGAATAAGGTGTCCGCCTAGGGTTAGGGTTAGGTCTATGATTTGACTTAGGCTTCAGGTTAGGTTAGGTTTGAACTTAGTTTGAGGGAGTCAGTTTAGGGCTACTGTTAGTTTTCGGTTAACTGTTACGATTGGAGTAAGCGTCAGGGTCAGGTTAGGTTGGGGGTTAAGCATAAGGTGTCCGCTAGGGTTAGGGTTAGGTCTATGGTTTCATTTAGGCTTCAGGTTAGGATTGAACTTAGTTTGAGGGAGTAAGTTTAGGGCTACTGTTAGTTTTCGATTCAGTGTTACGTTTGGAGTTAGCGTGAGGGTCCGGTTAGGGTTGGGGTGGAGCTTAAGGTGTCCGCCTAGGGTTAGGGTTAGGTCTGTGATTTGAGTTAGGCTTCAGGTTAGGTTAGGTTTGAACTTAGTTTTAGGGAGTAAGTTTAGGGCTACTGTTAATTTTCGGTTCAGTGTTACGGTTGGAGATAGCGTCAGGGTCACGTTAGGGTTGTGGTTGAGCTTCAGGTGTCGGCCTAGGGTTATGGTTAGGTCTATGGTGTGAGTTAGGCTGCAGGATAGGTTAGGTTTGAACTTAGTTTGAGGGAGTAAGTTTAGGGCTACTGTTAGTTTTCGTTTAACTGTTACGGTTGGAGTTAGCGTCAGGGCCAGGGTAGGGTTGGGGTTGAGCTTAAGTTGTCCGCCTAGGGTTAGGGTTAGGTGTTGGGTTTGATTTAGGCTTCAGGTTAGGTTATGTATGAACTTAGTTTGAGGGAGTAAGTTTAGGGCTACTGTTAGTTTTCGGTTAACTGTTACAGTTGGAGTAAGCGTCAGGGTCAGGTTAGGTTTGGGGTTTAAGTTAACGTGTCCGCCTAGGGTTAGGGTTAGGTGTATGGTTTGATTTAGGCTTCAGGTTAGGATAGGTTCGAACTTAGTTTGAGTTAGTAAGTTTAGGGCTACTGTTAGTTTTCGGTTCAGTATTATGTTTGGAGTTAGCGTCAGGGTCAGGTTAGGGTTGGGGTTAGCTTGAGGTGTCCGCCTAGGGTTAGGGTAAGGTCCATGGTTTGATTTAGGCTCCAGGTTAGGTTACCTTTGAACTTAGTTTGAGTGAGTAAGTTTAGGACTACTGTTAGTTTTCGGTTCAGTGTTACGGTTGGAGATAGCGTCAGGGTCAGTTTAGGGTTGGAGTTGAGCTTAAGGTGTCCGCGAAGGGTTAGGGTTAGGTCTAAGATTTGATTTAGGCTTCAAGTTAGGTTAGGTTTGAACTTATTTTGATGGAGTCAGTTTAGGGCTACTCTTAGTTTTCGGTTCAGTGATATGGTTGGAGTTAGCCTGGAGGTCAGGTTAGGGTTGGGGTTGAACTTAAGGTGTCCGCCTAGGGTTAGGGTTAGGTGTATGGTTTGATTTAGGCTTCAGGTTAGGTTAGGTTTGAACTTAGTTTGAGGGAGTAAGTTTAGGGCTACTGTTAGTTTTCGGGAAACTGTTACAGTTGGAGTAAGCGTCAGGGTCATGTTAGGGTGGGGGTTAAGCCTAAGGTGTCCGCCTAGGGTTAGGGTTAGGTCTAAGATTTGATTTAGGCTTCAGGATAGGTTAGGTTTGAACTTAGTTTAAGGGAGTCAGTTTAGGGCTACTGTTAGTTTTCGGTTAACTGTTACGGTTGGTGTAAGTGTCAGGGTCAGGTTAGGTTTGGGGTTGAGCTTAAGGTATCCGCCTAGGGTTAGGGATAGGTGTATGGTTTGATTTAGGCTTCAGGTTAGGATAGGTTTGAACTTAGTTTGAGGGAGTAAGTTTAGGGCTACTGTTATTTTTCGATTAACTGTTACGGTTGGAGTAAGCGTCAGGGTCAGGTTAGGGTGGGGGTTAACCATAAGGTGTCCGCCTAGGGTTAGGGTTAGGTCTATGGTTTCATTTAGGCTTCAGGTTAGGTTAGGATTGAACTTAGTTTGAGGGAGTAAGTTTAGGGCTACTGTTAGTTTTCGGTTCAGTGTTACGTTTGGAGTTAGCGTGAGGGTCCGGTTAGGGTTGGGGTGGAGCTTATGGTGTCCGCCTAGGGTTAGGGTTAGGTCTATGGTTTGAGTTAGGCTTCAGGTTAGCTTAGGGTTGAAATTAGTTTTGGGGATTAAGTTTAGGGCTACTGTTAGTTTTAGGTTCAGTGTTATGGTTGGAGTTAGCCTGAGGGTCAAGTCAGGGTTGGGTTTGAGCTTCATGTGTCCGCCTAGGGTTAGGGTTATGTGTATGGTTTGATTTAGGCTTCAGGTTAGGTTAGGTTTGAATTTAGTTTGAGGGAGTAAGTTTAGGGCTACTGTTAGTTTTCGTGTAACTGTTACGGTTGGAGTTAGCGTCAGGGCCAGGGTAGGGTTGGGGTTGAGCTTAAGTTGTCCGCCTAGGGTTAGGGTTAGGTGTTTGGTTTGATTTAGGCTTCAGGTTAGGTTATGTTTGAACTTAGTTTGAGGGAGTAAGTTTAGGGCTACTGTTAGTTTTCGGTTAACTGTTACAGTTGGAGTAAGCATCAGGGTCAGGTTAGGTTTGGGGTTGAAGTTAAGGTGTCCGCCTAGGGTTAGGGTTAGGTGTATGGTTTGATTTAGGCTTCAGGTTAGGTTAGGTTCGAGCTTAGTTTGAGGGAGTAAGTTTAGGGCTACTGTTAGTTTTCGGTTCAGTATTATGTTTGGAGTTAGCGTCAGGGTCAGGTTAGGGTTGGGGTTAGCTTGAGGTGTCCGCCTAGGGTTAGGGTAAGGTCCATGGTTTGATTTAGGCTCCAGGTTAGGTTACATTTGAACTTAGTTTGAGTGAGTAAGTTTAGGACTACTGTTAGTTTTCGGTTCAGTGTTACGTTTGGAGATACCGTCAGGGTCAGTTTAGGGTTGGAGTTGAGCTTAAGGTGTCCGCCTAGGGTTAGGGTTAGGTCTAAGATTTGATTTAGGCTTCAGGTTAAGTTAGGTTTGAACTTAGTTTGAGGGAGTCAGTTTAGGGCTACTCTTAGTTTTCGGTTCAGTGATATGGTTGGAGTTAGCCTGGAGGTCAGGTTAGGGTTGGGGTTGAACTTAAGGTGTCCGCCTAGGGTTAGGGTTAGGTCTAAGATTTGATTTAGGCTTCAGGATAGGTTAGGTTTGAATTTAGTTTGAGGGAGTCAGTTTAGGGCTACTGTTAGTTTTCGGTTAACTGTTACGGTTGGTGTAAGTGTCAGGGTCAGGTTAGGTTTGGGGTTGAGCTTAAGGTATCCGCCTAGGGTTAGGGATAGGTGTATGGTTTGATTTAGGCTTCAGGTTAGGATAGGTTTGAACTTAGTTTGAGGGAGTAAGTTTAGGGCTACTGTTAGTTTTCGTTTAACTGTTACGGTTGGAGTAAGCGTCAGGGTCAGGTTAGGGTGGGTGTTAAGCATAAGTTGTCCGCCTAGGGTTAGGGTTAGGTCTATGGTTTGAGTTAGGCTTCAGGTTAGGTTAGGTTTGAACTTAGTTTGAGGGAGTAAGTTTAGGGCTACTGTTAGTTTTCGGTTCAGTGTTACGGTTTTAGATACCGTCAGGGTCAGGTTTGGTTGGGGTTGAGATTCAGGTGTCCGCCTAAGGTTAGGGTTAGGTCTATGGTTTGAGTTAGGCTTCAGGTTAGATTATGTTTGAAGTTAGTTTGAGGGTGTAAGTTCAGGGCTACTGTTAGTTTTCGGTTAACTGTTACAGTTGGTGTAAGTGTCAGGGTCAGGTTAGGTTTGGGGTTGAGCTTAAGGTATCCGCCTAGGGTTAGGGTTAGGTGTATTGTTTGATTTAGACTTCAGGTTAGGATAGGTTTGAACTTAGTTTGAGGGAGTCAGTTTAGGGCTACTGTTAGTTTTCGTTTAACTGTTACGGTTGGAGTAAGCGTCAGGGTCAGGTTATGGTGGGGGTTAACCATAACGTGTCCGCCTAGGGTTAGGGTTAGCTCTATGGTTTCATTTAGGCTTCAGCTTAGGTTAGGATTGAACTTAGTTTGAGGGAGTAAGTTTAGGGCTACTCTTAGTTTTCGGTTCACTGATATGGTTGGACTTAGCCTGGAGGTCAGGTTTGGGTTGGGGTTGAGCTTAAGGTGTCCGCCTAGGGTTAGGGTTAGGTGTATGGTTTGATTTAGGCTTCAGGTTAGGTTAGGTTTGAAGTTAGTTTGAGGGAGTAAGTTTAGGGCTACTGTTAGTTTTCGGTTCAGTGTTACGGTTGGAATTAGCGTGAGGGTCCGGTTAGGGTTGGGGTTGAGCTTAAGGTGTCCGCCTAGGGTTAGGGTTAGGTCTGTGGTTTGAGTTAGGCTTCAGGTTAGGTTAGGATTGAACTTAGTTTGAGGGAGTAAGTTTAGGGCTACTGTTAGTTTTCGGTTAACTGTTACAGTTGGAGTAAGCGTCAGGGTCAGGTTAGGGTGGGGGTTAAGCATAAGTTGTCCGCCTACGGTTAGGGTTAGGTCTATGATTTTATTTAGGCCTCAGGTTAGGTTAGGTTTGAACTTAGTTTGAGGGAGTCAGTTTAGGGTTACTGTTAGTTTTCGGTTAACTGTTACGGTTGGAGTAAGCGTCAGGGTCAGGTTAGGTTTGGGGTTGAGCTTAAGGTGTCCGCCTTGGGTTAGGGTTAGGTGTATGGTTTGATTTAGGCTTCAGGTTAGTTTAGGTTTGAACTTAATTTGAGGGAGTAAGTTTAGGGCTACTGTTAGTTTTTGATTCAGTGTTACATTTGGAGTTAGCGTGAGTGTCCGGTTAGGGTTGGGGTTGAGCTTAAGGTGTCCGCCTAGGGTTAGGGTTAGGTCTGTGGTTTGAGATAGGCTTCAGGTTAGGTTAGGTTTGAACTTAGTTTGAGGGAGTAAGTTTAGGGCTTCTGTTAGTTTTCGGTTCAGTGTTACGGTTGGAGATAGCGTCAGGGTCAGGTTAGGGTTGTGGTTGAGCTTCAGGTGTCCGCCTAAGGTTAGGGTTAGGCCTATGGTTTGAGTTAGGCTTCAGGTTAGGTTAGGTTTGAACATAGTTTGAGGGAGTAAGTTTAGGGCTACTGTTAGTTTTCGGTTCAGTGTTACGGTTGGAGTTAGCCTGAGGGTCAGGTTAGGGTTTGGGTTGACCTTAAGGTGTCCGCCTAGGGTTAGGGTTAGGTGTATGGTTTGATTTTGGCTTCTGGTTAGGTTAGCTTTAAACTTAGTTTGAGGGAGTAAGTTTAGGGCTACTGTTAGTTTTCGGGTAACTGTTACGGTTGGAGTTAGCGTCAGGGTCAGGTTAGGGTTGGGGTTGAGCTTCAGGTGTCCGCCTAGGGTTAGGGTTAGGTGTATGGTTTGATTTTGGCTTCAGGTTAGGTTAGGTTTGAAGTTAGTTTCAGGGAGTAAGTTTAGGGCTACTGTTAGTTTTCGGTTAACTGTTACAGTTGGAGTAAGCGTCAGGGTCAGGTTAGGAAGGGGGTTAAGCATAAGGTGTCCGCCTAGGGTTAGGGTTAGGTCTATGGTTTCATTTAGGCTTCAGGTTAGGTTAGGTTTGAACTTAGTTTGAGGGAGTAAGTTTAGGGCTACTGTTAGTTTTCGTGTAACTGTTACGGTTGGAGTTAGCGTCAGGGCCAGGGTAGGGTTGGGGTTGAGCTTAAGTTGTCCGCCTAGGTTTAGGGTTAGGTGTTTGGTTTGATTTAGGCTTCAGGTTAGGTTATGTTTGAACTTAGTTTGAGGGAGTAAGTTTAGGGCTACTGTTAGTTTTCGGTTAACTGTTACAGTTGGAGTAAGCGTCAGGGTCAGGTTAGGTTTGGGGTTGAAGTTAAGGTGTCCGCCTAGGGTTAGGGTTAGGTGTATGGTTTGATTTAGGCTTCAGGTTAGGTTAGGTTCGAACTTAGTTTGAGGGAGTAAGTTTAGGGCTACTGTTAGTTTTCGGTTCAGTATTATGTTTGGAGTTAGCGTCAGGGTCAGGTTAGGGTTGGGGTTAGCTTGAGGTGTACGCCTAGGGTTAGGGTAAGGTCCATGGTTTGATTTAGGCTCCAGGTTAGGTTACGTTTGAACTTAGTTTGAGTGAGTAAGTTTAGGACTACTGTTAGTTTTCGGTTCAGTGTTACGTTTGGAGATAGCGTAAGGGTCAGTTTAGGGTTGGAGTTGAGCTTAAGGTTTCCGCCTAGGGTTATTGTTAGGTCTAAGATTTGATTTAGGCTTCAGGTTAGGTTAGGTTTGAACTTAGTTTGGGGGAGTCAGTTTAGGGCTACTCTTAGTTTTCGGTTCAGTGATATGGTTGGAGTTAGCCTGGAGGTCAGGTTAGGGTTGGGGTTGAACTTAAGGTGTCCGCCTAGGGTTAGGGTTAGGTCTATGGTTTCATTTAGGCTTCAGGTTAGGTTAGGATTGAACTTAGTTTGAGGGAGTAAGTTTAGGGCTACTGTTAGTTTTTGGGAAACTCTTATGGTTGGAGTTAGCGTCAGGGCAAGGTTAGGGTTGGGGTTGAGATTAAGGTGTCCGCCTAGGGTTAGGGTTAGGTGTATGGTTTCATTTAGGCTTAAGGTTAGGTTAGGTTTGAAGTTAGTTTGATGGAGTAAATTTAGGGCTACTGTTAGTTTTCGGTTCAGTGTTACTTTTTGAGTTATCGTGAGGGTCCGGTTAGGGTTGGGGTGGAGCTTAAGGTGTCCGCCTATGGTTAGGGTTAGGTCTGTGATTTGAGTTAGGCTTCAGGTTAGGTTAGGTTTGAACATAGTTTGAGGGAGTAAGTTTAGGGCTACTGTTAGTTTTCGGTTCAGTGTTACGGTTGGAGATAGCGTCAGGGTCAGGTTAGGGTTGTGGTTGAGCTCCAGGTGCCGGCCTAGGGTTAGGGTTAGGTCTATGGTTTGAGTTAGGCTTCAGGTTAGGTTAGGGTTGAAATTAGTTTTAGGGATTAAGTTTAGGGCTACTGTTAGTTTTCGGTTCAGTGTTACGGTTGGAGTTAGCGTGAGGGTCAGGTTAGGCTTGGGTTTGAGCTTCATGTGTCCGCCTAGGGTTAGGGTTAGGTGTATGGTTTGATTTAGGCTTCAGGTTAGGTTATGTTTGAACTTATTTGAGGGAGTAAGTTTAGGGCTACTGTTAGTTTTCGGTTAACTGTTACAGTTGAAGTAAGCGTCAGGGTCAGGTTAGGTTTGGGGTTGAAATTAAGGTGTCCGCCTAGGGTTAGGGTTAGGTGTATGGTTTGATTTAGGCTTCAGGTTAGGTTAGGTTCGAACTTAGTTTGAGGGAGTAAGTTTAGGGGTACTGTTAGTTGTCGGTTCAGTATTATGTTTGGAGTTAGCATCAGGGTCCGGTTAGGGTTGGAGTTGAGCTTAAGGTGTCCGCCTAGGGTTAGGGTTAGGTCTAAGATTTGATTTAGGCTTCAAGTTAGGTTACGTTTGAACTTAGTTTGAGGGAGTCAGTTTAGGGCTACTCTTAGTTTTCGGTTCAGTGATATGGTTGGAGTTAGCCTGGAGGTCAGGTTAGGGTTGGGGTTGAGCTTAAGGTGTCCGCTTAGGGTTAGGGTTAGGTGTATGGTTTAATTTAGGCTTCAGGTTAGGTTAGGTTTGAAGTTAGTTTGAGGGAGTAAGTTTAGGGCTACTGTTAGTTTTCGGTTCAGTGTTACGGTTGCAGTTAGCGTGAGGGTCAGGTTAGGGTTTGGGTTAAGCTTAAGGTGTCCGCCTAGGGTTAGGGTTAGGTCTGTGGTTTGAGTTAGGCCTCAGGTTAGGTTAGGTTTGAACTTAGTTTGACGGAGTCAGTTTATGGCTACTGTTAATTTTCGGTTCAGTGTTACGGTTGGAATTAGCGTGAGGGTCAGGTTAGAGTTGCGGTTGAGCTTAACGTGTCCGCCTAGGATTAGGGTTAGGTTTATGGTTTGATTTAGGCTTTAGGTTAGGTTAGGTTTGAACTTAGTTTTAGGGAGTAAGTTTAGGGCTACTGTTAGTTTTCGGTTAACTGTTACAGTTGGAGTAAGCGTCAGGGTCAGGTTAGGGTGGAGTTTAAGCATAAGGTGTCCGCCTAGGGTTAGGGTTAGGTGTATGGTTTGATTTAGGCTTCAGGTTATGTTATGTTTGAACTTAGTTTGAGGGAGTAAGTTTAGGGCTACTGTTAGTTTTCGGTTAACTGTTACAGTTGGAGTAAGCGTCAGGGTCAGGTTAGGTTTGGGGTTGAAGTTAAGGTGTCCGCCTTGGGTTAGGGTTAGGTGTATGGTTTGATTTAGGCTTCAGGTTATGTTAGGTTTGAACTTAGTTTGAGGGAGTAAGTTTAGGGCTACTGTTTGTTTTCGGTTCAGTATTATGGTTGGAGTTAGCGTCAGGGTCAGTTTAGGGTTGGGGTTACTTGAGGTGTCGGCCTAGGGTTAGGGCTAGGTAAATGGTTTGATTTATGCTTCAGGTTAGGTTAGGTTTGAACTTAGTTTGAGGGAATAAATTTAGGCCTATTGTATTTTTTGGTTCAGTGTTACGGTTGAATTTAGCCTCAGGGTCAGGTTAGGGTTGGGGTCAAACTTAAGGTGTCCGCCTAGGGTTGGGTTAGGTCTATTGTTTGAGTTAGTCTTCAGATTAGGTTAGGTTTGAACTTAGTTTGAGGGAGTAAGTTTAGGGCTATTGTTAGTTTTCGGTTCAGTGTTACGGTTGGAGTTAGCGTGAGGGTCAGGTTAGGGTGGGGGTTGAGCTTAAGGTGTGCTCCTAGGGTTAGGGTTAGGTCTGTGGTTTGAGTTAGGCTTCAGGTTAGGTTAGGTTTTAACTTAGTTTGAGGGATTAAGTTTAGGTCTACTGTTAGTTTTCGGTTCAGTGTTACGGTTGGAGATAGCGTCAGTGTCAGGTTAGGGTTGTGATTGAGCTTCAGGTGTCCGCCTAGGGTTAGGGTTAGGTCTATGGTTTGAGTTAGGCTTCAGGTTAGGTTAGGTTTGAACTTAGTTTGAGGGAGTAAGTTTAGGGATACTGTTAGTTTTCGGTTCAGTGTTACGGTTGGAGACAGCGTCAGGGTCTGGTTAGGGTTGTGGTTGAGTTTCAGGTGTCCTCCTAGGGTTAGGGTTAGGACTATGGTTTGAGTTAGGCTTCAAGTTAGGTTAGGTTTGAAGTTAGTTTGAGGGCGTAAGTTTAGGGCTACTGTTAATTTTCAGGTAACTGTTACTGTTGGAGTTAGCATCAGGGCCAGGTTAGGTTTGGGGTTGAGCTTAAGGTGTCCGCATAGGGTTAGGGTTAGGTGTATGGTTTGATTTAGGCTTCAGGTTAGGTTAGGTTTGAAGTTAGTTTGAGGGAGTAAGTTTAGGGCTACTGTTAGTTTTCGGTTAACTCTTACAGTTGGAGTAAGCGTCAGGGTCAGGTTATGGTGGGGGTTAAGCATAAGGTGTCCGCCTAGGGTTAGGGTTAGGTCTATGATTTGATTTAGGCTTCAGGTTAGGTTAGGTTTGAACTTAGTTTGAGGGAGTCAGTTTATGGCTACTCTTAGTTTTCGGTTAACTCTTACGGTTGGAGTAAGCGTCAGGGTCAGGTTAGCTTTGGGGTTGAGCTTAAGGTGTCTGCCTAGGGTCAGGTTTAGGTGTATGATTTGATTTAAGCTTCAGGTTAGGTTAGGTTTGAACTTAGTTTGAGGGAGTAAGTTTAGGGCGACTGTTAGTTTTCGTTTAACTGTTACGGTTGGAGTAAGCGTCAGGGTCAGGTTAGGGTGGGGGTTAAGCTTAAGGTGTCCACTTAGGGTTAGGGTTAGGTCTATGGTTTCATTTAGGCTTCAGGTTAGGTTAGGATTGAACTTAGTTTGAGGGAGTAAGTTTAGGGCTACAGTTAGTTTTCGGTTCAGTGTTACGTTTGCAGTTAGCATGAGGGTCCGGTTAGGGCTGTGGTTGAGCTTCGAGTGTCCGCCTAGGGTTAGGGTTAGTTTTGTGGTTTGAGTTAGACTTCAGGTTAGGTTAGGTTTGAACTTAGTTTGATGGAGTTAGTTTAGGTCTACTGTTAGTTTTCGGTTCAGTGTTATGGTTGGAGTTAGCGTGAGGGTCAGGTTAGGGTTGGGGTTGAGCTTAAGGTGTCCGCCTAGGGTTAGGGTTAGGTGTATGGTTTGATTTTGGCTTCTGGTTAGGTTAGGTTTGAACTTAGTTTTAGGGAGTAAGTTTAGGGCTACTGTTAGTTTTCGGGTAACTGTTACGGTTGGAGTTAGCGTCAGTGTCAGGTTAGGGTTGGGGATGAGCTTAAGGTATCCGCCTATTGTTAGGGTTAGGTGTATGGTTTGATTTAGGCTTCAGGTTAGGTTAGGTTTGAACTTAGTTTGAGGGAGTCAGTTTAGGGCTACTGTTAGTTTTCGGTTAACTGTTACGGTTGGAGTAAGCGTCAGGGTCAGGTTAGTGTTGGGGTTGAGCTTAAGGTGTCCGCCTAGGGTTAGGGTTAGGTGTATGGTTTGATTTTGGCTTCTGGTTCGGTTAGGTTTGAACATAGTTTGAAAGAGTAAGTTTAGGGGTACAGTTAGTTTTCGGGTAACTGCTACGGTTGGAGTTGGCGTCAGGGCCAGGTTAGGGTTGGGATTGAGCTTAAGGTGTCCGCCTAGGGTTAGCGTTAGGTGCATGGTTTGATTTAGGCTTCAGGTTAGGTTAGGTTTGAAGTTAGTTTCAGGGAGTAAGTTTAGGGCTACTGTTAGTTTTCGGTTAATTGTTACAGTTGGAGTAAGCGTCAGGGTCAGGTTAGGGTGGGGGTTAAGCATAAGGTGTCCACCTAGGGTTAGGGATAGGTCTATGATTTGATTTAGGCTTCAGGTTAGGTTAGGTTTGAACTTAGTTAGAGGGAGTCAGTTTAGTGCTACTGTTCTTTTTCGGTTAACTGTTACGGTTGGAGTAAGCGTCAGGGTCAGGTTAGGTTGGGGCTTAAGCATAAGGTGTCCGCTAGGGTTAGGGTTAGGTCTATGGTTTCATTTAGGCTTCAGGTTAGGTTAGGATTGAACTTAGTTTGAGGGAGTAAGTTTAGGGCTACTGTTAGTTTTCGGTTAACTGTTACAGTTGGAGTAAGCGTCAGGGTCAGGTTAGGGTGGGGGTTAAGCATAAGGTGTCCGCCTAGGGTTAGGGTTAGGTCTATGGTTTCATTAAGGCTTCAGGTTAGTTTAGGATTGAGCTTAGTTTGAGGGAGTAAGTTTAGGGCTACTGTTAGTTTTCGGTTCAGTGTTACGTTTGGAGTTAGCATGATGGTCCGGTTAGGATTGGGGTTGAGCTTAAGGTGTCCGCCTAGGGTTAGGGTTAGGTCTGTGGTTGAGTTAGGATTCAGGTTAGGTTAGGTTTGTACTTAGTTTGAGGGAGTAAGTTTAGGAATACTGTTAGTTTTCGGTTCAGTGTTACGGTTGGAGATAGCGTCAGATTCAGGTTAGGGTTGGGGTTGAGCTTCAGGTGTCCGCCTAGGTTTAGGGTTAGGTCTATGGTTTGAGAAAGGCTTCAGGTTAGGTTAGCTTTGAACTCAGTTTGAGGGAGTAAGTTTAGGGCTACTGTTAGTTTTCGTGTAACTGTTATGGTTGGAGTTAGCATCAGGGCCAGGTTAGTGTTGGGGTTGAGCTTAAGGTGTCCGCCTAGGGTTAGGGTTAGGTGTATGGTTTCATTTAGGCTTCAGGTTAGGTTAGGTTTGAACTTAGTTTGAGGGAGTCAGTTTAGGGCTACTGTTAGTTTTCGGTTAACTGTTACAGTTGGAGTAAGCGTCAGGGTCAGGTTAGGCTGGGGGTTAAGCATAAGGTGTCCGCCTAGGGTTAGGCTTAGTCTATGGTTTGAGTTAGTCTTCAGGTTAGGTTAGGTTTGAACTTAGTTTGAGGGAGTCAGTTTAGGGCTACTGTTAGTTTTCGGTTAACTGTTACGGTTGGTGTAAGTGTCTGGGTCAGGTTAGGTTTGGGGTTGAGCTTAAGGTATCCGCCTAGGGTTAGGGTTAGGTGTATGGTTTGATTTAGGCTTCAGGTTAGGTTAGGATTGAACTTAGTTTTAGGGAATAAGTTTATGGCTACTGTTAGTTTTCGGTTCAGTGTTATGGTTGGATTTAGCCTCAGGGTCAGGATAGGGTTGGGGTTAAGCTTAAGGTGTCCGCCTAGGGTTAGGGTTAGTTCTATTGTTTGAGTTAGGCTTCAGGTTAGGTTAAGTTTGAACTTAGTTTGAAGGAGTATGTTTAGGGCTACTGTTTGTTTTCGGTTCAGTGTTACGGTTGGAATTAGCGTGAGGGTCTGGTTCGGGTAGGGGTTTAACTTAAGGTGTCCGCCTACGGTGAGGGTTAGATCTGTGGTTTGAGTTAGGCTTCAGGTTAGGTTAGGTTTGAACTTAGTTTGAGGGAGTAAGTTTAGGGCTACTGTTAGTTTTCGATTCAGTGTTATGTTTGGAGATAGCGTCAGGGTCAGGTTATGGTTGGGGTTGAGCTTCAGGTGTCCGCCTAGGGTTAGGATTAGGTCTATGGTTTGAGTTAGGCTTCAGGTTAGGTTAGGTTTGAACTTAGTTTGAGGGAGTAAGTTTAGGGCTACTGTTAGTTTTCGTGTAACTGTCACGGTTGGAGTTAGCATCAGGGCCAGGTTAGGGTTGGGGTTGAGCTTAAGGTGTCCGCCTAGGGTTAGGGTTAGGTGTATGGTTTCATTTAGGCTTCAGGTTAGGTTAGGTTTGAAGTTAGTTTGAGGGAGTCAGTTTAGGGCTACTGTTAGTTTTCGGTTAACTGTTACAGTTGGAGTAAGCGTCAGGGTTAGGTTAGCCTGGGGGTTAAGCATCAGGTTTCCGCCTAGTGTTAGGCTTAGGTCTATGGTTTGAGTTAGTCTTCAGGTTAGGTTATTTTTGAACTTAGATTGACGGAGTAAGTTTAGGGCTACTGTTAGTTTTCGGTTAAGTGTTACGGTTGGAGTAAGCGTCAGGGTCAGGTTAGGTTTGGGGTTGAGCTTAAGGTGTCCGCCTAGGGTTAGGGTTAGGTGTATGGTTTGATTTAGGCTTCAGGTTAGGTTAGGTTTGAACTTAGTTTGAGGGAGTAAGTTTAGGGCTACTTTTACTTTTTGGTTAACTGTTACAGTTGGAGTAAGCGTCAGGGTCAGGTTAGGGTGGGTGTTAAGCATAAGTTGTCCGCCTAGGGTTAGGGTTAGGTCTATGGTTTCATTTAGGCTTCAGGTTATGTTAGGATTGAACTTAGTTTGAGCGAGTCAGTTCAGGGCTACTGTTAGTTTTCGGTTAACTCTTATGGTTGGATTTAGCCTCAGGGTCATGTTAGGGTTGCGGTTAAGCTTAAGGTGTCCGCCTATGGTTAGGGTTAGGTCTGTGGTTTGAGTTAGGCTTCAGGATAGGTTAGGTTTGAACTTAGTTTTAGGGAGTAAGTTTAGGGCTACTGTTAGTTTTCGGTTAACTGTTACAGTTGGAGTAAGCGTCAGGGTCAGGTTAGGGTGGAGATTAAGCATAAGGTATCCGCCTAGGGTTAGGGTTAGGTGTATGGTTTGATTTAGGCTTCAGGTTAGGTTAGGTTTGAACTTAGTTTGAGGGAGTAAGTTTAGGGCTACTGTTAGTTTTCGGTTCAGTGTTACGTTTGGAGTAAGCATGAGGGTCCGGTTAGTGTTTGGGTTGAGCTTAAGGTGTCCGCCTAGGGTTAGGGTTAGGTCTGTGGTTTGAGTTAGGCTTCAGGTTAGGTTAGGTTTGAACTTAGTTTGAGGGAGTAAGTTTAGGGCTACTGTTAGTTTTCGGTTCAGTGTTACGGTTGGAGATAGCGTCAGGTTCAGGTTAGGGTTGGGGTTGACCTTCAGGTGTCCGCCTAGGGTAAGGGTTAGGTCTATGGTTTGAGATAGGCTTCAGGTTAGGTAGGTTTGAACTTAGTTTTAGGGAGTAAGTTTAGGGCTACTGTTAGTTTTAGGATCAGTGTTACGGTTGGAGTTAGCGTGAGGGTCAGGTTAGGGTTGGGTTTGAGCTTCAGGTGTCCGCCTAGGGTTAGGGTTAGGTGTATGTTTTGATTTAGGCTTCAGGTTAGGTTAGGATTGAACTTAGTTTGAGGGAGTAAGTTTAGGGCTACTGTTAGTTTCGGGTAACTGTTACGGATGGAGTTAGCGTCACGGCCAGTTTAGGGTTGGGGTTGAAGTTAAGGTGTCCGCCTAGGGTTAGGGTTAGGTGTATGGTTTGATTTAGGCTTCAGGTTATTTTAGGTTTGAACTTAGTTTGAGGGAGTAAGTTTAGGGCTATAGTTTGTTTTCGGTTCTGTATTATGGTTGGAGTTAGCGTCAGGGTCAGTTTAGGGTTGGGGTTAGCTTGAGGTGTCGGCCTAGGGTTAGGGTTAGGTAAATGGTTTGATTTAGGCTCCCGGTTAGGTTACGTTTGAACTTAGTTTGAGTGAGTAAGTTTAGGGCTACTGTTTGTTTTCGGTTAAGTGTTACGGTTGGAGATAGCGTCAGGGTCAGGTTACGGTTGGAGTTGAGCTTAAGGTGTCCGCCTAGGGTTAGGGTTAGGTCTGTGGTTTGATTTAGGCTTCAGGTTAGGTTACGTTTGAACTTAGTTTGAGTGAGTAAGTTTAGGGCTAGTGTTAGTTTCGGTTCAGTGTTACGGTTGGAGATAGCGTCAGGGTCAGGTTAGGGTTGGAGTTGAGATTCAGGTGTCCGCCTAGGGTTAGGGTTAGGTCTATGGTTTGACTTAGGCTTCAGGTTAGGTTAGGTTTGAACTTAGTTTGAGGGAATAAATTTAGGCCTATTGTATTTTTTGGTTCAGTGTTACGGTTGAATTTAGCCTCAGGGTCAGGTTAGGGTTGGGGTCAAGCTTAAGGTGTCCGCCTAGGGTTGGGTTAGGTCTATTGTTTGAGTTAGTCTTCAGATTAGGTTAGGTTTGAACTTAGTTTGAGGGAGTAAGTTTAGGGCTACTGTTAGTTTTCGGTTCAGTGTTACGGTTGGAGTTAGCGTGAGGGTCAGGTTAGGGTTGGGGTTGAGCTTAAGGTGTCCTCCTAGGGTTAGGGTTAGGTCTGTGGTTTGAGTTAGGCTTCAGGTTAGGTTAGGTTTTAACTTAGATTGAGGGAGCAAGTTTAGGGCTACTGTTAGTTTTCGGTTCAGTGTTACGGTTGGAGATAGCGTCAGTGTCAGGTTAGGGTTGTGATTGAGCTTCAGGTGTCCTCCTAGGGTTAGGGTTAGGACTATGGTTTGAGTTAGGCTTCAAGTTAGGTTAGGTTTGAAGTTAGTTTGAGGGAGTAAGTTTAGGGCTACTGTTAATTTTCGGGTAACTGTTACTGTTGGAGTTAGCGTCAGGGCCAGGTTAGGGTTGGGGTTGAGCTTAAGGTGTCCGCCTAGGGTTAGGGTTAGGTGTATGGTTTGATTTAGGCTTCAGGTTAGGTTAGGTTTGAAGTTAGTTTGAGGGAGTAAGTTTAGGGCTACTGTTAGTTTTCGGTTAACTCTTACAGTTGGAATAAGCGTCAGGGTCAGGTTAGCTTTGGGGTTGAGCTTAAGGTGTCTGCCTAGGGTCAGGGTTAGGTGTATGGTTTGATTTAGGCTTCAGGTTAGGTTAGGTTTGAACTTAGTTTGAGGGAGTAAGTTTAGGGCTACTGTTAGTTTTTGATTCAGTGTTACATTTGGAGTTAGCGTGAGTGTCCGGTTATTCTTGGGGTTGAGCTTAAGTTGTCCGCCTAGGGTTAGGGTTAGGTCTGTGGTTTGAGATAGGATTCATGTTAGGTTAGGTTTGAACTTAGTTTGACGGAGTAAGTTTAGGGCTACTGTTAGTTTTCGGTTAACTGTTACAGTTGGAGTAAGCGTCAGGGTCAGATTAGGGTGGGGGTTAAGCATAAGGTGTCCGCCTAGGGTTAGGGTTAGGTGTATGGTTTGATTTGGCTTCAGGTTAGGTTAGGTTTGAACACAGTTTGAGGGAGTAAGTTTAGGGCTACTGTTAGTTTTCGGTTCAGTGTTACGGTTGGAGTTAGCGTGAGGGTCAGGTTAGGGTTGGGGTTGAGCTTAAGGTGTCCGCCTAGGGTTAGGGTTAGGTGTATGGTTTGATTTTGGCTTCTGGTTAGGTTAGTTTTGAACTTAGTTTGAGGGAGTAAGTTTAGGGCTACTGTTAGTTTTCGGTTAACTGTTACGGTTGGAGTTAGCGTCAGGGTCAGGTTAGGGTTGGGGTTGAGCTTAAGGTGTCCGCCTAGGGTTAGGGTTAGGTGTATGGTTTGATTTAGGCTTCAGGTTAGGATAGGTTTGAAGTTAGTTTCAGGGAGTAAGTTTAGGGCTACTGTTAGTTTTCGGTTAACTGTTACAGTTGGAGTAAGCGTCAGGGTCAGGTTAGGGTGGGTGTTAAGCATAAGGTGTCCGCCTAGGGTTAGGGTTAGGTCTATGGTTTCATTTAGGCTTCAGGTTAGGTTAGGATTGAACTTAGTTTGAGGGAGTAAGTTTAGGGCTACTGTTAGTTTTCGGTTCAGTGTTACGTTTGGAGTTAGCATGAGGGTCCGGTTAGGGTTGGGGTTGAGCTTAAGGTGTCCGCCTAGGGTTAGGGTTAGGTCTGTGGTTTGAGTTAGGCTTCAGGTTATGTTAGGTTTGAACTTAGTTTGAGGGAGTAAGTTTAGGGCTACTGTTAGTTTTCGGTTTAGTGTTACGGTTGGAGTTAGCGTGAGGGTCAGGTTAGTGTTGGGGTTGAGCTTACGGTGTCCGCCTAGGGTTAGGGTTCGGTCTGTGGTTTGAGTTAGGCTTCAGGTTAGGTTAGGTTTGAACTTAGTTTGAGGGAGTAAGTTTATGGCTACTGTTAGTTTTCGGTTCAGTGTTACGGTTGGAGATAGCGTAAGGGTCAGGTTAGGGTTGGCGTTGAGCTTCAGTTGTCCGCCTATTGTTAGGGTTAGGTCTATGATTTGAGTTAGGCTTCAGGTTAGGTTAGGTTTGAACTTAGTTTGAGCGAGTAAGTTTAGGACTACTCTTAGTTTTCGGTTCAGTTATATGGTTGGAGTTAGCCTGGATGTCAGGTTAGGGTTGGGGTTGAGCTTAAGGTGTCCGCCTAGGGTTAGGGTTAGGTGTATGGTTTGATTTAGGCTTCAGGTTAGGTTAGGTTTGAAGTTAGTTTCAGCGAGTAAGTTTAGGGCTACTGTCAGTTTTCGGTTAACTGTTACAGTTGGAGTAAGCGTCAGGGTCAGGTTAGGGTGGGGGTTAAGCTTAAGGTGTCCACCTAGGGTTAGGGTTAGGTCTATGGTTTCATTTAGGCTTCAGGTTAGGTTAGGAGTGAACTTAGTTTGAGGGAGTAAGTTTAGGGCTACTGTTGGTTTTCGGTTAACTGTTACAGTTGGAGTAAGCGTCAGGGTCAGGGTAGTGTGGGGGTTAAGCATAAGGTGTCCACCTAGTGTTAGGTTAGGTCCATGATTTGATTTAGGCTTCAGGTTAGGTTAGGTTTGAACTTAGTTTGAGGGAGTCAGTTTAGGGCTACTGTTAGTTTTCGGTTAACTGTTACGGTTGGAGTAAGCGTCAGGGTCAGGTTAGGTTTGGGGTTGAGCTTAAGGTGTCCGCCTAGGGTTAGGGTTAGGTGTATGGCTTGATTTAGGCTTCAGGTTAGGTTAGGTCTGAACTTAGTTTGAGGGAGTAAGTTTAGGGCTACTGTTAGTTTTTGGTTCAGTGTTACGGTTGGAGATAGCGTCAGGGTCAGGTTAGGGTTGTGGTTGAGCTTCAGGTATCCGCCTAGGGTTAGGGTTAGGTCTATGGTTTGAGTTAGGCTTCAGGTTAGGTTAGGTTTGAACTTAGTTTGATGGAGTTAGTTTAGGGCTACAGTTAGTTTTCGGTTCAGTGTTACGGTTGGAGTTAGCGTGAGGGTCAGGTTAGGGTTGGGGTTGAGCTTAAGGTGTCCCCCTAGGGTTAGGGTTAGGTGTATGGTTTGATTTTGGCTTCTGGTTAGGTTAGGTTTGAACTTAGTTTGATGGAGTAAGTTTAGGGCTACTCTTAGTTTTCGGGTAACTGTTACGGTTGGAGTTAGCGTCTGGGTCAGGTTAGGGTTGGATTTGAGCTTAAGGTGTCCGCATAGGGTTAGGGTTAGGTGTATGGTTGGATTGAGGCTTCAGGTTAGGTTAGGTTTGAAGTTAGTTTCAGGGAGTAAGTTTAGGGCTACTGTTAGTTTTCGGTTAACTGTTACGGTTGGAGTAAGCGTCAGGGTCAGGTTAGGGTGGGGGTTAACCGTAAGTTGCCCGCCTACGGTTAGGGTTAGGTCTATGGTTTCATTTAGGCTTCAGGTTAGGTTAGGATTGAACTTACTTTGAGGGAATAAGTTTATGGCTACTGTTAGTTTTCGGTTCTGTGTTACGGTTGGATTTAGCCTCAGGGTCAGGTTATGGTTGGGGTTAAGCTTAAGGTGTCCGCATAGGGTTGGGGTTAGGTCTGTGGTTTGAGTTAGCCTTCAGGTTAGGTTAGGTTTGAACTTAGTTTGAGGGAGTAAGTTTAGGGCTACTCTTAGTTTTCGGTTCAGTGTTACGGTTGGAGATAGCGTAAGGGTCAGGTTAGGGTTGGGGTTGAGCTTCAGGTGTCCGCCTATTGTTAGGGTTAGCTCTATGATTTGAGTTAGGCTTCAGGTTAGGTTAGGTTTGAACTTAGTTTGAGCGAGTAAGTTTAGGGCTACTCTTAGTTTTCGGTTAAGTGATATGGTTGGAGTTAGCCTGGATGTCAGGTTAGGGTTGGGGTTGAGCTTAAGGTGTCCGCCTAGGGTTAGGGTTAGGTGTATGGTTTGATTTAGGCTTCAGGTTATGTTAGGTTTGAAGTTAGTTTCAGGGAGTAAGTTTAGGGCTACTGTTAGTTTTCGGTTAACTGTTACAGTTGGAGTAAGCGTCAGGGTCAGGTTAGGGTGGGGGTTAAGCTTAAGGTGTCAACCTAGGGTTAGGGTTAGGTCTATGGTTTCATTTAGGCTTCATGTTAGGTTAGGATTGAACTTAGTTTGAGGGAGTAAGTTTAGGGCTACTGTTAGTTTTCGGTTCAGTGTTACGTTTGCAGTTAGCATGAGGGTCCGGTTAGGGCTGTGGTTGAGCTTCGAGTGTCCGCCTATGGTTAGGGTTAGGTTTGTTGTGTGAGTTAGGCTTCAGGTTAGGTTAGGTTTGAACTTAGTTTGATAGAGTTAGTTCAGGTCTACTGTTAGTTTTCGGTTCAGTGTTACGGTTGGAGTTAGCGTGAGGGTCAGGTTAGGGTTGGGGTTGAGCTTAAGGTGTCCGCCTTGGGTTAGGGTTAGGTGTATGGTTTGATTTGGCTTCTGTTTAGGTTAGGTTTGAACTTAGTTTGAGGGAGTAAGTTTAGGGCTACTGTTAGTTTTCGGGTAACTGTTACGGTTGGAGTTAACGTCAGGGTCAGGATAGGGTTGAGGTTGAGCTTAAGGTGTCCGCCTAGGGTTAGGGTTAGGTGTATGGTTTGATTTAGGCTTCAGGTTAGGTTAGGTTTGAACTTAGTTTGAGGGAGTAAGTTTAGGGCTACTGTTAGTTTTGGGGAAACTGTTACTGTTGGAGTTAGCGTCAGGGCCAGGTTAGGTTTGGGGTTGAGCTTAAGGTGTCCGCCTAGGGTTAGGGTTAGGTGTATTGTTTGATTTAGGCTTCAGGTTAGGTTAGGTTTGAAGTTAGTTTGAGGGAGTAAGTTTAGGGCTACTGTTAGTTTTCGGTTAACTGTTACAGTTGGAGTAAGCGTCAGGGTCAGGGTAGGGTGGGGGTTAAGCATAAGGTGTCCACCTAGGGTTAGGGTTAGGTCCATGATTTGATTTAGGCTTCAGGTTAGGTTAGGTTTGAACTTAGTTTGAGGGAGTCAGTTTAGGGCTACTGTTAGTTTTCGGTTAACTGTTACGGTTGGAGTAAGCGTCAGGGTCAGGTTAGGTTTGGGGTTGAGCTTAAGGTGTCCGCCTAGGGTTAGGGTTAGGTGTATGGTTTGATTTAGGCTTTAGGTTAGGTTAGGTCTGAACTTAGTTTGAGGGAATAAGTTTAGGGCTACTGTTAGTTTTTGGTTCAGTGTTACGGTTGGAGATAGCGTCAGGGTCAGGTTAGGGCTGTGGTTGAGCTTCAGGTATCCGCCTAGGGTTAGGGTTAGGTCTATGGTTTGAGTTAGGCTTCAGGTTAGGTTAGGTTTGAACTTAGTTTGATGGAGTTAGTTTAGGGCTACAGTTAGTTTTCGGTTCAGTGTTACGGTTGGAGTTAGCGTGAGGGTCAGGTTAGGGTTGGGGTTGAGCTTAAGGTGTCCCCCTAGGGTTAGGGTTAGGTGTATGGTTTGATTTTGGCTTCTGGTTAGGTTAGGTTTGAACTTAGTTTGAGGGAGTAAGTTTAGGGCTACTCTTAGTTTTCGGGTAACTGTTACGGTTGGAGTTAGCGTCTGGGTCAGGTTAAGGTTGGATTTGAGCTTAAGGTGTCCGCCTAGGGTTAGGGTTAGGTGTATGGTTGGATTGAGGCTTCAGGTTAGGTTAGGTTTGAAGTTAGTTTCAGGGAGTAAGTTTAGGGCTACTGTTAGTTTTCGGTTAACTGTTACGGTTGGAGTAAGCGTCAGGGTCAGGTTAGGGTGGGGGTTAACCATAAGTTGTCCGCCTACGGTTAGGGTTAGGTCTATGGTATAATTTAGGCTTCAGGATAGGTTAGGATTGAACTTACTTTGAGGGAATAAGTTTATGGCTACTGTTAGTTTTCGGTTCAGTGTTACGGTTGGATTTAGCCTCAGGGTCAGGTTATTGTTGGGGTTAAGCTTAAGGTGTCCGCCTAGGGTTAGGGTTAGGTCTGTGGTTTGAGTTAGCCTTCAGGTTAGGTTAGGTTTGAACATAGTTTGAGGGAGTAAGTTTAGGGCTACTGTTAGTTTTCGGTTCAGTGTTACGGTTGGCATTAGCGTGAGGGTCAGGTTATGGTTGGGGTTGAGCTTAAGGTGTCCGCCTAGGGTTAGGGTTAGGTGTATGGTTTGATTTTGGCTTCTGGTTAGGTTAGGTTTGAACTTAGTTTGAGAGAGTAAATTTAGGGGTACTGTTAGTTTTCGGTTCAGTGTTACGGTTGGCGTTAGCGTGAGGGTCAGGTTAGGGTTGGGGTTGAGCTTAAGGTGTCCGCCTAGGGTTAGGGTTAGGTGTATGGTTTGATTTTGGCTTCTGGTTAGGTTAGGTTTGAACTTAGTTTGAAAGAGTAAGTTTAGGGGTACTGTTAGTTTTCGGTTAATTGTTACAGTTGGAGTAAGCGTCAGGGTCAGGTTAGGGTGGGGGTTAAGCATAAGGTGTCCGCCTAGGGTTAGGGATAGGTCTATGATTTGATTTAGGCTTCAGGTTAGGTTAGGATTGAACTTAGTTTGAGGGAGTCAGTTTAGGGCTACTGTTCGTTTTCGGTTAACTGTTACGGTTGGAGTAAGCGTCAGGGTCAGGTTAGTTTGGGGGTTAAGCATAAGGTGTCCGCTAGGGTTAGGGTTAGGTCTATGGTTTCATTTAGGCTTCAGGTTAGGTTAGGATTGAACTTAGTTTGAGGGAGTAAGTTTAGGGCTACTGTTAGTTTTCGGTTCAGTGTTACGTTTGGAGTTAGCATGAGGGTCCGGTTAGTGTTGGGGTGGAGCTTAAGGTGTCCGCCTAGCGTTAGGGTTAGGTGTATGGTTTGATTTAGGCTTCAGGTTAGGTTAGGTTTGAAGTTAGTTTCAGGGAGTAAGTTTAGGGCTACTGTTAGTTTTCGGTTAACTGTTACAGTTGGAGTAAGCGTCAGGGTCAGGTTAGGGTTGGGGTTAAGCATAAGGTGTCCGCTAGGGTTAGGGTTAGGTCTATGGTTTCATTTAGGCTTCAGGTTAGGTTAGGATTGAGCTTAGTTTGAGGGAGTAAGTTTAGGGCTACTGTTAGTTTTCGGTTCAGTGTTACGTTTGGAGGTAGCATGAGGGAGCGGTTAGGGTTGGGGTTGAGATTAAGGTGTCCGCCGAGGGCTAGGGTTAGGTCTGTGGTTGAGTTAGGCTTCAGGTTAGGTTAGGTTTGAACTTAGTTTGAGGGAGTAAGTTTAGGAATACTGTTAGTTTTCAGTTCAGTGTTACGGTTGGAGATAGCGTCAGGGTCAGGTTAGGGTTGGGGTTGAGCTTCAGGTGTCCGCCTAGGTTTAGGGTTAGGTCTATGGTTTGAGAAAGGCTTCAGGTTAGGTTAGGTTTGAACTTAGTTTGAGGGAGTAAGTTTAGGGCTACTGTTAGTTTTCGTGTAACTGTTACGGTTGGAGTTAGCATCAGGGCCAGGTTAGGGTTGGGGTTGAGCTTAAGGTGGCGGCCTAGGGTTAGGGTTAGGTGTATGGTTTCATTTAGGCTTCAGGTTAGGTTAGGTTTGAACTTAGTTTGAGGGAGTCAGTTTAGGGCTACTGTTAGTTTTCGGTTAACTGTTACAGTTGGAGTAAGCGTCAGTGTCAGGTTAGGCTGGGGGTTAAGCATAAGGTGTCCGCCTAGGGTTAGGCTTAGGTTTATGGTTTGAGTTAGTCTTCAGGTTAGGTTAGGTTTGAACTTAGTTTGAGGGAGTCAGTTTAGGGCTACTGTTAATTTTCGGTTAACTGTTACGGTTGGTGTAAGTGTCAGGGTCAGGTTAGGTTTGGGGTTGAGCTTAAGGTATCCGCCTAGGGTTAGGGTTAGGTGTATGGTTTGATTTAGGCTTCAGGTTAGGATAGGTTTGAACTCAGTTTGAGGTAGTAAGTTTAGGGCTACTGTTAGTTTTCGTTTAACTGTTACGGTTGGAGTAAGCGTCAGGGTCAGGTTAGGGTGGGGGTTAACCATAAGGTGTCCGCCTAGGGTTAGGGTTAGGTCTATGGTTTCATTTAGGCTTCAGGTTAGGTTAGGATTGAACTTAGTTTGAGGGAATAAGTTTATGGCTACTGTTAGTTTTCGGTTCAGTGTTACGGTTGGATTTAGCCTCAGGGTCAGGTTAGGGTTGGGGTTAAGCTTAAGGTGTCCGCCTAGGGTTAGGGTTAGGTCTATTGTTTGAGTTAGGCTTCAGGTTAGGTTAAGTTTGAACTTAGTTTGAAGGAGTAAGTTTAGGGCTACTGTTTGTTTTCGGTTCAGTGTTACGGTTGGAATTAGCGTGAGGGTCAGTTTAGAGTTGGGGTTGAACTTAAGGTGTCCGCCTACGGTTAGGGTTAGGTCTGTGGTTTGAGTTAGGCTTCAGGTTAGGTTAGGTTTGAACTTAGTTTGAGGGAGTAAGTTTAGGGCTACTGTTAGTTTTCGATTCAGTGTTATGTTTGGAGATAGCGTCAGGGTCAGGTTATGGTTGGGGTTGAGATTCAGGTGTCCGCCTAGGGTTAGGATTAGGTCTATGGTTTGAGATAGGCTTCAGGTTAGGTTAGGTTTGAACTTAGTTTGAGGGAGTAAGTTTAGGGCTACTTTTAGTTTTCGGTTAACTGTTACAGTTGGAATAAGCGTCAGGATCAGGTTAGGGTGGGTGTTAAGCATAAGTTGTCTGCATAGGGTTAGGGTTAGGTCTATGGTTTCATTTAGGCTTCAGGTTAGGTTAGGATTGAACTTAGTTTGAGCGAGTCAGTTTAGGGCTACTGTTAGTTTTCGGTTAACTGTTACGGTTGGATTTAGCCTCAGGGTCAGGTTAGGGTTGGGGTTAAGCTTAAGGTGTCCGCCGAGGGTTAGGGTTAGGTCTGGGGTTTGAGTTAGGCTTCAGGTTAGGTTAGGTTTGAACTTAGTTTGAGGGAGTAAGTTTAGGGCTACTGTTAGTTTTCGGTTCAGTGTTACAGTTGGCGTTAGCGTGAGGGTCAGGTTACGGTTGGGTTTGAGCTTAAGGTGTCCGCCTAGGGTTAGGGTTAGGTGTATGGTTTGATTTTGGCTTCTAGTTAGGTTAGGTTTGAACTTAGTTTGAGAGAGTAAGTTTAGGGGTACTGTTAGTTTTCGGGTAACTGCTACGGTTGGAGATAGCTTCAAGGCCAGGTTAGGGTTGGGATTGAGCTTAATGTGTCCGCTTAGGGTTAGGGTTAGGTGTATGGTTGGATTGAGGCTTCAGGTTAGGTTAGGTTTGAAGTTAGTTTCAGGGATTAAGTTTAGGGCTACTGTTAGTTTTCGGTTAACTGTTACAGTTGGAGTAAGCGTCAGGGTCAGGTTAGGGTGGGGGTTAACCATAAGTTGTCCGCCAACCGTTAGGGTTAGTTCTATGGTATAATTTAGGCTTCAGGTTAGGTTAGGATTGAACTTACTTTGAGGGAATAAGTTTATGGCTACTGTTAGTTTTCGGTTCAGTGTTACGGTTGGATTTAGCCTCAGGGTCAGGTTATGGTTGGGGTTAAGCTTAAGGTGTCCGCCTAGGGTTAGGGTTAGGTCTGTGGTTTGAGTTAGCCTTCAGGTTAGGTTAGGTTTGAACTTAGTTTGAGGGAGTAAGTTTAGGGCTACTGTTAGTTTTCGGTTCAGTGTTATGGTTGGCATTAGCGTGAGGGTCAGGTTATGGTTGGGGTTGAGCTTAAGGTGTCCGCCTAGGGTTAGGGTTAGGTGTATGGTTTGATTTTGGCTTCTGGTTAGGTTAGGTTTGAACTTAGTTTGAGAGAGTAAATTTAGGGGTACTGTTAGTTTTCGGTTCAGTGTTACGGTTGGCGTTAGTGTGAGGGTCAGGTTAGGGTTGGGGTTGAGCTTAAGGTGTCCGCCTAGGGTTAGGGTTAGGTGTATGGTTTGATTTTGGCTTCTGGTTTGGTTAGGTTTGAACTTAGCTTGAAAGAGTAAGTTTAGGGGTACTGTTAGTTTTCGGTTAATTGTTACAGTTGGAGTAAGCGTCAGGGTCAGGTTAGGGTGGGGGTTAAGCATAAGGTGTCCGCCTAGGGTTAGGGATAGGTCTATGATTTGATTTCGGCTTCAGGTTAGGTTAGGATTGAACTTAGTTTGAGGGAGTCAGTTTAGGGCAACTGTTCGTTTTCGGTTAACTGTTACGGTTGGAGTAAGCGTCAGGGTCAGGTTAGTTTGGGGGTTAAGCATAAGGTGTCCGCTAGGGTTAGGGTTAGGTCTATGGTTTCATTTAGGCTTCAGGTTAGGTTAGGATTGAACTTAGTTTGAGGGAGTAAGTTTAGGGCTACTGTTAGTTTTCGGTTCAGTGTTACGTTTGGAGTTAGTGTGAGGGTCCGGTTAGTGTTGGGGTTGAGCTTAAGTTGTCCGCCTAGGGTTAGGGTTAGGTCTGTGGTTGAGTTAGGCTTCAGGTTAGGTTAGGTTTGAACTTAGTTTGAGGGAGTAAGTTTAGGAATACTGTTATTTTTCGGTTCAGTGTTACGGTTGGAGATAGCGTCAGGGTCAGGTTAGGGTTGGGGTTGAGCTTCAGGTGTCCGCCTAGGTTTAGGGTTAGGTCTATGGTTTGAGAAAGGCTTCAGGTTAGGTTAGGTTTGAACTTAGTTTGAGGGAGTAAGTTTAGGGCTACTGTTAGTTTTCGTGTAACTGTCACGGTTGGAGTTAGCATCAGGGCCAGGTTAGGGTTGGGGTTGAGCTTAAGGTGTCCGCCTAGGGTTAGGGTTAGGTGTATGGTTTCATTTAGGCTTCAGGTTAGGTTATTTTTTAACTTAGTTTGAGGGAGTCAGTTTAGGGCTACTGTTAGTTTTCGGTTAACTGTTACAGTTGGAGTAAGCGTCAGTGTCAGGTTAGGCTGGGGGTTAAGCATAAGGTGTCCGCCTAGGGTTAGGCTTAGGTTTATGGTTTGAGTTAGTCTTCAGGTTAGGTTAGGTTTGAACTTAGTTTGAGGGGGTCAGTTTAGGGCTACTGTTATTTTTCGGTTAACTGTTACGGTTGGTGTAAGTGTCAGGGTCAGGTTAGGTTTGGGGTTGAGCTTAAGGTATCCGCCTAGGGTTAGGGTTAGGTGTATGGTTTGATTTAGGCTTCAGGTTAGGATAGGTTTGAACTTAGTTTGAGGGAGTAAGTTTAGGGCTACTGTTAGTTTTCGTTTAACTGTTACGGTTGGAGTAAGCGTCAGGGTCAGGTTAGGGTGGGGGTTAACCATAAGCTGTCCGCCTAGGGTTAGGATTAGGTCTATGGTTTCATTTAGGCTTCAGGTTAGGTTAGGATTGAACTTAGTTTGAGGGAATAAGTTTATGGCTACTGTTAGTTTTCGGTTCAGTGTTACGGTTGGATTTAGCCTCAGGGTCATGTTAGGGTTGGGGTTAAGCTTAAGGTGTCCGCCTAGGGTTAGGGTTAGGTCTATTGTTTGAGTTAGGCTTCAGGTTAGGTTAAGTTTGAACTTAGTTTGAAGGAGTAAGTTTAGGGCTACTGTTTGTTTTCGGTTCAGTGTTACGGTTGGAATTAGCGTGAGGGTCAGGTTAGGGTTGGGGTTGAACTTAAGGTGTCCGCCTATGGTTAGGGTTAGGTCTGTGGTTTGAGTTAGGCTTCAGGTTAGGTTAGGTTTGAACTTAGTTTGAGGGAGTAAGTTTAGGGCTACTGTTAGTTTTCGGTTCAGTGTTACGGTTGGAGATAGCGTCAGGGTCAGGTTAGGGTTCTGGTTGAGCTTCAGGTGTCGGCCTATGGTTAGGGTTAGGTCTATGGTTTGAGTTAGGCTTCATTTTAGGTTAGGTTTGAATTTAGTTTCAGGGAGTAACTTTAGGGCTACTGTTAGTTTTCGGTTCAGTGTTACGGTTGGAGATAGCGTCAGGATCAGGTTAGGGTTGTGGTTGAGCTTCAGGTGTCGGCCTATGGTTAGGGTTAGGTCTATGGTTTGAGTTAGGCTTCAGGTTAGGTTAGGGTTGAACTTAGTTTTAGGGATTAAGTTTAGGGCTACTGTTAGTTTTAGGTTCAGTGTTACAGTAGGCGTTAGCGTGAGGGTCAGGTTACGGTTGGGTTTGAGCTTAAGGTGTCCGCCTATGGTTAGGGTTAGGTGTATGGTTTGATTTTGGCTTCTGGTTAGGTTTGGTTTGAACTTAGTTTGAGAGAGTAAGTTTAGGGGTACTGTTAGTTTTCAGGTAACTGCTACGGTTGGAGATAGCGTCAAGGCCAGGTTAGGGTTGGGATTGAGCTTAAGGTGTCCGCCTAGGGTTAGGGTTAGGTGCAAGGTTTGATTTAGGCTTCAGGTTAGGTTAGGTTTGAAGTTAGTTTCAGGGAGTAAGTTTAGGGCTACTGTTAGTTTTCGGTTAATTGTTACAGTTGGAGTAAGCGTCAGGGTCAGGTTAGGGTGGGGGTTAAGCATAAGGTGTCCGCCTAGGGTTAGGGTTAGGTCTATGATTTGATTTAGGCTTCAGGTTAGGTTACGTTTGAACTTAGTTTGAGGGAGTCAGTTTAGGGCTACTGTTCGTTTTCGGTTAACTGTTACGGTTGGAGTAAGCGTCAGGGTCAGGTTAGGTTGGGGGTTAAGCATAAGGTGTCCGCTAGGGTTAGGGTTAGGTCTATGGTTTCATTTAGGCTTCAGGTTAGGTTAGGATTGAACTTAGTTTGAGGGAGTAAGTTTAGGGCTACTGTTAGTTTTCCTTTCAGTGTTACGTTTGGAGTTATCGTGAGGGTCCGGTTAGGGTTGGGGTGGAGCTTAAGGTGTCCGCCTAGCATTAGGGTTAGGTGTATGGTTTGATTTAGGCTTCAGGTTAGGTTAGGTTTGAAGTTAGTTTCAGGGAGTAAGTTTAGGGCTACTGTTAGTTTTCGGTTAACTGTTACAGTTGGAGTAAGCGTCAGGGTCAGGTTAGGGTGGGGGTTAAGCATAAGGTGTCCGCCTAGGGTTAGGGTTAGGTCTATGGTTTCATTTAGGCTTCAGGTTAGGTTAGGAGTGAGCTTAGTTTGAGGGAGTAAGTTTAGGGCTACTGTTAGTTTTCGGTTCAGTGTTACGTTTGGAGTTAGCATGAGGTTCCGGTTAGGGTTGGGGTTGAGCTTAAGGTGTCCGCCTAGGGTTAGGTTTAGGTCTGTGTTTGAGTTAGGCTTCAGGTTAGGTTAGGTTTGAACTTAGTTTGAGGGAGTAAGTTTAGGAATACTGTTAGTTTTCGGTTCAGTGTTACGTTTGGAGATAGCGTCAGGGTCAGGTTAGGGTTGGGGTTGAGCTTCAGGTGTCCGCCTAGGGTTAGGGTTAGGTCTATGGTTTGAGAAAGGCTTCAGGTTAGGTTAGGTTTGAACTTAGTTTGAGGGAGTAAGTTTAGGGCTACTGTTAGCTTTCGTGTAACTGTTACGGTTGGAGTTAGCATCAGGGCCAGGTTAGGGTTGGGGTTGAGCTTAAGGTGTCCGCCTAGGGTTATGGTTAGGTGTATGGTTTCATTTAGGCTTCAGGTTAGGTTAGGTTTGAAGTTAGTTTCAGGGAGTAAGTTTAGGGCTACTGTTAGTTTTCGGCTCAGTGTTACGGTTGGAGATAGCGTCAGGGTCAGGTTAGGGTTGTGGTTGAGCTTCAGGTGTCGGCCTAGGGTTAGGGTTAGGTCTATGGTTTGAGTTAGGCTTCAGGTTAGGTTAGGGTTGAACTTAGTTTTAGGGATTAAGTTTAGGGCGACTGTTAGTTTTAGGTTCAGTGTTACGGTTGGAGTTAGCGTGAGGGTCAGGTTAGGGTTGGGGTTGAGCTTCAGGTGTCCGCCTAGGGTTAGGGTTAGGTCTATGGTTTGAGATAGGCTTCAGGTTAGGTTAGGTTTGAACTTAGTTTGAGGGAGTAAGTTTAGGGCTACTTTTAGTTTTCGGTTAACTGTTACAGTTGGAGTAAGCGTCAGGGACAGGTTAGGGTGGGTGTTAAGCATAAGTTGTCTGCATAGGGTTAGGGTTAGGTCTATGGTTTCATTTAGGCTTCAGGTTACGTTAGGATTGAACTTAGTTTGAGCGAGTCAGTTTAGGGCTACTGTTAGTTTTCGGTTAAGTGTTACGGTTGGAGTAAGCGTCAGGGTCAAGTTAGGTTTGGGGTTGAGCTTAAGGTGTCCTCCTAGGGTTAGGGTTAGGTGTATGGTTTGATTTAGGCTTCAGGTTAGGTTAGGTTTGAACTTAGTTTGAGGGAGTAAGTTTAGGGCTACTGGTAGTTTTCGGTTAACTGTTTCAGTTGGAGTAAGCGTCAGGTTCAGGTTAGGTTGGGTGTTAAGCATAAGTTGTCTGCCTAGGGATAGGGTTAGGTCTATGGTTTCATTTAGGCTTCTGGTTAGGTTAGGATTGAACTTAGTTTGAGCGAGTCAGTTTAGGGCTACTGTTTGTTTTCGGTTAACTGTTACGGTTGGATTTAGCCTCAGGGTCAGGTTAGGGTTGGGGTTAAGCTTAAGGTGTCCGCCTAAGGTTAGGGTTAGGTCTGTGGTTTGAGTTAGGCTTCAGGTTAGGTTAGGTTTGAACTTAGTTTGAGGGAGTAAGTTTAGGGCTACTGTTAGTTTTCGGTTCAGTGTTACGGTTGGCGTTAGCGTGAGGGTCAGGTTAGGGTTGGGGTTGAGCTTAAGGTGTCTGCCTAGGGTTAGGGTTAGGTGTATGGTTTGATTTTGGCTTCTGGTTAGGTTAGGTTTGAACTTAGTTTGAGAGAGTAAGTTTAGGGGTACTGTTAGTTTTCGGGTAACTGCTATGGTTGGAGATAGCGTCAGGACCAGGTTAGTGTTGGGATTGAAATTAAGGTGTCCGCCTAGGGTTAGGGTTAGGTGTATGGTTTGATTTAGGCTTCAGGTTAGGTTAGGTTTGAAGTTAGTTTCAGGGAGTAAGTTTAGGGATACTGTTAGTTTTCGGTTAACTGTTACGGTTGGAGTAAGCGTCAGGGTCAGGTTAGGTTGGGGGTTAAGCATAAGGTGTCCGCTAGGGTTAGGGTTAGGTCTATGGTTTCATTTAGGCTTCAGGTTAGGTTAGGATTGAACTTAGTTTGAGGGAGTAAGTTTAGGGGTACTGTTAGTTTTCGGTTCAGTGTTACGTTTGGAGTTATCGTGAGGGTCCGGTTAGGGTTGGGGTGGAGCTTATGGTGTCCGCCTAGGGTTAGGGTTAGGTCTATGGTTTGAGTTAGGCTTCAGGTAAGGTTAGGGTTGAAATTAGTTTTAGGGATTAAGTTAAGGGCTACTGTTAGTTTTAGGTTCAGTGTTATGGTTGGAGTTAGCGTGAGGGTCAGGTTAGGGTTGGGTTTGAGCTTCATGTGTCCACCTAGGGTTAGGGTTAGGTGTATGTTTTGATTTAGGCTTCAGGTTAGGTTAGGTTTGAACTTAGTTTGAGGTAGTCAGTTTAGGGCTACTCTTAGTTTTCGGTTCAGTGATATGGTTGGAGTTAGCCTGGAGGTCAGGTTAGGGTTGGGGTTGAGCTTAAGGTGTCCGCCTAGGGTTTGGGTTAGGTGTATGTTTTGATTTAGGCTTCAGGTTAGGTTAGGTTTGAACTTAGTCTGAGGGTGTAAGTTTAGGGCTACTGTTAGTTTTGGGGAAACTGTTACAGTTGGAGGAAGCGTCAGGGTCAGGTTAGGGTGGGGGTTAAGCATAAGGTGTCCGCCTAGGGTTAGGGTTAGGTCTAAGATTTGATTTAGGCTTCAGGATAGGTTAGGATTGAACTTAGTTTGAGGGAATAAGTTTATGGCTACTGTTAGTTTTCAGTTCAGTGTTATGGTTGGATTTAGCCTCAGGGTCAGGATAGGGTTGGGGTTAAGCTTAAGGTGTCCGCCTAGGGTTAGGGTTAGGTCTATTTTTTGAGTTAGGCTTCAGGTTAGTTTAAGTTTGAACTTAGTTTGAAGGAGTAAGTTTAGGGCTACTGTTAGTTTTCGGTTCAGTGTTACGGTTGGAATTAGCGTGAGGGTCAGGTTAGGGTTGGGGTTGAACTTCAGGTGTCTGCCTACGGTTAGGGTTAGGTCTGTGGTTTGAGTTAGGCTTCACATTAGGTTAGGTTTGAACTGAGTTTGAGGGAGTAAGTTTAGAGGTACTGTTAGTTTTCGGTTCAGTGTTACGGTTGGCGTTAGCGTGAGGGTCAGGTTAGGGTTGGGGTTGAGCTTAAGGTGTCCGCCTAGGGTTAGGGTTAGGTGTATGGTTTGATTTTGGCTTCTGGTTAGGTTAGGTTTGAAGTTAGTTTGAGAGAGTAAGTTTAGGGGTACTGTTAGTTTTCGGGTAACTGTTACGGTTGGAGTTAGCGTCAGGGCCAGGTTAGGGTTGGGATTGAGCTTAAGGTGTCCGCCTAGGGTTAGGGTTAGGTACATGGTTTGATTTAGGCTTCAGGTTAGGTTAGGTTTGAAGTTAGTTTCAGGGAGTAAGTTTAGGGCTACTGTTAGTTTTCGGTTAATTGTTACAGTTGGAGTAAGCGTCAGGGTCAGGTTAGGGTGGGGGTTAAGAATAAGGTGTCCGCCTAGGGTTAGGGTTAGGTCTATGATTTGACTTAGGCTTCAGGTTAGGTTAGGTTTGAACTTAGTTTGAGGGAGTCAGTTTAGGGCTACTGTTAGTTTTCGGTTAACTGTTACGATTGGAGTAAGCGTCAGGGTCAGGTTAGGTTGGGGGTTAAGCATAAGGTGTCCGCTAGGGTTAGGGTTAGGTCTATGGTTTCATTTAGGCTTCAGGTTAGGATTGAACTTAGTTTGAGGGAGTAAGTTTAGGGCTACTGTTAGTTTTCGGTTCAGTGTTACGTTTGGAGTTAGCGTGAGGGTCCGGTTAGTGTTGGGGTGGAGCTTAAGGTGTCCGCCTAGGGTTAGGGTGAGGTCTGTGATTTGAGTTAGGCTTCAGGTTAGGTTAGGTTTGAACTTAGTTTTAGGGAGTAAGTTTAGGGCTACTGTTAGTTTTCGGTTCAGTGTTACGGTTGGAGATAGCGTCAGGGTCAGGTTAGGGTTGTGGTTGAGCTTCAGGTGTCGGCCTAGGGTTAGGGTTAGGTCTATGGTTTGAGGTAGGCTTCAGGTTAGGTTAGGGTTGAAATTAGTTTTAGGGATTAAGTTTAGGGCTACTGTTAGTTTTAGGTTCAGTGTTACGGTTGGAGTTAGCGTGAGGGTCAGGTTAGGATTGGGTTTGAGCTTCATGTGTCCGCCTAGGGTTAGGGTTAGGTTTATGGTTTGATTTAGGCTTCAGGTTAGGTTAGGTTTGAACTTAGTTTGAGGGAGTAAGTTTAGGGCTACTGTTAGTTTTCGGTTAACTGTTACGGTTGGAGTAAGCGTCAGGGTCAGGTTAGGTTTGGGGTTTAAGTTAAGGTGTCCGCCTAGGGTTAGGGTTAGGTGTATGGTTTGATTTAGGCTTCAGGTTAGGTTAGGTTCGAATTTAGTTTGAGGGAGTAAGTTTAGGGCTACTGTTAGTTTTCGGTTCAGTATTATGTTTGGAGTTAGCGTCAGGGTCAGGTTAGGTTTGGGGTTAGCTTGAGGTGTCCGCCTAGGGTTAGGGTAAGGTCCATGGTTTGATTTAGGCTCCAGGTTAGGTTACGTTTGAACTTATTTTGAGTGAGTAAGTTTAGGACTTCTGTTAGTTTTCGGTTCAGTGTTACGTTTGGAGATAGCCTCAGGGTCAGTTTAGGGTTGGAGTTGAGCTTAAGGTGTCCGCCTAGGGTTAGGGTTAGGTCTAAGATTTGATTTAGGCTGCAGGTTAGGTTAGGTTTGAACTTAGTTTGAGGGAGTCAGTTTAGGGCTACTCTTAGTTTTCGGTTCAGTGATATGGTTGGAGGTAGCCTGGAGGTCAGGTTAGGGTTGGGGTTGAACTTAAGGTGTCTGCCTAGAGTTAGGGTTAGGTGTATGGTTTGATTTACGCTTCAGGTTAGGTTAGGTTTGAACTTAGTTTGAGGGAGTAAGTTTCGGGCTACTGTTAGTTTTCGAGAAACTGTTACAGTTGGAGTAAGCGTCAGGGTCAGGTTAGGGTGGGGGTTAAGCCTAAGATGTCCGCCTAGGGTTAGGGTTAGGTCTAAGATTTGATTTAGGCTTCAGGATAGGTTAGGTTTGAACTTAGTTTGAGGGAGTCAGTTTAGGGCTACTGTTAGTTTTCGGTTAACTGTTACGGTTGGTGTAAGTGTCAGGGTCAGGTTAGGTTTGGGGTTGAGCTTAAGGTATCCGCCTAGGGTTAGGGACAGGTGTATGGTTTGATTTAGGCTTCAGGTTAGGATAGGTTTGAACTTAGTTTGAGGGAGTAAGTTTAGGGCTACTGTTATTTTTCGATTAACTGTTACGGTTGGAGTAAGCGTCAGGGTCAGGTTAGGGTGGGGGTTAACCATAAGGTGTCCGCCTAGGATTAGGGTTAGGTCTATGGTTTCATTTAGGCTTCAGGTTAGGTTAGGATTGAACTTAGTTTGAGGGAGTAAGTTTAGGGCTACTGTTAGTTTTCGGTTCAGTGTTACGTTTGGAGTTAGCGTGAGGGTCCGGTTAGGGTTAGGGTGGAGCTTACGGTGTCCGCCTAGGGTTAGGGTTAGGTCTATGTTTTGAGTTAGGCTTCAGGTTAGGTTAGGGTTGAAATTAGTTTTAGGCATTAAGTTTAGGGCTACTGTTAGTTTTAGGTTCAGTGTTATGGTTGGAGTTAGCGTGAGGGTCAGGTTAGGGTTGGGTTTGAGCTTCATGTGTCCGCCTAGGGTTAGGGTTAGGTGTATGGTTTGATTTAGGCTTCAGGTTAGGTTAGGTTTGAACTTAGTTTGAGGGAGTAAGTTTAGGGCTACTGTTAGTTTTCGTGTAACTGTTACGGTTGGAGTTAGCGTCAGGGCCAGGGTAGGGTTGGGGTTGAGCTTAAGGTGTCCGCCTCGGGTTAGGGTTAGGTGATTGGTTTGATTTAGGCTTCAGGTTAGGTTATGTTTGAAGTTAGTTTGAGGGAGTAAGTTTAGGGCTACTGTTAGTTTTCGTTTAACTGTTACGGTTGGAGTAAGCGTCAGGGTCAGGTTAGGGTGGGGGTTAACCATAATGTGTCCGCCTAGGGTTAGGGTTAGGTCTATGGTTTCATTTAGGCTTCAGGTTAGGTTAGGATTGAACTTAGTTTGAGGGAATAATTTTATGGCTACTGTTAGTTTTCAGTTCAGTGTTAAGGTTGGATTTAGCCTCAGGGTCAGGATAGGGTTGGGGTTAAGCTTAAGGTGTCCGCCTAGGGTTAGGGTTAGGTCTATTGTTTGTGTTAGGCTTCAGGTTAGGTTAAGTTTGAACTTAGTTTGAAGGAGTAAGTTTAAGGCTACTGTGAGTTTTCGGTTCAGTGTTACGGTTGGAATTAGCGTGAGGGTCAGGTTAGGGTTGGGGTTGAACTTCAGGTGTCTGCCTACGGTTAGGGTTAGGTCTGTGGTTTGAGTTAGGCTTCACGTTAGGTTAGGTTTGAACTGAGTTTGAGGGAGTAAGTTTAGGGGTACTGTTAGTTTTCGGTTCAGTGTTACGGTTGGCGTTAGCGTGAGGGTCAGGTTAGGTTTGGGGTTGAGCTTAAGGTGTCCGCCTAGGGTTAGGGTTAGGTGTATGGTTTGATTTTGGCTTCTGGTTAGGTTAGGTTTGAACTTAGTTTGAGAGAGTAAGTTTAGGGGTACTGTTAGTTTTCGGGTAACTGTTACGATTGGAGTAAGCGTCAGGGTCAGGTTAGGTTGGGGGTTAAGCATAAGGTGTCCGCTAGGGTTAGGGTTAGGTCTATGGTTTCATTTAAGCTTCAGGTTAGGATTGAACTTAGTTTGAGGGTGTAAGTTTAGGGCTACTGTTAGTTTTCGGTTCAGTGTTACGTTTGGAGTTAGCGTGAGGGTCCGGTTAGTGTTGGGGTGGAGCTTAAGGTGTCCGCCTAGGGTTAGGGTGAGGTCTGTGATTTGAGTTAGGCTTCAGGTTAGGTTAGGTTTGAACTTAGTTTTAGGGAGTAAGTTTAGGGCTACTGTTAGTTTTCGGTTCAGTGTTACGGTTGGAGATAGCGTCAGGGTCAGGTTAGGGTTGTGGTTGAGCTTCAGGTGTCGGCCTAGGGTTAGGGTTAGGTCTATGGTTTGAGTTAGGCTTCAGGTTAGGTTAGGTTTGAACTTAATTTGAGGGAGTAAGTTTAGGGCTACTGTTAGTTTTCGGTTAACTGTTACTGTTGGAGTAAGCGTCAGGGTCAGGTTAGGCTGGGGGTTAAGCATAAGGTGTCCGCCTAGGGTTAGGCTTAGGTCTATGGTTTGAGTTAGTCTTCAGGTTAGGTTAGGTTTGAACTTAGTTTGAGGGAGTCAGTTTAGGGCTACTGTTATTTTTCGGTTAACTGTTACGGTTGGTGTAAGTGTCAGGGTCAGGTTAGGTTTGGGGTTGAGCTTAAGGTATCCGCCTAGGGTTAGGGTTAGGTGTATGGTTTGATTTAGGCTTCATGTTAGGATAGGTTTGAACTTAGTTTGAGGGAGTTAGTTTAGGGCTACTGTTAGTTTTCGTTTAACTGTTACGGTTGGAGTAAGCGTCAGGGTCAGGTTAGGGTGGGGGTTAAGCAAAAGGTGTCCGCCTAGGGTTAGGGTTAGGTCTATGGTTTCATTTAGGCTTCAGGTTAGGTTAGGATTGAACTTAGTTTGAGGAAATAAGTTTATGGCTACTGTTAGTTTTCGGTTCAGTGTTACATTTGGATTTAGCCTCAGGGTCAGGATAGGGTTGGGGTTAAGCTTAAGGTGTCCGCCTAGTTTCAGGGTTAGGTCTATTGTTTGAGTTAGGCTTCAGGTTAGGTTAAGTTTGAACTTAGTTTGAAGGAGTAAGTTTAGGGCTACTGTTTGTTTTCGGTTCAGTGTTACGGTTGGAATTAGCGTGAGGGTCAGGTTAGGGTTGGGGTTGAACTTAAGGTGTCCGCCTACGGTTAGGGTTAGGTCTGTGGTTTGAGTTAGGCTTCAGGTTAGGTTAGGTTTGAACTTAGTTTGAGGGAGTAAGTTTAGGGCTACTGTTAGTTTTCGATTCAGTGTTATGTTTGGAGATAGCGTCAGGGTCAGGTTATGGTTCGGGTTCAGCTTCAGGTATCCGCCTAGGGTTAGGATTAGGTCTATGGTTTGAGTTAGGCTTCAGGTTAGGTTAGGTTTGAACTTAGTTTGAGGGAGTAAGTTTAGGGCTACTCTTAGTATTCGGTTCAGTGTTACTGTTGGAGTTAGCGTGAGGATCAGGTTAGGGTTGGGATTGAGCTTAAGGTGTCCGCCTAGGGTTAGGGTTAGGTGTATGGTTTGATTGTGGCTTCTGGTTAGGTTAGGTTTGAACTTAGTTTGAGAGAGTAAGTTGAGGGGTACTATTAGTTTTCGGGTAACTGTTACAGTTGGAGTTAGCGTCAGGGCCAGGTTAGGGTTGGGATTGAGCTTAAGTTCTCCGCCTAGAGTTAGGGTTAGGTGCATGGTTTGATTTAGGCTTCAGGTTAGGTTAGGTTTGAAGTTAGTTTCAGGGAGTAAGTTTAGGGCTACTGTTAGTTTTCGGCTCAGTGTTACGGTTGGAGATAGCGTCAGGGTCAGGTTAGGGTTGTGGTTGAGCGTCAGGTGTCGGCCTAGGGTTAGGGTTAGGTCTATGGTTTGAGTTAGGCTTCAGGTTAGGTTAGGGTTGAACTTAGTTTTAGGGATTAAGTTTAGGGCGACTGTTAGTTTTAGGGTCAGTGTTACGGTTGGAGTTAGCGTGAGGGTCAGGTTAGGGTTGGCGTTGAGCTTCAGGTGTCCGCCTAGGGTTAGGGTTAGGTCTATGGTTTGAGATAGGCTTCAGGTTAGGTTAGGTTTGAACTTAGTTTGAGGGAGTAAGTTTAGGGCTACTTTTAGTTTTCGGTTAACTGTTACAGTTGGCGTAAGCGTCAGGGTCAGGTTAGGGTGGGTGTTAAGCATAAGTTGTCTGCATAGGGTTAGGGTTAGGTCTATGGTTTCATTTAGGCTTCAGGTTACGTTAGGATTGAACTTAGTTTGAGCGAGTCAGTTTAGGGCTACTGTTAGTTTTCGGTTAAGTGTTATGGTTGGAGTAAGCGTCAGGGTCAAGTTAGGTTTGGGGTTGAGCTTAAGGTGTCCTCCTAGGGTTAGGGTTAGGTGTATGGTTTGATTTAGGCTTCAGGTTAGGTTAGGTTTGAACTTAGTTTGAGGGAGTAAGTTTAGGGCTACTGGTAGTTTTCGGTTAACTGTTACAGTTGGAGTAAGCGTCAGGTTCAGGTTAGGGTGGGTGTTAAGCATAAGTTGTCTGCCTAGGGATAGGGTTAGGTCTTTGGTTTCATTTAGGCTTCTGGTTAGGTTAGGATTGAACTTAGTTTGAGCGAGTCAGTTTAGGGCTACTGTTTGTTTTCGGTTAACTGTTACGGTTGGATTTAGCCTCAGGGTCAGGTTAGGGTTGGGGTTAAGCTTAAGGTGTCCGCCTAAGGTTAGGGTTAGGTCTGTGGTTTGAGTTAGGCTTCAGGTTAGGTTAGGTTTGAACTTAGTTTGAGGGAGTAAGTTTAGGGCTACTGTTAGTTTTCGGTTCAGTGTTACGGTTGGCGTTAGCGTGAGGGTCAGGTTAGGGTTGGGGTTGAGCTTAAGGTGTCTGCCTAGGGTTAGGGTTAGGTGTATGGTTTGATTTTGGCTTCTGGTTAGGTTAGGTTTGAACTTAGTTTGAGAGAGTAAGTTTAGGGGTACTGTTAGTTTTCGGGTAATTGCTACGGTTGGAGATAGCGTCAGGGCCAGGTTAGGGTTGGGATTGAAATTAAGGTGTCCGCCTAGGGTTAGGGTTAGGTGTATGGTTTGATTTAGGCTTCAGGTTAGGTTAGGTTTGAACTTAGTTTCAGAGAGTAAGTTTAGGGCTACTGTTAGTTTTCGGTTAACTGTTACAGTTGGAGTAAGCGTCAGTGTCAGGTTAGGGTTGGGGTTAAGCATAAGGTGTTCGCCTAGGGTTAGGTTTAGGTCTATGGTTTCATTTAGGCTTCAGGTTAGGTTAGGATTGAACTTAGTTTGCGGGAGTAAGTTTAGGGCTACTGTTAGTTTTTGGTTCGGTGTTACGTTTGGAGTTAGCGTGAGAGTCCGGTTAGTGTTGGGGTTGAGCTTAAGGTGTCCGCCTAGGGTTAGGGTTAGGTCTGTGGTTTGAGTTAGGCTTCAGGTTAGGTTAGGTTTGAACTTAGTTTGAGGGATTAAGTTTAGGGCTACTCTTAGTTTTCGGGTAACTATTATGGTTGGAGTTAGCGTCAGGGCCAGGTTAGGGTTGGGGTTGAGATTAAGGTGTCAGCCTAGGGTTAGGGTTAGGTGTATGGTTTGATTTAGGCTTCAGGTTAGGTTAGGTTTGAAGTTTGTATGAGGGAGTAAGTTTCGGGCTACTGTTAGTTTTCGTTTAACTGTTACGGTTGGAGTAAGCGTCAGGATCAGGTTAGGGTGGGAGTTAAGAATAAGGTGTCCGCCTAGGGTTAGGGTTAGGTCTATGATTTGATTTAGGCTTCAGGTTAGGTTAGGTTTGAACTTGGTTTGAGGGAGTCAGTTTAGGGCTACTGTTAGTTTTCGGTTAACTCTTACGGTTGGAGTAAGCGTCAGGGTCATGTTAGGTTTGGGGTTGAGCTTAAGGTGTCCGCCTAGGGTTAGGGTTAGGTGTATGTTTTGATTTAGGCTTCAGGTTAGGTTAGGTTTGAACTTAGTTTGAGGGAGTAAGTTTAGGGCTACTGTTAGTTTTCGGTTTAGTATTATGGTTGGAGTTAGCGTCAGGGTCAGGTTAGGGTTGAGGTTAGCTTGAGGTGTCCGCCTAGGGTTAGGGTTAGGTCCATGGTTTGATTTAGGCTCCAGGTTAGGTTACGTTTGAACTTAGTTTGAGTGAGTAAGTTTAGGGTTACTGTTAGTTTTCGGTTCAGTGTTACGGTTGGAGATAGCGTCAGGGTCAGGTTAGGGTTGGAGTTGAGCTTAAGGTGTCCGCCTAGGGTTAGGGTTAGGTCTGTGGTTTGATTTAGGCTTCAGGTTAGGTTACGTTTGAACTTAGTTTGAGTGAGTAAGTTTAGGGCTACTGGTAGTTTTCGGTTCAGTGTTACGGTTGGAGATAGCGTCAGGGTCAGGTTAGGGTTGGGGTTGAGCTTCAGGTGTCCGCCTATTGTTAGGGTTAGGTCTATGATTTGAGTTAGGCTTCAGGTTAGGTTAGGTTTGAACTTAGTTTGAGCGAGTAAGTTTAGGGCTACTCTTAGTTTTCGGTTCATTGATATGGTTGGAGTTAGCCTAGAGGTCAGGTTAGGGTTGGGATTGAGCTTAAGGTGTCCGCCTAGGGTTAGGGTTAGGTGTATGGTTTGATTGTGGCTTCTGGTTAGGTTAGGTTTGAACTTAGTTTGAGAGAGTAAGTTGAGGGGTACTGTTAGTTTTCGGGTAACTGTTACAGTTGGAGTTAGCGTCAGGGCCACGTTAGGGTTGGGATTGAGCTTAAGTTCTCCGCCTAGAGTTAGGGTTAGGTGCATGGTTTGATTTAGGCTTCAGGTTAGGTTAGGTTTGAAGTTAGTTTCAGGGAGTAAGTTTAGGGCTACTGTTAGTTTTCGGCTCAGTGTTACGGTTGGAGATAGCGTCAGGGTCAGGTTAGGGTTGTGGTTGAGCTTCAGGTGTCGGCCTAGGGTTAGGGTTAGGTCTATGGTTTGAGTTAGGCTTCAGGTTAGGTTAGGGTTGAACTTAGTTTTAGGGATTAAGTTTAGGGCGACTGTTAGTTTTATGTTCAGTGTTACGGTTGGAGTTAGCGTGAGGGTCAGGTTAGGGTTGGGGTTGAGCTTCAGGTGTCCGCCTAGGGTTAGGGTTAGGTCTATGGTTTGAGATAGGCTTCAGGTTAGGTTAGGTTTGAACTTAGTTTGAGGGAGTAAGTTTAGGGCTACTTTTAGTTTTTGGTTAACTGTTACAGTTGGAGTAAGCGTCAGGGACAGGTTAGGGTGGGTGTTAAGCATAAGTTGTCTGCATAGGGTTAGGGTTAGGTCTATGGTTTCATTTAGGCTTCAGGTTAGGTTAGGTTTGAACTTAGTTTGAGGGAGTAAGTTTATGGCTACTCTTAGTTTTCGGGTAACTGTTACTGTTGGAGTTAGCGTCAGGGCCCGGTTAGGTTTGGGGTTGAGCTTAAGGTGTCCGCCTAGGGTTAGGGTTAGTTTTATGTTTTGATTTAGGCTTCAGGTTAGGTTAGGTTTGAACTTAGTTTGAGGGAGTAAGTTTAGGGCTACTGTTAGTTTGTGGGAAACTGTTACGGTTGGAGTTAGCGTCAGGGCCAGGTTAGGGTTTGGGTTGAGATTAAGGTGTCCGCCTAGGGTTAGGGTTAGGTGTATGGTTTCATTTAGGCTTAAGGTTAGGTTAGGTTTGAAGTTAGTTTGATGGAGTAAGTTTAGGGCTACTGTTAGTATTCGGTTTACTGTTACGGTTGGAGTAAGCGTCAGTGTCAGGTTAGGGTGGGGGTTAAGCATAAGGTGTCCGCCTATGGTTAGGGTTAGGTCTATAGTTTCATTTAGGCTTCAGGTTAGGTTAGGATTGAACTTAGTTTGAGGGAGTAAGTTTAGGGCTACTGTTAGTTTTCGGTTCAGTGTTACGGTTGGAGATAGTGTCAGGGTCAGGTTAGGGTTGTGGTTGAGATTCAGGTGTCCGCCTAGGGTTAGGGTTAGGTCTATGGTTTGAGTTAGCTTCAGGTTAGGTTAGGTTTGAACTTAGTTTGAGGGAGTAAGTTTAGGGCTACTGTTAATTTTCGGTTCAGTTTTACGGTTGGAGTTAGCGTGAGGGTCAGGTTAGGGTTGGGGTTGAGCTTAAGGTGTCCGCCTAGGGTTAGGGTTAGGTGTATGGTTTGATTTTGGCTTCTGGTTAGGTTAGGTTTGAACTTAGTTTGAGGGAGTAAGTTTAGGGCTACTGTTAGTTTTCGGGTAACTGTTACGGTTGGAGTTCGCGTCAGGGTCAGGTTAGGGTTGGGGTTGAGCTTAAGGTGTCCGCCTAGGATTAGGGTTAGGTGTATGGTTTGATTTTGGCTTCAGGTTAGGTTAGGTTTGAAGTTAGTTTAAGGGAGTAAGTATAGGGCTACTGTTAGTTTTCGGTTAACTGTTACAGTTGGAGTAAGAGTCAGGGTCAGGTTAGTGTGGGGGTTAAGCATAAGCTGTCCGCCTAGGGTTAGGGTTAGGTCTATGGTTTCATTTAGGCTACTGGTTAGGTTAGGATTGAACTTAGTTTGAGGGAGTAAGTTTAGGGCTACTGTTAGTTTTCGGGAAACTGTTACGGTTGGTGTTAGCATCAGGGCCAGGTTAGAGTTGGGGTTAAGATTAAGGTGTCCGCCTAGGGTTAGGGTTAGGTCCATGGTTTGATTTAGGCTCCAGGTTCTGTTACGTTTGAACTTAGTTTGAGGGAGTAAGTTTAGGGCTGCTGTTAGTTTTCGGTTCAGTGTTACGGTTGGAGATAGCGTCAGGGTCAGGTTAGAGTTGGGGTTGAGCGTCAGGTGTCCGCCTATTGTTAGGGTTAGGTATATGATTTGAGTTAGGCTTCAGGTTAGGTTAGGTTTGAACTTAGTTTGAGCGAGTAAGTTTAGGGCTACTCTTAGTTTTCGGTTCAGTGATATGATTGGAGTTAGCCTGGAGGTCCGGTTAGGGTTGGGGTTGAGCTTAAGGTGTCCACCTAGGGTTAGGGTTAGGTGTATGGTTTGATTTAGGCTGCAGGTTAGCTTAGGTTTGAACTTAGTTTGAGGCAGTAAGTTTAGGGCTACTGTTAGTTTTCGGTTAACTGTTACGTTTGGAGTTAGTGTCAGGGCTAGGTTAGGGTTGGGGTTGAGATTAAGGTGTCCGCCTAGGGTTAGGGTTAGGTGTATGGTTTGAGTTTGGCTTCAGGTTAGGTTTGGTTTGAACTTACTTTGAGGAAGTACGTTTAGGGCTACTGTTAGTTTTCGGTTCAGTAATACGGTGGGAGTAAGCGTGAGGGTCAGGTTAGGGTTGGGGTTGAACTTAAGGTGTCTGCCTAGGGTTAGGGTTAGGTCTGTGGTTTGATTTTGGCTTCAGGTTAGGTTTGGTTTTAACTTAGTTTGAGGAAGTAAGTTTAGGGCTACTGTTAGTTTTCGGTTCAGTGTTACGGTTGGAGATAGCGTCATGGTCAAGTTAGGTTTGGGGTTGAGATTCAGGTGTCCGCCTAAGGTTACGGTTAGGTCTATGGTTTGTGTTAATCTTCAGGTTAGGTTAGGTTTGAACTTAGTTTGATGGAGTTAGTTTAGGACTGTTGTATTTTTCGGTTCAGTGTTATGGTTGAATTTAGCCTCAGGGTCAGGTTACGGTTGGGGTCAAGCTTAAGGTGTCCAGCTAGGGTTAGGGTTAAGTCTATTGTTTGAGTTAGGCTTCAGTTTAGGTTAGGTTTGAACTTAGTTTGAGGGAGTAAGTTTAGGGCTACTGTTAGTTTTCGGTTCAGTGTTACGGTTTGAGTTAGCGTGAGGGTCCGGTTAGGGTTGGGGTTGAGCTAAGGTGTCCTCCTAGGGTTAGGGTTAGGTCTGTGGTTTGAGTTAGGCTTCAGGTTAGGTTAGGTTTGAACTTAGTTTGAGGGAGTAAGTTTAGGGCTACTGTTAGTTTTCGGTTCAGTGTTACGGTTGGAGATAGAGTCAGGGTCAGGTTAGGATTGTGGTTGAGCTTCAGGTGTCCGCCTAGGGTTAGGGTTAGGTCTATGGTTTGAGTTAGGCTTCAGGTTAGGTTAGGTTTGAAGTTAGTTTCAGAGAGTAAGTTTAGGGCTACTGTTAGTTTTCGGTTAACTGTTACAGTTGGAGTAAGCGTCAGTGTCAGGTTAGGGTTCGGGTTAAGCATAAGGTGTCCGCCTAGGGTTAGGTTTAGGTCTATGGTTTCATTTAGGCTTCAGGTTAGGTTAGGATTGAACTTAGTTTGAGGGAGTTAGTTTAGGGCTACTGTTAGTTTTCGGTTCAGTGTTACGGTTGGAGTTAGCGTGAGGGTCAAGTTGGGGTTGGGGTTGAGCTTAAGGTGTTCGCCTAGGGTTAGGGTTAGGTGTATGGTTTGATTTTGGCTTCTGGTTAGGTAAGGTTTGAACTTAGTTTGAGGGAGTAAGTTTAGGGCTACTGTTAGTTTTAGGGTAACTGTTACGGTTGGAGTTAGCGTCAGGGTCAGGTTAGGGGTGGCGTTGAGCTTAAGGTGTCCGCCTAGTGTTAGGGTTAGCTGTATGGTTTGATTTAGGCTTCAGGTTAGGTTAGGTTTGAAGTTAGTTTCAGAGAGTAAGTTTAGGGCTACTGTTAGTTTTCGGTTAACTGTTACAGTTGGAGTAAGCGTCAGTGTCAGGTTAGGGTTGGGGTTATGCATAAGGTGTCCGCCTAGGGTTAGGTTTAGGTCTATGGTTTCATTTAGGCTTCAGGTTAGGTTAGGATTGAACTTACTTTGAGGGAGTAAGTTTAGGGCTACTGTTAATTTTTGGTTCAGTGTTACGTTTGGAGTTAGCATGAGGGTCCGGCTAGGTTTGGGGTTGAGCTTAAGGTGTCCGCCTAGGCTTAGGGATAGGTCTGTGGTTAGAGTTAGGCTTCAGGTTATGTTAGGTTTGAACTTAGTTTGAGGGAGTAAGTTTAGGGCTACTGTTAGTTTTCTGTTCAGTGTTACGGTTGGAGATAGCGTCAGGGTCAGGTTAGGGTTGGGGTTGAGCTTCAGGTGTCCGCCTAGGGTTAGGGTTAGGTCTATGGTTTGGGTTAGGCTTCAGGTTAGGTTAGGTTTGAACTTAGTTTGAGGGAGTAAGTTTAGGGCTACTGTTAGTTTTTGGTTCGGTGTTACGTTTGGAGTAAGCGTGAGAGTCCGGTTAGTGTTGGGGTTGAGCTTAAGGTGTCCGCCTAGGGTTAGGGTTAGGTCTGTGGTTTGAGTTAGGCTTCAGGGTAGGTTAGGTTTGAACATAGTTTGAGGGATTAAGTTTAGGGCTACTCTTAGTTTTCGGGTAACTATTATGGTTGGAGTTAGCGTCAGGGCCAGGTTAGGGTTGGGGTTGAGCTTAAGGTGTCCGCCTAGGGTTAGGGTTAGGTGTATGGTTTGATTTAGGCTTCAGGTTAGGTTAGGTTTGAACTTAGTTTGAGGGAGTAAATTTAGGGCTACTGTTAGTTTTCGTTTAACTGTTACGGTTGGAGTAAGCGTCAGGGTCAGGTTAGGGTGGGGGTTCAGCATAAAGTGTCCGCCTAGGGTTAGGGTTAGGTCTATGGTTTCATTTAGGCTTCAGGTTAGGTTAGGATTGAACTTAGTTTGAGGGAGTAAGTTTAGGGCTACTGTTAGTTTTCGGTTCAGTGTTACAGATGGAGTTAGCGTGAGGGTCAGGTTAGGGTTGGGGATGAGCTTAAGGTGTCCGCCTAGGGTTATGGTTATGTCTGTGGTTTGAGTTAGGCTTCAGGTTAGGTTAGGTTTGAACTTAGTTTGAGGGAGTAAGTTTAGGGCTACTGTTAGTTTCCGGATCAGTGTTACGGTTGGAGATAGCGTCATGGTCCAGTTAGGTTTGGGGTTGAGATTCAGGTGTCCGCCTAGGGTTAGGGTTAGGTCTATGGTTTGAGTTAGGCTTCAGGTTAGGTTAGGTTTGAACTTAGTTTGAGGGATTAAGTTTAGGCCTATCGTATTTTTCGGTTCAGTGTTACGGTTGAATTTAACCTCAGGGTCAGGTTAGGGTTGGGGTTAAGCTTAAGGTGCCCGCCTAGGGTTAGGGTTAGGTCTATTGTTTGAGTTAGGATTCAGGTTAGGTTAGGTTTGAAGTTAGTTTGAGGGAGTAAGTTTAGGGCTACTGTTAGTTTTCGGTTCAGTGTTACGGTTGGAGATAGCGTCAGGGTCAGGTTAGGTTTGGGGTTGAGATTCAGGTGTCCGCCTAGGGTTAGGCTTAGGTCTATGGTTTGAGTTAGGCTTCAGGTTAGGTTAGGTTTGAACTTAGTTTGAGGGAGTAAGTTTAGGGCTACTGTTAGTATTTGGTTCGGTGTTACGTTTGGAGTTAGCGTGAGAGTCCGGTTAGTGTTGGGGTTGAGATTAAGGTGTCCACCTTGGGTTAGGGTTAGGTCTGTGGTTTGAGTTAGGCTTCAGGTTAGGTTAGGTTTGAACTTAGTTTGAGGGATTAACTTTAGAGCTACTCTTAGTTTTCGGGTAACTGTTATGGTTGGAGTTAGCGTCAGGGCCAGGTTAGGGTTGGGGTTGAGATTAAGGTGTCCGCCTAGGGTTAGGGTTAGGTGTATGGTTTGATTTAGGCTTCAGGTTAGGTTAGGTTTGAAGTTAGTTTGAGGGAGTAAGTTTAGGGTTACTGTTATTTTTCGTTTAACTGTTACGGTTGGAGTAAGCATCAGGATCAGGTTAGGGTGGGGGTTAAGAATAAGGTGCCGCCTAGGGTTAGGTTTAGGTCTATGATTTGATTTAGGCTTCAGGTTAGGTTAGGTTTGAACTTGGTTTGAGGGAGTCAGTTTAGGGCTACTGTTAGTTTTCGGTTAACTGTTAGGGTTGGAGTAAGCGTCAGGGTCAGGTTAGGTTTGGGGTTGTGCTTAAGGTGTCCGCCTAGGGTTAGGGTTAGGTGTATGTTTTGATTTAGGCTTCAGGTTAGGTTAGGTTTGAACTTAGTTTGAGGGAGTAAGTTTAGGGCTACTGTTAGTTTTCGGATCAGTATTATGGTTGGAGTTAGCGTCAGGGTCAGGTTAGGGTTGAGGTTAGCTTGAGGTGTCCGCCTAGGGTTAGGGTTAGGTCCATGGTTTGATTTAGGCTCCAGGTTAGGTTACGTTTGAACTTAGCTTGAGTGAGTAAGTTTAGGGCTACTGTTAGTTTTCGGTTCAGTGTTATGGTTGGAGATAGCGTCAGGGTCAGGTTAGGGTTGGAGTTGAGCTTAAGGTGTCCGCCTAGGGTTAGGGTAAGGTCTGTGGTTTGATTTAGGCTTCAGGTTAGTTTACGTTTTTAACTTAGTTTGAGTGAGTAAGTTTAGGGCTACTGTTGGTTTTCGGTTCAGTGTTACGGTTGGAGATAGCGTCAGAGTCAGGTTAGGGTTGGGGTTGAGCTTCAGGTGTCCGCCTATTGTTAGGGTTAGGTCTATGATTTGAGTTAGGCTTCAGGTTAGGTTAGGTTTGAACTTAGTTTGAGCGAGTGAGTTTAGGGCTACTCTTAGTTTTCGGTTCAGTGATATGGTTGGAGTTAGCCTAGGGGTCAGGTTAGGGTAGGGGTTGAGCTTAAGCTGTCCGCCTAGGGTTACGGTTAGGTGTATGGTTTGATTTAGACTTCAGGTTAGGTTATGTTTGAACTTAGTTTGAGGGAGTAAGTTTAGGGGTACTGTTAGTTTTCGGTTAACTGATATGGTTGGAGTAAGCGTCACGGTCAGGTTAGGTTTGGGGTTGAGCTTAAGGTGTCCACCTAGGGTTAGGGTTAGGTGTATGTTTTGATTTAGGCTTCAGGTTAGGTTATGTTTGAACTTAGTTTGAGGGAGTAAGTTTAGGGCTACTGTTAGTTTTCGGTTAACTGTTAGAGTTGGAGTAAGCGTCATGGTCAGGTTAGGTTTGGGGTTTAAGTTAAGGTCTCCGCCTAGGGTTAGGGTTAGGTGTATGGTTTGATTTAGGCTTCAGGTTAGGTTAGGTTTGAACTTAGTTTGAGGGTGTAAGTTTAGGGCTACTCTTAGTTTTCGGTTCAGTGTTACGGTTGGAGATAGCGTCAGGGTCAGGTTATTGTTGGAGTTGAGCTTAAGGTGTCCGCCTAGGGTTAGGGTTAGGTCTGTGGTTTGATTTAGGCTTCAGGGTAGGTTACGTTTGAACTTAGTTTGAGTGAGTAAGTTAAGGGCTACTGTTAGTTTTAGGTTCAGTGTTACGGTTGGAGATAGCATCAGGGTCAGGTTAGGTTTGGGGTTGAGCTTCAGGTGTCCGCCTATTGTTAGGGTTAGGTCAATGATTTGAGTTAGGCTTCAGGTTATGTTAGGTTTGAACTTAGTTTGAGCGAGTAAGTTTAGGGCTACTCTTAGTTTTCGGTTCAGTGATATGGTTGGAGTTAGCCTGGAGGTGAGGTTAGGGTTTTGGTTGAGCTTAAGGTGTCCGCCTAGGGTTAGGGTTAGGTGTATGGTTTGATTAGGCTTCAGGTTAGGTTAGGTTTGAACTTAGTTTGAGGGAGTAAGTTTAGGGCTACTGTTATTTTTCTGGTAACTGTTACGATTGGATTTGGCGTCAGGGCCAGGTTATGGTTGGGGTTGAGCTTAAGGTGTCCGCCTAGGGTTACCGTTAGGTGTATGGTTTGATTTAGGCTTCAGGTTAGGTTATGTTTGAACTTAGATTGAGGGAGTAAGTTTAGGGCTACTGTTAGTTTTCGGGTAACTGTTACGGTTGGAGTTAGCGTCAGGGCCAGGTTAGGGTTGGGGTTGAGATTAAGGTGTCCGCCTAGGGGTAGGGTTAGGTGTATGGTTTGATTTAGGCTTCAGGTTAGGTTAGGTTTGAAGTTAGTTTGAGGGAGTAAGTTTAGGGCTACTGTTAGTTTTCGGTTAACTGTTACAGTTGGAGTAAGCGTCAGGGTCAGGGTAGGGTGGGGGTTAAGCATAAGGTGTCCGCTTTGGGTTAGGGTTAGGTCCATGATATGATTTAGGCTTCAGGTTAGGTTAGGATTGAACTTAGTTTGAGGGAGTCAGTTTAGGGCTAATGTTAGTTTTCGTTTAACTGTTACGGTTGGAGTAAGCGTCAGGGTCAGGTTAGGGTGGGGGTTCAGCATAAGGTGTCCGCCTAGGGTTAGGGTTAGGTCTATGGTTTCATTTAGGCCTCATGTTAGGTTAGGATTGAACTTAGTTTGAGGGAGTAAGTTTAGGGCTACTGTTAGTTTTCGGTTCAGTGTTACGGATGGAGTTAGCGTGAGGGTCAGGTTAGGGTTGGGGTTGAGCTTAAGGTGTCCGCCTAGGGTTATGGTTATTCTGTGGTTTGAGTTAGGCTTCAGGTTAGGTTAGGTTTGAACTTAGTTTGAGGGAGTAAGTTTAGGGCTACTGTTAGTTTTCGGTTCAGTGTTACGGTTGGAGATAGCGTCATGGTCAAGTTAGGTTTGGGGTTGAGATTCAGGTGTCCGCCTAGGGTTAGGGTTAGGTCTATGGTTTGAGTTAGGCTTCAGGTTAGGTTAGGTTTGAACTTAGTTTGAGGGAGTATGTTTAGGGCTACTGTTAGTTTTCGGTTCAGTGTTACGGTTGGAGATAGCGTCAGGGTCTTTTTAGGGTTGTGGTTGAGTTTCAGGTGTCCGCCTAGTTTTAGGGTTAGGTCTATGGTTTGCGTTAGGCTTCAGGTTAGGTTAGGTTTGAACTTAGTTTGAGGGAGTAAGTTTAGGGCTACTGTTAGTTTTCGGGTAACTGTTACTGTTGGAATTAGCGTCAGGGCCAGGTTATGGTTGGGGTTGAGCTTAAGGTGTCCGCCTAGTTTTATGGTTATGTGTATGGTTTGATTTAGGCTCCAGGTTAGGTTAGGTTTGCAGTTAGTTTGAGGGAGTAACTTTAGGGCTACTGTTAGTTTTCGGATAACTGTTACAGTTAGAGTAAGCGTCAGGGTCAGGTTAAGTTGGGGTTAAGCATAAGGTGTCCGCCTAGGGTTAGGGTTAGTTCTATGATTTAATTAGGCTTCAGGTTAGGTTAGGTTTGAAGTTAGTTTGAGGGAGTAAGTTTAGGGCTACTGTTAGTTTTCGTTTAACTGTTATGGTTGGAGTAAGCGTCAGGGTCAGGTTAGGGTGGGGGTTAAGCATAAGGTGTCCGCCGAGGGTTAGGGTTAGGTCTATGGTTTCATTTAGGCTTCAGGTTAGGTTAGGATAGAACTTAGTTTGAGGGAGTAAGTTTAGGGCTACTGTTAGTTTTCGGTTCAGTGTTACGGTTGGAGTTAGCGTGAGCGTCAGGTTAGGGTTGAGGTTGAGTTTAAGGTGTCCGCCTAGGGTTAGGGTTAGGTCTGTGGTTTGAGTTAGGCTTTAGGTTAGGTTAGGTTTGAACTTAGTTTGAGGTAGTAAGTTTAGGGCTACTGTTAGTTTTCGGTTCAGTGTTACGGTTGGAGATAGCGTCATGGTCAAGTTAGGGTTGGGGTTGAGATTCAGGTGTCCGCCTAGGGTTAGGGTTAGGTCTATTGTTTGAGTTAGTCTTCAGGTTAGGTTAGGTTTGAACTTAGTTTGAGGGAGTAAGTTTAGGCCTATTGTATTTTTCAGTTCAGTGTTATGGTTGAATTTAGCCTCAGGGTCAGGTTAGGGTTGGGGTCAAGCTTAAGGTGTCCGTCTAGGGTTAGGGTTAGGTCTATTGTTTGAGTTAGGCTTCAGGTTAGGTTAGGTTTGAGGTTAGTTTGAGAGAGTAAGTTTAGGGCTACTGTTAGTTTTCGGTTCAGTGTTATGGTTGGAGATAGCGTCAGGGTCAGGTTAGGTTTCGGGTTGAGCTTCAGGTGTCCGCCTATTCTTAGGGTTAGGTCTATGATTTGAGTTAGGCTTCAGGTTAGGTTAGGTTTGAACTTAGTTTGAGCGAGTAAGTTTAGGGCTACTCTTAGTTTTCGGTTCAGTGATAAGGTTGAAGTTAGCCTGGAGGTCAGGTTAGGGTTGGGGTTGAGCTTAAGGTGTCCGCCTAGGGTTAGGGTTAGCTGTATGGTTTGATTTAGGCCTCAGGTTAAGCTATGTTTGAACTTAGTTTGAGGGAGTAAGTTTAGGGCTACTGTTAGTTTTCGGTTAACTGTTACAGTTGGAGTAAGCGTCAGGGTCAGGTTAGGTTTGGGGTTGAAGTTACGGTGTCCGCCTAGGGTTAGGGTTAGGTGTATGGTTTGATTTAGGCTTCAGGTTAGGTTAGGTTTGAACTTAGTTTGAGGGAGTATGTTTAGGGCTACTGTTAGTTTTCGGTTCAGTATTATGGTTGGAGTTAGCGTCGGGTCAGGTTAGGGTTGAGGTTAGCTTGAGGTTTCCGCCTAGGTTTAGGGTTAGGTCTATGGTTTGATTTAGGCTCCAGGTTAGGTTACGTTTGAACTTAGTTTGAGTGAGTAAGTTTAGGGCTACTGTTAGTTTTCGGTTCAGTTTTACGGTTGGAGATAGCGTCAGGGTCAGGTTAGGGTTGGAGTTGAGCTTAAGGTGTCCGCCTAGGGTTAGGGTTCGGTCTGTGGTTTGATTTAGGCTTCAGGTTAGGTTACGTTTGAACTTAGTTTGAGTGAGTGAGTTTAGGGCTACTGTTAGTTTTTGGTTCAGTGTTACAGTTGGAGATAGCGTCAGGGTCAGGTTAGGGTTGGGGTTGAGCTTCAGGTGTCCGCCTATTGTTAGGGTTAGGTCTATGATTTGAGTTAGGCTTCAGGTTAGGTTAGGTTTGAACTTAGTTTTAGCGAGTATGTTTAGGGCTACTCTTAGTTTTCGGTTCAGTGATATGGTTGGGGTTAGCCTGGAAGTCAGGTTAGGTTTGGGGTTGAGCTTAAGGTGTCCGCCTACGGTTAGGGTTAGGTGTATGGTTTGATTTAGGCTTCAGGTTAGGTTATGTTTGAACTCAGTTTGAGGGAGTAAGTTTAGGGCTACTGTTAGTTTTCGGTTAACTGTTACAGTTGGAGTAAGCGTCAGGGTCAGGTTACGTTTGGGGTTGAAGTTAAGGTGAACGCCTAGGGTTAGGGTTAGTTTTATGGTTTGATTTAGGCTTCAGGTTAGGTTAGGTTTGAACTTAGTTTCAGGGAGTAAGTTTAGGGCTACTGTTAGTTTTTGGTTCAGTGTTACGTTTGGAGTTAGCGTGGGGGTCCGGTTAGGGTTGGGGTTGAGCTTAAGGTGTCCGCCTATGGTTAGGGTTAGGTCTGTGGTTTGAGTTAGGCTTCAGGTTAGGTTAGGTTTGAACTTAGTATGAGGGAGTAAGTTTAGGGCTACTCTTAGTTTTCGGGTAACTGTTACTGTTGGAGTTAGTGTCAGGGCTAGGTTAGGGTTGGGGTTGAGCTTAAGGTGTCTGCCTAGGGTTAGGGTTAGGTCTATGGTTTCATTTAGGCTTCGGGTAAGGTTAGGATTGAACTTAGTTTGAGTGAGTAAGTTTAGGGCTAGTGGTAGTTTTCGGTTCAGTGTTACGGTTGGAGACAGCGTCTTGGTCAGGTTATGGTTGGGGTTGAGCTTCAGGTGTCCGCCTAGGGTTAGGGTTAGGTGTATGGTTTGATTTAGCCTTCAGGTTAGGTTAGGTTTGAACTTAGTTTGAGGGAGTAAGTTTAGCGCTACTGTTAGTTTTCGGGTAACTGTTACGGGTGGATTTAGCGTCAGGGCCAGGTTAGGGTTGGGGTTCAGCTTAAGGTGTCCGCCTAGGGTTAGAGTTAGGTGTATGGTTTGATTTAGGCTTCAGGTTAGGTTATGTTTGAACTTAGTTTGAGGGAGTAAGTTTAGGGCTACTGTTAGTTTTCGGTTAACTGTTACAGTTGGAGTAAGCCTCAGGGTAAGGTTAGGTTTGGGGTTGAAGTTAAGGTGTCCGCCTAGGGTTAGGGTTAGTTGTATGGTTTGAGTTAGGCTTCAGGTTAGGTTAGGTTTGAACTTAGTTTGAGGGAGTAAGTTTAGGGCTACTGTTAGATTTCGGTTCAGTATTATGGTTGTAGTTAGCGTCAGGGTCAGGTTAGGGTTGAGGTTAGCTTGATGTGTCCGCCTAGGGTTAGGGTTAGGTCTATGGTTTGATTTAGGCTCCAGGTTAGGTTACGTTTGAACTTAGTTTGAGTGAGTAAGTTTAGGGCTATTGTTAGTTTTCGGTTCAGTGTTACGGTTGGAGATAGCGTCAGGGTCAGGTTAGGGTTGGAGTTGAGCTTAAGGTGTCCGCCTAGGGTTAGGGTTAGGTCTGTGGTTTGATTTAGGCTTCAGGTTAGGTTATGTTTGAACTTAGTTTGAGTGAGTAAGTTTAGGGCTACTGTTAGTTTTCGGTTCAGTGTTACGGTTGGAGATAGCGACAAGGTGAGGTTAGGGTTCGGGTTGAGCTTCAGGTGTCCGCCTATTGTTAGGGTTATGTCTATGGTTTGAGTTAGGCTTCAGGTTAGGATAGGTTTGAACTTAGTTTGAGCGAGTAAGTTTAGGGCTACTCTTAGTTTTCGGTTCAGTGATATGGTTGGAGTTAGCCTGTTAGTCAGGTTAGGGTTGGGGTTGAGATTAAGGTGTCCGCCAAGGGTTACGGTTAGGTGTATGGTTTGATTAAGGCTTCAGGTTAGGTTAGGTTTGAAGTTAGTTTGAGGGAGTAAGTTTAGGGTTACTGTTAGTATTCGGTTAACTGTTACAGTTGGAGTAAGCGTCAGGGTCAAGGTAGGGTGGGGGTTAAGCATAAGGTGTCCGCCTAGGGTTAGGGTTAGGTCTATGATTTGATTTAGGCTTCAGGTTAGGTTAGGATTGAACTTAGTTTGAGGGAGTCAGTTTAGGGCTACTCTTAGTTTTCGGGTAACTGTTACTGTTGGAGTTAGTGTCAGGGCCAGGTTTGGGTTGGGGTTGAGCTTAAGGTGACCGCCTAGGGTTAGGGTTAGGACTATGGTTTCATTTAGGCTTCAGGTAAGGTTAGGATTGAACTTAGTTTGAGGGAGTAAGTTTAGGGCTACTGGTAGTTTTCGGTTCAGTGTTACGGTTGGAGATAGCGTCAGGGTCAGGTTATGGTTGGTGTTGAGCTTCAGGTGTCCGCCTAGAGTTAGGGTTAGGTCTATGGTTTGAGTTAGGCTTCAGGTTAGGTTAGGTTTGAACTTAGTTTGAGGGAGTAAGTTTAGGGCTACTGTTAGTTTTCGGATCAGTGTTACGGTTGGACTTAGCGTGAGGGTCAGGTTAGGGTTGGGGATGAGCTTAAGGAGTCCGCCTAGGGTTAGGGTTAGGTGTATGGTTTGATTTAGGCTTCAGGTTAGGTTATGTTTGAACTTAGTTTGAGAGAATAAGTTTAGGGCTACTGTTAGTTTTCGGGTAACTGTTACGATTGGAGTTAGCGTCAGGGCCAGGTTATGTTTGGGGTTGAGCTTAAGGTGTCCGCCTAGAATTACGGTTAGGTGTATGGTTTGATTAAGGCTTCAGGTTAGGTTATGTTTGTACTTAGTTTGAGTGAGTAAGTTTTGGGCTACTGTTAGTTTTCGGTTAATTGTTATGGTTGGAGTAAGCGTCAGGGTCAGGTTAGGGTGGGGGTTAAGCATAAGGTGTCAGACTAGGGTTAGGGTTAGGTTTATGGTTTCATTTAGGCTTCAGGTTAGGTTAGGATTGAACTTAGTTTGTGGGAGTAAGTTTAGGGCTACTGTTAGTTTTCGGTTCAGTGTTCCGGTTGGATTTAGCCTCAGGGTCAGGTTAGGGTTGGGGTTAAGCTTAAGGTGTCCGCCTAGGGTTAGAGTTAGGTCTATTGTTTGAGTTAGGCTTCAGGTTAGGTTAGGTTTGAACTAAGTTTGAGGGAGAAAGTTTAGGGCTACTGTTAGTGTTCGGTTCAGTGTTACGGTTGGAGTTAGCGTGAGGGTCAGGTTAGGGTTGGGGCTGAGCTTAAGAATTCCGCCTAGGGTTAGGGTTAGGTGTATGGTTTGAGTTAGGCTTCAGGTTAGGTTAGTTTTGAACGTAGTTTGAGGGAGTAAGCTTAGGGCTACTGTTAGTTTTCGGTTCAGTGTTACGGTTGGAGATAGCGTCAGGGTCAAGTTAGGGTTGGGGTTGAGATTCAGGTGTCCACCTAGGGTTAGGGTTAGTTGTATGGTTTGAGTTAGGCTTCAGGTTAGGTTAGGTTTGAACTTAGTTTGAGGGAGTAAGTTTAGGGCTACTGTTATTTTTCGGTTCAGTATTATGGTTGGAGTTAGCGTCAGGGTCAGGTTAGGTTTGAGGTTAGCTTGATGTGTCCGCCTAGGGTTAGGGTTAGGTCTATGGTTTGATTTAGGGTCCAGGATAGGTTACGTTTGAACTTAGTTTGAGTGAGTAAATTTAGGGCTATTGTTAGTTTTCGGTTCAGTTTTACGGTTGGAGATAGCGTCAGGGTCAGATTAGGGTTGGAGTTGAGCTTAAGGTGTCCGCCTAGGCTTAGGGTTAGGTCTGTGGTTTGATTCAGGCTTCAGGTTAGGTTACGATTGAACTTAGTTTGAGTGAGTAAGTTTAGGGCTACTGTTAGTTTTCGGTTCAGTGTTACGGTTGGAGATAGCGTCAAGGTGAGGTTAGGTTTCGGGTTGAGCTTCAGGTGTTCGCCTATTGTTAGGGTTAGGTCTATGGTTTGAGTTAGGCTTCAGGTTAGGTTAGGTTTGAACTTAGTTTGAGCGAGTAAGTTTAGGGCTACTCTTAGTTTTCGGTTCAGTGATATGGTTGGAGTTAGCCTGGAGGTCAGGTTAGGGTTGGGGTTGAGATTAAGGTGTCCGCCAAGGGTTAGGGTTAGGTCTATGATTTGAGTTAGGCTTCAGGTTAGGTTAGGTTTGAACTTAGTTTGAGCGAGTAAGTTTAGGGCTATTGTTAGTTTTCGGTTCAGTGTTACGGTTGGAGTTAGTGTAAGGGTCAGGTTAGGGTTTGGGTTGAGCTTCAGGTGTCGGCCTAGGGTTAGGGTTAGGTCTATGATTTGAGTTAGGCTTCAGGTTAGGTTAGGTATGAACTTAGTTTGAGGGAGTAAGTTTAGGGCTACTGTTAGTTTTCGGGTAACTGTTACGGTTGGAGTAAGCGCCAGGGTCAGGTTAGGTTGGGGGTTGAGCTTAAGGTGTCCGCCTAGGTTTAGGGTTAGGTGTATGGTTTGATTTAGGCTTCAGGTTAGGTTAGGTTTGAACTTAGTTTGAGGGAGTAAGTTTAGGGCTACTGTTAGTTTTCGTTTAACTCTTCGGTTGGAGTAAGCGTCACGGTCAGGTTAGGGTGGGGGTTAAGCATAAGGTGTCCGCCTAGGGTTAGGGTTAAGTCTATGGTTTCATTTAGGCTTCAGGTTAGGTTAGGATTGAACTTAGTTTGAGGGAGTAAGTTTAGGGCTACTGGTAGTTTTCGGTTCAGTGTTATGGTTGGAGATAGCGTCAGGGTCAGGATATGGTTGGTGTTGAGCTTCAGGTGTCCGCCTTGGTTTAGGGTTAGGTCTATGGTTTGAGTTAGGCTTCAGGTTACGTAAGGATTGAACTTAGTATGAGGGAGTAAGTTTAGGGCTACTGTTAGTTTTCGGTTCAATGTTACGGTTGGACTTAGGTTGAGGGTCAGGTTAGGGTTGGGGTTGAGCTTAAGGTGTCCGCCTAGGGTTAGGGTTAGGTGTATGGTTTGATTTAGGCTTCAGGTTAGGTTAGGTTTGAACTTAGTTTGAGGGAGTAAGTTTAGGGCTACTGTTAGTTTTCGTTTAACTGTTACGGTTGGAGTAAGCGTCAGGGTCAGGTTAGGGTGGGGGTTATGCATAAGGTGTCCGCATAGGGTTAGGGTGAGGTCTATGGTTTGAGTTATGCTTCAGGTTAGGTTATGTTAGAACTTAGTTTGAGGGAGTAAGTTTAGGCCTACTGTTAGTTTTCGGTTCAGTGTTATGGTTGGATTTAGCCTCAGGGTCAGGTTAGGGTTGGGGTTAAGCTTAAGGTGTCCGCCTAGGGTTAGGGTTAGGTCTATTGTTTGAGTTAGGATTCAGGTTAGGTTAGGTTTGAACTTAGTTTGAGGGAGTCAGTTTAGGGCTACTGTTAGTTTTCGCTTCAGTGTTACGGTTGGATTTAGCGTGAGGGTTAGGTTAGGGTTGGGGTTGAGCTTATGGGGTCCGCCTAGGGTTAGGGTTAGGTCTGTGGTTTGAGTTAGGCATCAGGTTAGGTTAGGTTTGAACTTAGTTTGAGGGAGTAAGTTTTGGGCTACTGTTGGTTTTCGGTTCAGTGTTACGGTTGGAGATAGCGTCAGGATCAGGTTAGGGTTGGGGTTGAGCTTCAAGTGTCCGCCTATGTTTAGGGTTAGGTCTATGGTTTGAGTTAGGCTTCAGGTTAGGTTAGGTTTGAACTTAGTTTGAGGGAGTAAGTTTAGGGCTACTGTTAGTTTTCCGTTCAGTGTTACGGTTGGAGTTAGTGTGAGGGTCAGGTTAGGGTTGGGGTTGACCTTAAGGTGTCCGCCTAGGGTTAGGGTTAAGTGTATGGTTTAAATTTAGGCTTCAGGTTAGGTTAGGTTTGAACTTAGTTTGAGGGAGTAAATTTAGGGCTACTGTTAGTTTTCGGGTAACTGTTACTGTTGGAGTTAGCGTCAGGGCCAGGTTAGTGTTGGGGTTGAGCCCAAGGTGTCCGCCTAGGGTTAGGGTTAGGTGTATTGTTTGATTTAGGCTTCAGGTTAGGTTACGTTTGAAGTTAGTTTGAGGAAGTAAGTTTAGGGCTACTGTTAGTTTTCGTTTAAATGTTACAGTTGGAGTAAGCGTCAGGGTCAGGTTAGGGTGGGGGTTAAACATAAGGTGTCTGCCTAGGGTTATGTTTAGGTCTATGATTTGATTTTGGCTTCAGGTTAGGTTAGGTTTGAAGTTAGTTTGAAGGATTAAGTTTAGGGCTACTGTTAGATTTTGGTTCAGTGTTACGGTTGGAGATAGCGTCAGGGTCAGGTTAGGGTTGTGGTTGAGCTTCAGGTGTCCACCTAGGGTTAGGGTTAGGTGTATGGTTTGATTTAGGCTTCAGGTTAGGTTAGGTTTGAACTTAGTTTGAGGGAGTCAGTTTAGGGCTACTGTTAGTTTCCGGTTAACTGTTACGGTTGGAGTGAGCGTGATGGTCAGGTTATGGTTGGGGTTGAGCTTAAGGTGTCCGCCTAGGGTTAGGGTTAATTCTATGGTTTAAATTTAGGCTTCGGGTTAGATTAGGTTTGAACTTAGTTTGAGGGAGTAAGTTTAGGGCTACTGTTAGTTTTCGGGTAACTGTTACTGTTGGAGTTAGCTTCAGGGCCAGGTTAGGTTTGGGGTTGAGCCTAAGGTGTCCGCCTAGGGTTAGTGTTAGGTGTATGGTTTGATTTAGGCTTCAGGTTAGGTTACGTTTGAAGTTAGTTTGAGGAAGTAAGTTTAGGCCTACTGTTAGTTTTCGGTTCAGTGTTATGGTTGGATTTAGCCTCAGGGTCAGGTTAGGGTTGGGGTTAAGCTTAAGGTGTCCGCCTAGGGTTAGGGTTAGGTTTATTGTTTGAGTTAGGATTCAGGTTAGGTTAGGTTTCAACTTAGTTTGAGGGAGTAAGTTTAGGGCTACTGTTAGTTTTCCGTTCAGTGTTACGGTTGGAGTTAGCGTGAGGGTCAGGTTAGGGTTGGGGTTGAGCTTAAGGTGTCCGCCTAGGTTTAGGGTTAAATGTATGGTTTAAATTTAGGCTTCAGGTTAGGTTAGGTTTGAACTTAGTTTGAGGGAGTCAGTTTAGGGCTACTGTTAGTTTTCGGTTAATAAGCGTCAGGGTCAGGTTAGGGTGCGGGTTAAGCATAAGGTGTCCGCCTAGGGTTAGGTTTAGGTCTATGATTTGATTTTGGCTTCAGGTTAGGTTACGTTTGAAGTTAGTTTGAAGGAGTAAGTTTAGGGATACTGTTAGATTTCGGTTCAGTGTTACGGTTGGAGATAGCATCAGGGTCAGGTTAGGGTTTTGGTTGAGCTTCAGGTGTCCGCCTAGGGTTAGGGTTATGTCTATGATTTGATTTAGGCTTCAGGTTAGGTTAGGTTTGAACTTAGTATGAGGGAGTCAGTTTAGGGCTACTCTTAGTTTTCGGTTAACTGTTACGGTTGGAGTAAGCGTCAGGGTCAGGTTAGGTTTGGGGTTGAGCTTAAGGTGTCCGCCTAGGGTTAGGGTTAGGTGTACGGTTTGATTTAGGCTTCAGGTTAGGTTAGGTTTGAACTTAGTTTGAGGGAGTAAGTTTAGGGCTACTATTAATTTTCGTTTAACTGTTACGATTGGAGTAAGCGTCAGGGTCAGGTTAGGGTGGGGGTTAAGCATAAGGTGTCCGCCTTGGGTTAGGGTTAGGTCTATGGTTTCATTTAGGCTTCAGGTTAGGTTAGGATTGAACTTATTTTGAGGGAGTAAGTTTAGTGCTACTGTATTTTTCGGTTCAGTGTTACGGTTGGATTTAGCCTCACGGTCAGGTTAGGGTTGGGGTTAAGCTTAAGGTGTCCGCCTAGGGTTAGGGTTAGGTCTATTGTTTGAGTTAGGCTTCAGGTTAGGTTAGGTTTGAACTTGGTTCGAGGGAGTAAGTTTAGGTCTACTGTTAGTATTTGGTTCAGTGTTACGTTTGGAGTTAGCGTGAGGGTCCTGTTAGGGTTGGGGTTGAGCTTACGGTGTCCCCCTAGGGTTAGGGTTAGGTCTGTGGTTTGAGTTGGGCTTCAGGTTACGTTAGGTTTGAACTTTGTTTGAGGGAGTAAGTTTAGGGCTACCGTTAGTTTTCGGTTCAGTGTTACGGTTGGAGATAGCGTAAGGGTCAGGTTAGGGTTGGGGTTGAGCTTAAGGTGTCCGCCTAGGGTTTGGGTTAGGTCTATTGTTTGAGTTAGGCTTCAGGTTAGGTTAGGTTTGAGGTTAGTTTGATGGAGTAAGTTTAGCTCTACTGTTAGTATTCGGTTCAGTGTTACGGTTGGAGATAGCGTCAGGGTCAGGTTAGGATTGGGGTTGAGCTTCAGGTGTCCGCCTTGGGTTAGGTTTAGGTCTATGGTTTGAGTTAGGCTTCAGGCTAGGTTAGGTTTGAACTTAGGTTGAGGGAGTCAGTTTAGGGCTACTGTTAGTTTTCGGTTAAGTGTTACGGTTGGAGTAAGCGTCAGGGTCAGGTTAGGTTTGGGGTTGAGCTTAAGGTGTCCGCCCAGGGTTAGGGTTAGGTGTATGGTTTGATTTAGGCTTCAGGTTAGGTTAGGTTTGAGGTTAGTTTGAGGGAGTAAGTTCAGGGCTACTGTTAGTTTTCGGTTAACTGTTACGGTTGGAGGAAGCGTCAGGGTTAGGTTAGCGTGGGGGTTAAGCATAAGGTGTGCGCCTAGGGTTAGGGTTAGGTCTATGGGTTCATTTAGGCTTCAGGTTAGGTTAGGATTGTACTTAGATTGAGGGAGTAAGTTTAGGGCTACTGTCAGTTTTCGGTTCAGTGTTACGTTTGGATTTAGCCTCAGGGTCAGGTTAGGTTTGTGGTTGAGCTTCAGGTGTCCGCCGAGCGTTAGGGTTAGGTCTATGGTTTGAGTTAGGCTTCAGGTTAGGTTAGGTTTGAACTTAGTTTGAGGGAGTAAGTTTAGGGGCTACTGTTAGTTTTCGGATCAGTGTTACGGTTGGAGTTAGCGTGAGGGTCAGGTTAGGGTTGGGGTTGAGCTTAAGGTGTCCGCCTAGGGTTAGGGTTAGGTGTATGGTTAGATTTAGGCTTCAGGTTAGGTTAGGTTTGAACTTAGTTTGAGGGAGTAAGTTTAGGGCTACTGTTAGTTTTCGGGTAACTGTTACTGTTGGAGTTAGCGTCATGGCCAGGTTAGGTTTGGGGTTGAGCTTAAGGTGTCCGTCTAGGGTTAGGGTTAGGTGTATGGTTTGATTTAGGCTTCAGGTTAGGTTAGGTTTGAAGTTAGTTTGAGGGAGTCAGTTTAGGGCTACTGTTAGTTTTCGGTTAAGTGTTACGGTTGGAGTAAGCGTCAGGGTCAGGTTAGGTTTGGGGTAGAGGTTCAGGTGTCCGCCTAGGGTTAGGGTTAGGTGTATGGTTTGATTTAGGCTTCAGGTTAGGTTAGGTTTGAACTTAATTTGAGGGAGTAAGTTTAGGGCTACTGTTAGTTTTCCGTTCAGTGTTATGGTTGGAGTAAGCGTCAGGGTCAGTTTAGGTTTGGGGTTGAGCTTAAGGTGTCTTCCTAGGGTTGGGGTTAGGTCTATTGTTTGAGTTAGTCTTCAGGTTAGGTTAGGTTTGAACTTAGTTTGAGGGAGTAAGTTTAGGGATACTGTTAGTGTTTGGTTCAGTGTTACGTTTGGAGTTAGCGTGAAGGTCCGGTTAGGGTTGGGGGTTGAGCTTAAGGTGTCCGCCTAGGGTTAGGGGTTAGGGTCTGTGGTTTGATTTAGGCATCAGGTTAGGTTATGTTGGAACTTAGTTTGAGGGGAGAAAGTTTAGGGCTACTGTTAGTTTTCGGTTCAGTGTTACGGTTGGAGATAGCTTCAGGGTCAGGTTAGGGTTGTGGTTGAGCTTCAGGTGTCCAACTAGGGTTAGGGTTAGGTCTATGGTTTGAGTTAATTTTCAGGTTAGGTTAGGTTTGAAATTAGTTTGAGGGAGTAAGTTTAGGGCTACTGTTAGTTTTCGGTTAACTGTTACAGTTGGAGTAAGCGTCAGGGTCAGGTTAGGGTGGAGTTTAAGCATAAGGTGTCCGCCTAGGGTTAGGGTTAGGTGTATGGTTTGATTTAGGCTTCAGGTTAGGTTAGGTTTGAACTTAGTTTGAGGGAGTAAGTTTAGGGCTACTGTTAGTTTTCGGTTAACTGTTACAGTTGGAGTAAGTGTCAGGGTCAGGTTAGGGTGGGGCTTAAGAATAAGGTGTCCGCCTAGGGTTAGGGTTAGGTCTATGATTTGATTTAGGCTTCAGGTTAGGTTATGTTTGAAGTTAGTTTGAAGGAGTAAGTTTAGGGCTACTGTTAGATTTCGGTTCAGTGTTACGGTTGGAGATAGCGTCAGGGTCAGGTTAGGGTTGTGGTTGAGCTTCAGGTGTCCGCCTAGGGTTAGGGTTAGGTCTATGATTTGATTTAGGCTTCAGGTTAGGTTAGGTTTAACTTAGTATGAGGGAGTCAGTTTAGGGCTACTCTTAGTTTTCGGTTAACTGTTACGGTTGGAGTAAGCGTGAGGGTCAGGTTAGGTTTGGGGTTGAGCTTAAGGTGTCCGCCTAGGGTTAGGGTTAGGTGTATGGTTTGATTTTTGCTTCAGGTTAGGTTAGGTTTGAACTTAGTTTGAGGCAGTAAGTTGAGGGGCTACTGTTAGTTTTCGTTTAACTGTTACGGTTGGAGTAAACGTCAGGGTTAGGTTAGGGTGGGGGTTAAGCATAAGGTGTGCGCCTAGGGTTAGGGTTAGGTCTCTGGGTTCATTTAGGCTTCAGGTTAGGTTAGGATTGAACTTAGATTGAGGGAGTAAGTTTACGGCTACTGTCAGTTTTCGGTTCAGTGTTACGGTTGGATTTAGCCTCAGGGTCAGGTAAGGTTTGTGGTTGAGCTTCAGGTGTCCGCCGAGCGTTAGGGTTAGTTCTATGGGGTTTGAGTTAGGCTTCAGGTTAGGTTAGGTTTGAACTTAGTTTGAGGGAGTAAGTTTAGGGCTACTGTTTGTTTTCGGTTAACTGTTACAGTTGGAGTAAGTGTCAGGGTCAGGTTAGGGTGGGGGCTTAAGAATAAGGTGTCCGCCTAGGGTTAGGGTTAGGTCTATGATTTGATTTAGGCTTCAGGTTAGGTTATGTTTGAAGTTAGCTTGAAGGAGTAAGTTTAGGGCTATTGTTAGTTTTCGGTTCAGTGTTACGGTTGGAGATAGCGTCAGGGTCAGGTTAGGGTTGGAGTTGAGCTTAAGGTGTCCGCCTAGGGTTAGGGTTAGGTCTATGATTTGATTTAGGCTTCAGGTTAGGTTAGGATTGAACTTAGTTTGAGGGAGTCAGTTTAGGGCTACTCTTAGTTTTCGGGTAACTGTTACTGTTGGAGTTAGTGTCAGGGCCAGGTTTGGGTTGGGGTTGAGCTTAAGGTGACCGCCTAGGGTTAGGGTTAGGACTATGGTTTCATTTAGGCTTCAGGTAAGGTTAGGATTGAACTTAGTTTGAGGGAGTAAGTTTAGGGCTACTGGTAGTTTTCGGTTCAGTGTTACGGTTGGAGATAGCGTCAGGGTCAGGTTATGGTTGGTGTTGAGCTTCAGGTGTCCGCCTAGAGTTAGGGTTAGGTCTATGGTTTGAGTTAGGCTTCAGGTTAGGTTAGGTTTGAACTTAGTTTGAGGGAGTAAGTTTAGGGCTACTGTTAGTTTTCGGATCAGTGTTACGGTTGGACTTAGCGTGAGGGTCAGGTTAGGGTTGGGGATGAGCTTAAGGAGTCCGCCTAGGGTTAGGGTTAGGTGTATGGTTTGATTTAGGCTTCAGGTTAGGTTATGTTTGAACTTAGTTTGAGAGAATAAGTTTAGGGCTACTGTTAGTTTTCGGGTAACTGTTACGATTGGAGTTAGCGTCAGGGCCAGGTTATGTTTGGGGTTGAGCTTAAGGTGTCCGCCTAGAATTACGGTTAGGTGTATGGTTTGATTAAGGCTTCAGGTTAGGTTATGTTTGTACTTAGTTTGAGTGAGTAAGTTTTGGGCTACTGTTAGTTTTCGGTTAATTGTTATGGTTGGAGTAAGCGTCAGGGTCAGGTTAGGGTGGGGGTTAAGCATAAGGTGTCAGACTAGGGTTAGGGTTAGGTTTATGGTTTCATTTAGGCTTCAGGTTAGGTTAGGATTGAACTTAGTTTGTGGGAGTAAGTTTAGGGCTACTGTTAGTTTTCGGTTCAGTGTTCCGGTTGGATTTAGCCTCAGGGTCAGGTTAGGGTTGGGGTTAAGCTTAAGGTGTCCGCCTAGGGTTAGAGTTAGGTCTATTGTTTGAGTTAGGCTTCAGGTTAGGTTAGGTTTGAACTAAGTTTGAGGGAGAAAGTTTAGGGCTACTGTTAGTGTTCGGTTCAGTGTTACGGTTGGAGTTAGCGTGAGGGTCAGGTTAGGGTTGGGGGCTGAGCTTAAGAATTCCGCCTAGGGTTAGGGTTAGGTGTATGGTTTGAGTTAGGCTTCAGGTTAGGTTAGTTTTGAACGTAGTTTGAGGGAGTAAGCTTAGGGCTACTGTTAGTTTTCGGTTCAGTGTTACGGTTGGAGATAGCGTCAGGGTCAAGTTAGGGTTGGGGTTGAGATTCAGGTGTCCACCTAGGGTTAGGGTTAGTTGTATGGTTTGAGTTGGGCTTCAGGTTAGGTTAGGTTTGAACTTAGTTTGAGGGAGTAAGTTTAGGGCTACTGTTATTTTTCGGTTCAGTATTATGGTTGGAGTTAGCGTCAGGGTCAGGTTAGGTTTGAGGTTAGCTTGATGTGTCCGCCTAGGGTTAGGGTTAGGTCTATGGTTTGATTTAGGGTCCAGGTTAGGTTACATTTGAACTTAGTTTGAGTGAGTAAATTTAGGGCTATTGTTAGTTTTCGGTTCAGTTTTACGGTTGGAGATAGCGTCAGGGTCAGATTAGGGTTGGAGTTGAGCTTAAGGTGTCCGCCTAGGCTTAGGGTTAGGTCTGTGGTTTGATTCAGGCTTCAGGTTTAGGTTACGTTTGAACTTAGTTTGAGTGAGTAAGTTTAGGGCTACTGTTAGTTTTCGGTTCAGTGTTACGGTTGGAGATAGCGTCAAGGTGAGGTTAGGTTTCGGGTTGAGCTTCAGGTGTTCGCCTATTGTTAGGGTTAGGTCTATGGTTTGAGTTAGGCTTCAGGTTAGGTTAGGTTTTGAACTTAGTTTGAGCGAGTAAATTTAGGGCTACTCTTAGTTTTCGGTTCAGTGATATGGTTGGAGTTAGCCTGGAGGTCAGGTTAGGGTTGGGGTTGAGATTAAGGTGTCCGCCAAGGGTTAGGGTTAGGTCTATGATTTGAGTTAGGCTTCAGGTTAGGTTAGGTTTGAACTTAGTTTGAGCGAGTAAGTTTAGGGCTATTGTTAGTTTTCGGTTCAGTGTTACGGTTGGAGTTAGTGTAAGGGTCAGGTTAGGGTTTGGGTTGAGCTTCAGGTGTCGGCCTAGGGTTAGGGTTAGGTCTATGATTTGAGTTAGGCTTCAGGTTAGGTTAGGTTTGAACTTAGTTTGAGGGAGTAAGTTTAGGGCTACTGTTAGTTTTCGGGTAACTGTTACGGTTGGAGTAAGCGCCAGGGTCAGGTTAGGTTGGGGGTTGAGCTTAAGGTGTCCGCCTAGGTTTAGGGTTAGGTGTATGGTTTGATTTAGGCTTCAGGTTAGGTTAGGTTTGAACTTAGTTTGAGGGAGTAAGTTAGGGCTACTGTTAGTTTTCGTTTAACTCTTCGGTTGGAGTAAGCGTCCACGGTCAGGTTAGGGTGGGGGTTAAGCATAAGGTGTCCGCCTAGGGTTAGGGTTAAGTCTATGGTTTCATTTAGGCTTCAGGTTAGGTTAGGATTGAACTTAGTTTGAGGGAGTAAGTTTAGGGCTACTGGTAGTTTTCGGTTCAGTGTTACGGTTGGAGATAGCGTCAGGGTCAGGATATGGTTGGTGTTGAGCTTCAGGTGTCCGCCTTGGTTTAGGGTTAGGTCTATGGTTTGAGTTAGGCTTCAGGTTAGGTAAGGATTGAACTTAGTATGAGGGAGTAAGTTTAGGGCTACTGTTAGTTTTCGGTTCAGTGTTACGGTTGGACTTAGCGTGAGGGTCAGGTTAGGGTTGGGGTTGAGCTTAAGGTTTCCGCCTAGGGTTAGGGTTAGGTGTATGGTTTGATTAAGGCTTCAGGTTAGGTTAGGTTTTGAACTTAGTTTGAGGGAGTAAGTTTAGGGCTACTGTTAGTTTTCGTTTAACTGGTTACGGTTGGAGTAAGCGTCAGGGTCAGGTTAGGGTGGGGGTTATGCATAAGGTGTCCGCATAGGGTTAGGGTGAGGTCTATGGTTTGAGTTATGCTTCAGGTTAGGTTATGTTAGAACTTAGTTTGAGGGAGTAAGTTTAGGCCTACTGTTAGTTTTCGGTTCAGTGTTATGGTTGGATTTAGCCTCAGGGTCAGGTTAGGGGTTGGGGTTAAGCTTAAGGTGTCCGCCTAGGGGTTAGGGTTAGGTCTATTGTTTGAGTTAGGATTCAGGTTAGGTTAGGTTTGAACTTAGTTTGAGGGAGTCAGTTTAGGGCTACTGTTAGTTTTCGCTTCAGTGTTACGGTTGGATTTAGCGTGAGGGTTAGGTTAGGGTTGGGGTTGAGCTTATGGGGTCCGCCTAGGGTTAGGGTTAGGTCTGTGGTTTGAGTTAGGCATCAGGTTAGGTTAGGTTTGAACTTAGTTTGAGGGAGTAAGTTTTGGGCTACTGTTGGTTTTCGGTTCAGTGTTACGGTTGGAGATAGCGTCAGGATCAGGTTAGGGTTGGGGTTGAGCTTCAGGTGTCCGCCTATGTTTAGGGTTAGGTCTATGGTTTGAGTTAGGCTTCAGGTTAGGTTAGGTTTGAACTTAGTTTGAGGGAGTAAGTTTAGGGCTACTGTTAGTTTTCCGTTCAGTGTTACGGTTGGAGTTAGTGTGAGGGTCAGGTTAGGGTTGGGGTTGACCTTAAGGTGTCCGCCTAGGGTTAAGGTTAAGTGTATGGTTTAAATTTAGGCTTCAGGTTAGGTTAGGTTTGAACTTAGTTTGAGGGAGTAAATTTAGGGCTACTGTTAGTTTTCCGGGTAACTGTTACTGTTGGAGTTAGCGTCAGGGCCAGGTTAGTGTTGGGGTTGAGCCCAAGGTGTCCGCCTAGGGTTAGGGTTAGGTGTATTGTTTGATTTAGGCTTCAGGTTAGGTTACGTTTGAAGTTAGTTTGAGGAAGTAAGTTTAGGGCTACTGTTAGTTTTCGTTTAAATGTTACAGTTGGAGTAAGCGTCAGGGTCAGGTTAGGGTGGGGGTTAAACATAAGGTGTCTGCCTAGGGTTAGGTTTAGGTCTATGATTTGATTTTGGCTTCAGGTTAGGTTAGGTTTGAAGTTAGTTTGAAGGATTAAGTTTAGGGCTACTGTTAGATTTTGGTTCAGTGTTACGGTTGGAGATAGCGTCAGGGTCAGGTTAGGGTTGTGGTTGAGCTTCAGGTGTCCACCTAGGGTTAGGGTTAGGTGTATGGTTTGATTTAGGCTTCAGGTTAGGTTAGGTTTGAACTTAGATTGAGGGAGTCAGTTTAGGGCTACTGTTAGTTTCCGGTTAACTGTTACGGTTGGAGTGAGCGTGATGGTCAGGTTATGGTTGGGGTTGAGCTTAAGGTGTCCGCCTAGGGTTAGGGTTAATTCTATGGTTTAAATTTAGGCTTCGGGTTAGATTAGGTTTGAACTTAGTTTGAGGGAGTAAGTTTAGGGCTACTGTTAGTTTTCGGGTAACTGTTACTGTTGGAGTTAGCTTCAGGGCCAGGTTAGGTTTGGGGTTGAGCCTAAGGTGTCCGCCTAGGGTTAGTGTTAGGTGTATGGTTTGATTTAGGCTTCAGGTTAGGTTACGTTTGAAGTTAGTTTGAGGAAGTAAGTTTAGGCCTACTGTTAGTTTTCGGTTCAGTGTTATGGTTGGATTTAGCCTCAGGGTCAGGTTAGGGTTGGGGTTAAGCTTAAGGTGTCCGCCTAGGGTTAGGGTTAGGTTTATTGTTTGAGTTAGGATTCAGGTTAGGTTAGGTTTCAACTTAGTTTGAGGGAGTAAGTTTAGGGCTACTGTTAGTTTTCCGTTCAGTGTTACGGTTGGAGTTAGCGTGAGGGTCAGGTTAGGGTTGGGGTTGAGCTTAAGGTGTCCGCCTAGGTTTAGGGTTAAATGTATGGTTTAAATTTAGGCTTCAGGTTAGGTTAGGTTTGAACTTAGTTTGAGGGAGTCAGTTTAGGGCTACTGTTAGTTTTCGGTTAATAAGCGTCAGGGTCAGGTTAGGGTGCGGGTTAAGCATAAGGTGTCCGCCTAGGGTTAGGTTTAGGTCTATGATTTGATTTTGGCTTCAGGTTAGGTTACGTTTGAAGTTAGTTTGAAGGAGTAAGTTTAGGGATACTGTTAGATTTCGGTTCAGTGTTACGGTTGGAGATAGCATCAGGGTCAGGTTAGGGTTTTGGTTGAGCTTCAGGTGTCCGCCTAGGGTTAGGGTTATGTCTATGATTTGATTTAGGCTTCAGGTTAGGTTAGGTTTGAACTTAGTATGAGGGAGTCAGTTTAGGGCTACTCTTAGTTTTCGGTTAACTGTTACGGTTGGAGTAAGCGTCAGGGTCAGGTTAGGTTTGGGGTTGAGCTTAAGGTGTCCGCCTAGGGTTAGGGTTAGGTGTACGGTTTGATTTAGGCTTCAGGTTAGGTTAGGTTTGAACTTAGTTTGAGGGAGTAAGTTTAGGGCTACTATTAATTTTCGTTTAACTGTTACGATTGGAGTAAGCGTCAGGGTCAGGTTAGGGTGGGGGTTAAGCATAAGGTGTCCGCCTTGGGTTAGGGTTAGGTCTATGGTTTCATTTAGGCTTCAGGTTAGGTTAGGATTGAACTTATTTTGAGGGAGTAAGTTTAGTGCTACTGTATTTTTCGGTTCAGTGTTACGGTTGGATTTAGCCTCACGGTCAGGTTAGGGTTGGGGTTAAGCTTAAGGTGTCCGCCTAGGGTTAGGGTTAGGTCTATTGTTTGAGTTAGGCTTCAGGTTAGGTTAGGTTTGAACTTGGTTCGAGGGAGTAAGTTTAGGTCTACTGTTAGTATTTGGTTCAGTGTTACGTTTGGAGTTAGCGTGAGGGTCCTGTTAGGGTTGGGGTTGAGCTTACGGTGTCCCCCTAGGGTTAGGGTTAGGTCTGTGGTTTGAGTTGGGCTTCAGGTTACGTTAGGTTTGAACTTTGTTTGAGGGAGTAAGTTTAGGGCTACCGTTAGTTTTCGGTTCAGTGTTACGGTTGGAGATAGCGTAAGGGTCAGGTTAGGGTTGGGGTTGAGCTTAAGGTGTCCGCCTAGGGTTTGGGTTAGGTCTATTGTTTGAGTTAGGCTTCAGGTTAGGTTAGGTTTGAGGTTAGTTTGATGGAGTAAGTTTAGCTCTACTGTTAGTATTCGGTTCAGTGTTACGGTTGGAGATAGCGTCAGGGTCAGGTTAGGATTGGGGTTGAGCTTCAGGTGTCCGCCTTGGGTTAGGTTTAGGTCTATGGTTTGAGTTAGGCTTCAGGCTAGGTTAGGTTTGAACTTAGGTTGAGGGAGTCAGTTTAGGGCTACTGTTAGTTTTCGGTTAAGTGTTACGGTTGGAGTAAGCGTCAGGGTCAGGTTAGGTTTGGGGTTGAGCTTAAGGTGTCCGCCCAGGGTTAGGGTTAGGTGTATGGTTTGATTTAGGCTTCAGGTTAGGTTAGGTTTGAGGTTAGTTTGAGGGAGTAAGTTCAGGGCTACTGTTAGTTTTCGGTTAACTGTTACGGGTTGGAGGAAGCGTCAGGGTTAGGTTAGCGTGGGGGTTAAGCATAAGGTGTGCGCCTAGGGTTAGGGTTAGGTCTATGGGTTCATTTAGGCTTCAGGTTAGGTTAGGATTGTACTTAGATTGAGGGAGTAAGTTTAGGGCTACTGTCAGTTTTCGGTTCAGTGTTACGTTTGGATTTAGCCTCAGGGTCAGGTTAGGTTTGTGGTTGAGCTTCAGGTGTCCGCCGAGCGTTAGGGTTAGGTCTATGGTTTGAGTTAGGCTTCAGGTTAGGTTAGGTTTGAACTTAGTTTGAGGGAGTAAGTTTAGGGCTACTGTTAGTTTTCGGATCAGTGTTACGGTTGGAGTTAGCGTGAGGGTCAGGTTAGGGTTGGGGTTGAGCTTAAGGTGTCCGCCTAGGGTTAGGGTTAGGTGTATGGTTAGATTTAGGCTTCAGGTTAGGTTAGGTTTGAACTTAGTTTGAGGGAGTAAGTTTAGGGCTACTGTTAGTTTTCGGGTAACTGTTACTGTTGGAGTTAGCGTCATGGCCAGGTTAGGTTTGGGGTTGAGCTTAAGGTGTCCGTCTAGGGTTAGGGTTAGGTGTATGGTTTGATTTAGGCTTCAGGTTAGGTTAGGTTTGAAGTTAGTTTGAGGGAGTCAGTTTAGGGCTACTGTTAGTTTTCGGTTAAGTGTTACGGTTGGAGTAAGCGTCAGGGTCAGGTTAGGTTTGGGGTAGAGGTTCAGGTGTCCGCCTAGGGTTAGGGTTAGGTGTATGGTTTGATTTAGGCTTCAGGTTAGGTTAGGTTTGAACTTAATTTGAGGGAGTAAGTTTAGGGCTACTGTTAGTTTTCCGTTCAGTGTTATGGTTGGAGTAAGCGTCAGGGTCAGTTTAGGTTTGGGGTTGAGCTTAAGGTGTCTTCCTAGGGTTGGGGTTAGGTCTATTGTTTGAGTTAGTCTTCAGGTTAGGTTAGGTTTGAACTTAGTTTGAGGGAGTAAGTTTAGGGATACTGTTAGTGTTTGGTTCAGTGTTACGTTTGGAGTTAGCGTGAAGGTCCGGTTAGGGTTGGGGTTGAGCTTAAGGTGTCCGCCTAGGGTTAGGGTTAGGTCTGTGGTTTGATTTAGGCATCAGGTTAGGTTATGTTGGAACTTAGTTTGAGGGAGAAAGTTTAGGGCTACTGTTAGTTTTCGGTTCAGTGTTACGGTTGGAGATAGCTTCAGGGTCAGGTTAGGGTTGTGGTTGAGCTTCAGGTGTCCAACTAGGGTTAGGGTTAGGTCTATGGTTTGAGTTAATTTTCAGGTTAGGTTAGGTTTGAAATTAGTTTGAGGGAGTAAGTTTAGGGCTACTGTTAGTTTTCGGTTAACTGTTACAGTTGGAGTAAGCGTCAGGGTCAGGTTAGGGTGGAGTTTAAGCATAAGGTGTCCGCCTAGGGTTAGGGTTAGGTGTATGGTTTGATTTAGGCTTCAGGTTAGGTTAGGTTTGAACTTAGTTTGAGGGAGTAAGTTTAGGGCTACTGTTAGTTTTCGGTTAACTGTTACAGTTGGAGTAAGTGTCAGGGTCAGGTTAGGGTGGGGCTTAAGAATAAGGTGTCCGCCTAGGGTTAGGGTTAGGTCTATGATTTGATTTAGGCTTCAGGTTAGGTTATGTTTGAAGTTAGTTTGAAGGAGTAAGTTTAGGGCTACTGTTAGATTTCGGTTCAGTGTTACGGTTGGAGATAGCGTCAGGGTCAGGTTAGGGTTGTGGTTGAGCTTCAGGTGTCCGCCTAGGGTTAGGGTTAGGTCTATGATTTGATTTAGGCTTCAGGTTAGGTTAGGTTTAACTTAGTATGAGGGAGTCAGTTTAGGGCTACTCTTAGTTTTCGGTTAACTGTTACGGTTGGAGTAAGCGTGAGGGTCAGGTTAGGTTTGGGGTTGAGCTTAAGGTGTCCGCCTAGGGTTAGGGTTAGGTGTATGGTTTGATTTTTGCTTCAGGTTAGGTTAGGTTTGAACTTAGTTTGAGGCAGTAAGTTGAGGGCTACTGTTAGTTTTCGTTTAACTGTTACGGTTGGAGTAAACGTCAGGGTTAGGTTAGGGTGGGGGTTAAGCATAAGGTGTGCGCCTAGGGTTAGGGTTAGGTCTCTGGGTTCATTTAGGCTTCAGGTTAGGTTAGGATTGAACTTAGATTGAGGGAGTAAGTTTACGGCTACTGTCAGTTTTCGGTTCAGTGTTACGGTTGGATTTAGCCTCAGGGTCAGGTAAGGTTTGTGGTTGAGCTTCAGGTGTCCGCCGAGCGTTAGGGTTAGTTCTATGGTTTGAGTTAGGCTTCAGGTTAGGTTAGGTTTGAACTTAGTTTGAGGGAGTAAGTTTAGGGCTACTGTTTGTTTTCGGTTAACTGTTACAGTTGGAGTAAGTGTCAGGGTCAGGTTAGGGTGGGGCTTAAGAATAAGGTGTCCGCCTAGGGTTAGGGTTAGGTCTATGATTTGATTTAGGCTTCAGGTTAGGTTATGTTTGAAGTTAGCTTGAAGGAGTAAGTTTAGGGCTATTGTTAGTTTTCGGTTCAGTGTTACGGTTGGAGATAGCGTCAGGGTCAGGTTAGGGTTGGAGTTGAGCTTAAGGTGTCCGCCTAGGGTTAGGGTTAGGTCTATGATTTGATTTAGGCTTCAGGTTAGGTTAGGATTGAACTTAGTTTGAGGGAGTCAGTTTAGGGCTACTCTTAGTTTTCGGGTAACTGTTACTGTTGGAGTTAGTGTCAGGGCCAGGTTTGGGTTGGGGTTGAGCTTAAGGTGACCGCCTAGGGTTAGGGTTAGGACTATGGTTTCATTTAGGCTTCAGGTAAGGTTAGGATTGAACTTAGTTTGAGGGAGTAAGTTTAGGGCTACTGGTAGTTTTCGGTTCAGTGTTACGGTTGGAGATAGCGTCAGGGTCAGGTTATGGTTGGTGTTGAGCTTCAGGTGTCCGCCTAGAGTTAGGGTTAGGTCTATGGTTTGAGTTAGGCTTCAGGTTAGGTTAGGTTTGAACTTAGTTTGAGGGAGTAAGTTTAGGGCTACTGTTAGTTTTCGGATCAGTGTTACGGTTGGACTTAGCGTGAGGGTCAGGTTAGGGTTGGGGATGAGCTTAAGGAGTCCGCCTAGGGTTAGGGTTAGGTGTATGGTTTGATTTAGGCTTCAGGTTAGGTTATGTTTGAACTTAGTTTGAGAGAATAAGTTTAGGGCTACTGTTAGTTTTCGGGTAACTGTTACGATTGGAGTTAGCGTCAGGGCCAGGTTATGTTTGGGGTTGAGCTTAAGGTGTCCGCCTAGAATTACGGTTAGGTGTATGGTTTGATTAAGGCTTCAGGTTAGGTTATGTTTGTACTTAGTTTGAGTGAGTAAGTTTTGGGCTACTGTTAGTTTTCGGTTAATTGTTATGGTTGGAGTAAGCGTCAGGGTCAGGTTAGGGTGGGGGTTAAGCATAAGGTGTCAGACTAGGGTTAGGGTTAGGTTTATGGTTTCATTTAGGCTTCAGGTTAGGTTAGGATTGAACTTAGTTTGTGGGAGTAAGTTTAGGGCTACTGTTAGTTTTCGGTTCAGTGTTCCGGTTGGATTTAGCCTCAGGGTCAGGTTAGGGTTGGGGTTAAGCTTAAGGTGTCCGCCTAGGGTTAGAGTTAGGTCTATTGTTTGAGTTAGGCTTCAGGTTAGGTTAGGTTTGAACTAAGTTTGAGGGAGAAAGTTTAGGGCTACTGTTAGTGTTCGGTTCAGTGTTACGGTTGGAGTTAGCGTGAGGGTCAGGTTAGGGTTGGGGCTGAGCTTAAGAATTCCGCCTAGGGTTAGGGTTAGGTGTATGGTTTGAGTTAGGCTTCAGGTTAGGTTAGTTTTGAACGTAGTTTGAGGGAGTAAGCTTAGGGCTACTGTTAGTTTTCGGTTCAGTGTTACGGTTGGAGATAGCGTCAGGGTCAAGTTAGGGTTGGGGTTGAGATTCAGGTGTCCACCTAGGGTTAGGGTTAGTTGTATGGTTTGAGTTGGGCTTCAGGTTAGGTTAGGTTTGAACTTAGTTTGAGGGAGTAAGTTTAGGGCTACTGTTATTTTTCGGTTCAGTATTATGGTTGGAGTTAGCGTCAGGGTCAGGTTAGGTTTGAGGTTAGCTTGATGTGTCCGCCTAGGGTTAGGGTTAGGTCTATGGTTTGATTTAGGGTCCAGGTTAGGTTACATTTGAACTTAGTTTGAGTGAGTAAATTTAGGGCTATTGTTAGTTTTCGGTTCAGTTTTACGGTTGGAGATAGCGTCAGGGTCAGATTAGGGTTGGAGTTGAGCTTAAGGTGTCCGCCTAGGCTTAGGGTTAGGTCTGTGGTTTGATTCAGGCTTCAGGTTAGGTTACGTTTGAACTTAGTTTGAGTGAGTAAGTTTAGGGCTACTGTTAGTTTTCGGTTCAGTGTTACGGTTGGAGATAGCGTCAAGGTGAGGTTAGGTTTCGGGTTGAGCTTCAGGTGTTCGCCTATTGTTAGGGTTAGGTCTATGGTTTGAGTTAGGCTTCAGGTTAGGTTAGGTTTGAACTTAGTTTGAGCGAGTAAATTTAGGGCTACTCTTAGTTTTCGGTTCAGTGATATGGTTGGAGTTAGCCTGGAGGTCAGGTTAGGGTTGGGGTTGAGATTAAGGTGTCCGCCAAGGGTTAGGGTTAGGTCTATGATTTGAGTTAGGCTTCAGGTTAGGTTAGGTTTGAACTTAGTTTGAGCGAGTAAGTTTAGGGCTATTGTTAGTTTTCGGTTCAGTGTTACGGTTGGAGTTAGTGTAAGGGTCAGGTTAGGGTTTGGGTTGAGCTTCAGGTGTCGGCCTAGGGTTAGGGTTAGGTCTATGATTTGAGTTAGGCTTCAGGTTAGGTTAGGTTTGAACTTAGTTTGAGGGAGTAAGTTTAGGGCTACTGTTAGTTTTCGGGTAACTGTTACGGTTGGAGTAAGCGCCAGGGTCAGGTTAGGTTGGGGGTTGAGCTTAAGGTGTCCGCCTAGGTTTAGGGTTAGGTGTATGGTTTGATTTAGGCTTCAGGTTAGGTTAGGTTTGAACTTAGTTTGAGGGAGTAAGTTTAGGGCTACTGTTAGTTTTCGTTTAACTCTTCGGTTGGAGTAAGCGTCACGGTCAGGTTAGGGTGGGGGTTAAGCATAAGGTGTCCGCCTAGGGTTAGGGTTAAGTCTATGGTTTCATTTAGGCTTCAGGTTAGGTTAGGATTGAACTTAGTTTGAGGGAGTAAGTTTAGGGCTACTGGTAGTTTTCGGTTCAGTGTTACGGTTGGAGATAGCGTCAGGGTCAGGATATGGTTGGTGTTGAGCTTCAGGTGTCCGCCTTGGTTTAGGGTTAGGTCTATGGTTTGAGTTAGGCTTCAGGTTAGGTAAGGATTGAACTTAGTATGAGGGAGTAAGTTTAGGGCTACTGTTAGTTTTCGGTTCAGTGTTACGGTTGGACTTAGCGTGAGGGTCAGGTTAGGGTTGGGGTTGAGCTTAAGGTTTCCGCCTAGGGTTAGGGTTAGGTGTATGGTTTGATTAAGGCTTCAGGTTAGGTTAGGTTTGAACTTAGTTTGAGGGAGTAAGTTTAGGGCTACTGTTAGTTTTCGTTTAACTGTTACGGTTGGAGTAAGCGTCAGGGTCAGGTTAGGGTGGGGGTTATGCATAAGGTGTCCGCATAGGGTTAGGGTGAGGTCTATGGTTTGAGTTATGCTTCAGGTTAGGTTATGTTAGAACTTAGTTTGAGGGAGTAAGTTTAGGCCTACTGTTAGTTTTCGGTTCAGTGTTATGGTTGGATTTAGCCTCAGGGTCAGGTTAGGGTTGGGGTTAAGCTTAAGGTGTCCGCCTAGGGTTAGGGTTAGGTCTATTGTTTGAGTTAGGATTCAGGTTAGGTTAGGTTTGAACTTAGTTTGAGGGAGTCAGTTTAGGGCTACTGTTAGTTTTCGCTTCAGTGTTACGGTTGGATTTAGCGTGAGGGTTAGGTTAGGGTTGGGGTTGAGCTTATGGGGTCCGCCTAGGGTTAGGGTTAGGTCTGTGGTTTGAGTTAGGCATCAGGTTAGGTTAGGTTTGAACTTAGTTTGAGGGAGTAAGTTTTGGGCTACTGTTGGTTTTCGGTTCAGTGTTACGGTTGGAGATAGCGTCAGGATCAGGTTAGGGTTGGGGTTGAGCTTCAGGTGTCCGCCTATGTTTAGGGTTAGGTCTATGGTTTGAGTTAGGCTTCAGGTTAGGTTAGGTTTGAACTTAGTTTGAGGGAGTAAGTTTAGGGCTACTGTTAGTTTTCCGTTCAGTGTTACGGTTGGAGTTAGTGTGAGGGTCAGGTTAGGGTTGGGGTTGACCTTAAGGTGTCCGCCTAGGGTTAAGGTTAAGTGTATGGTTTAAATTTAGGCTTCAGGTTAGGTTAGGTTTGAACTTAGTTTGAGGGAGTAAATTTAGGGCTACTGTTAGTTTTCGGGTAACTGTTACTGTTGGAGTTAGCGTCAGGGCCAGGTTAGTGTTGGGGTTGAGCCCAAGGTGTCCGCCTAGGGTTAGGGTTAGGTGTATTGTTTGATTTAGGCTTCAGGTTAGGTTACGTTTGAAGTTAGTTTGAGGAAGTAAGTTTAGGGCTACTGTTAGTTTTCGTTTAAATGTTACAGTTGGAGTAAGCGTCAGGGTCAGGTTAGGGTGGGGGTTAAACATAAGGTGTCTGCCTAGGGTTAGGTTTAGGTCTATGATTTGATTTTGGCTTCAGGTTAGGTTAGGTTTGAAGTTAGTTTGAAGGATTAAGTTTAGGGCTACTGTTAGATTTTGGTTCAGTGTTACGGTTGGAGATAGCGTCAGGGTCAGGTTAGGGTTGTGGTTGAGCTTCAGGTGTCCACCTAGGGTTAGGGTTAGGTGTATGGTTTGATTTAGGCTTCAGGTTAGGTTAGGTTTGAACTTAGATTGAGGGAGTCAGTTTAGGGCTACTGTTAGTTTCCGGTTAACTGTTACGGTTGGAGTGAGCGTGATGGTCAGGTTATGGTTGGGGTTGAGCTTAAGGTGTCCGCCTAGGGTTAGGGTTAATTCTATGGTTTAAATTTAGGCTTCGGGTTAGATTAGGTTTGAACTTAGTTTGAGGGAGTAAGTTTAGGGCTACTGTTAGTTTTCGGGTAACTGTTACTGTTGGAGTTAGCTTCAGGGCCAGGTTAGGTTTGGGGTTGAGCCTAAGGTGTCCGCCTAGGGTTAGTGTTAGGTGTATGGTTTGATTTAGGCTTCAGGTTAGGTTACGTTTGAAGTTAGTTTGAGGAAGTAAGTTTAGGCCTACTGTTAGTTTTCGGTTCAGTGTTATGGTTGGATTTAGCCTCAGGGTCAGGTTAGGGTTGGGGTTAAGCTTAAGGTGTCCGCCTAGGGTTAGGGTTAGGTTTATTGTTTGAGTTAGGATTCAGGTTAGGTTAGGTTTCAACTTAGTTTGAGGGAGTAAGTTTAGGGCTACTGTTAGTTTTCCGTTCAGTGTTACGGTTGGAGTTAGCGTGAGGGTCAGGTTAGGGTTGGGGTTGAGCTTAAGGTGTCCGCCTAGGTTTAGGGTTAAATGTATGGTTTAAATTTAGGCTTCAGGTTAGGTTAGGTTTGAACTTAGTTTGAGGGAGTCAGTTTAGGGCTACTGTTAGTTTTCGGTTAATAAGCGTCAGGGTCAGGTTAGGGTGCGGGTTAAGCATAAGGTGTCCGCCTAGGGTTAGGTTTAGGTCTATGATTTGATTTTGGCTTCAGGTTAGGTTACGTTTGAAGTTAGTTTGAAGGAGTAAGTTTAGGGATACTGTTAGATTTCGGTTCAGTGTTACGGTTGGAGATAGCATCAGGGTCAGGTTAGGGTTTTGGTTGAGCTTCAGGTGTCCGCCTAGGGTTAGGGTTATGTCTATGATTTGATTTAGGCTTCAGGTTAGGTTAGGTTTGAACTTAGTATGAGGGAGTCAGTTTAGGGCTACTCTTAGTTTTCGGTTAACTGTTACGGTTGGAGTAAGCGTCAGGGTCAGGTTAGGTTTGGGGTTGAGCTTAAGGTGTCCGCCTAGGGTTAGGGTTAGGTGTACGGTTTGATTTAGGCTTCAGGTTAGGTTAGGTTTGAACTTAGTTTGAGGGAGTAAGTTTAGGGCTACTATTAATTTTCGTTTAACTGTTACGATTGGAGTAAGCCTCAGGGTCAGGTTAGGGTGGGGGTTAAGCATAAGGTGTCCGCCTTGGGTTAGGGTTAGGTCTATGGTTTCATTTAGGCTTCAGGTTAGGTTAGGATTGAACTTATTTTGAGGGAGTAAGTTTAGTGCTACTGTATTTTTCGGTTCAGTGTTACGGTTGGATTTAGCCTCACGGTCAGGTTAGGGTTGGGGTTAAGCTTAAGGTGTCCGCCTAGGGTTAGGGTTAGGTCTATTGTTTGAGTTAGGCTTCAGGTTAGGTTAGGTTTGAACTTAGTTCGAGGGAGTAAGTTTAGGTCTACTGTTAGTATTTGGTTCAGTGTTACGTTTGGAGTTAGCGTGAGGGTCCTGTTAGGGTTGGGGTTGAGCTTACGGTGTCCGCCTAGGGTTAGGGTTAGGTCTGTGGTTTGAGTTGGGCTTCAGGTTACGTTAGGTTTGAACTTTGTTTGAGGGAGTAAGTTTAGGGCTACCGTTAGTTTTCGGTTCAGTGTTACGGTTGGAGATAGCGTAAGGGTCAGGTTAGGGTTGGGGTTGAGCTTAAGGTGTCCGCCTAGGGTTTGGGTTAGGTCTATTGTTTGAGTTAGGCTTCAGGTTAGGTTAGGTTTGAGGTTAGTTTGAGGGAGTAAGTTTAGCTCTACTGTTAGTATTCGGTTCAGTGTTACGGTTGGAGATAGCGTCAGGGTCAGGTTAGGATTGGGGTTGAGCTTCAGGTGTCCGCCTTGGGTTAGGGTTAGGTCTATGGTTTGAGTTAGGCTTCAGGCTAGGTTAGGTTTGAACTTAGGTTGAGGGAGTCAGTTTAGGGCTACTGTTAGTTTTCGGTTAAGTGTTACGGTTGGAGTAAGCGTCAGGGTCAGGTTAGGTTTGGGGTTGAGCTTAAGGTGTCCGCCCAGGGTTAGGGTTAGGTGTATGGTTTGATTTAGGCTTCAGGTTAGGTTAGGTTTGAGGTTAGTTTGAGGGAGTAAGTTCAGGGCTACTGTTAGTTTTCGGTTAACTGTTACGGTTGGAGGAAGCGTCAGGGTTAGGTTAGCGTGGGGGTTAAGCATAAGGTGTGCGCCTAGGGTTAGGGTTAGGTCTATGGGTTCATTTAGGCTTCAGGTTAGGTTAGGATTGTACTTAGATTGAGGGAGTAAGTTTAGGGCTACTGTCAGTTTTCGGTTCAGTGTTACGTTTGGATTTAGCCTCAGGGTCAGGTTAGGTTTGTGGTTGAGCTTCAGGTGTCCGCCGAGCGTTAGGGTTAGGTCTATGGTTTGAGTTAGGCTTCAGGTTAGGTTAGGTTTGAACTTAGTTTGAGGGAGTAAGTTTAGGGCTACTGTTAGTTTTCGGATCAGTGTTACGGTTGGAGTTAGCGTGAGGGTCAGGTTAGGGTTGGGGTTGAGCTTAAGGTGTCCGCCTAGGGTTAGGGTTAGGTGTATGGTTAGATTTAGGCTTCAGGTTAGGTTAGGTTTGAACTTAGTTTGAGGGAGTAAGTTTAGGGCTACTGTTAGTTTTCAGGTAACTGTTACTGTTGGAGTTAGCGTCAGGGCCAGGTTAGGTTTGGGGTTGAGCTTAAGGTGTCCGTCTAGGGTTAGGGTTAGGTGTATGGTTTGATTTAGGCTTCAGGTTAGGTTAGGTTTGAAGTTAGTTTGAGGGAGTCAGTTTAGGGCTACTGTTAGTTTTCGGTTAAGTGTTACGGTTGGAGTAAGCGTCAGGGTCAGGTTAGGTTTGGGGTAGAGGTTCAGGTGTCCGCCTAGGGTTAGGGTTAGGTGTATGGTTTGATTTAGGCTTCAGGTTAGGTTAGGTTTGAACTTAATTTGAGGGAGTAAGTTTAGGGCTACTGTTAGTTTTCCGTTCAGTGTTATGGTTGGAGTAAGCGTCAGGGTCAGTTTAGGTTTGGGGTTGAGCTTAAGGTGTCTTCCTAGGGTTGGGGTTAGGTCTATTGTTTGAGTTAGTCTTCAGGTTAGGTTAGGTTTGAACTTAGTTTGAGGGAGTAAGTTTAGGGATACTGTTAGTGTTTGGTTCAGTGTTACGTTTGGAGTTAGCGTGAAGGTCCGGTTAGGGTTGGGGTTGAGCTTAAGGTGTCCGCCTAGGGTTAGGGTTAGGTCTGTGGTTTGATTTAGGCATCAGGTTAGGTTAGGTTGGAACTTAGTTTGAGGGAGAAAGTTTAGGGCTACTGTTAGTTTTCGGTTCAGTGTTACGGTTGGAGATAGCTTCAGGGTCAGGTTAGGGTTGTGGTTGAGCTTCAGGTGTCCAACTAGGGTTAGGGTTAGGTCTATGGTTTGAGTTAATTTTCAGGTTAGGTTAGGTTTGAAATTAGTTTGAGGGAGTAAGTTTAGGGCTACTGTTAGTTTTCGGTTAACTGTTACAGTTGGAGTAAGCGTCAGGGTCAGGTTAGGGTGGAGTTTAAGCATAAGGTGTCCGCCTAGGGTTAGGGTTAGGTGTATGGTTTGATTTAGGCTTCAGGTTAGGTTAGGTTTGAACTTAGTTTGAGGGAGTAAGTTTAGGGCTACTGTTAGTTTTCGGTTAACTGTTACAGTTGGAGTAAGTGTCAGGGTCAGGTTAGGGTGGGGCTTAAGAATAAGGTGTCCGCCTAGGGTTAGGGTTAGGTCTATGATTTGATTTAGGCTTCAGGTTAGGTTATGTTTGAAGTTAGTTTGAAGGAGTAAGTTTAGGGCTACTGTTAGATTTCGGTTCAGTGTTACGGTTGGAGATAGCGTCAGGGTCAGGTTAGGGTTGTGGTTGAGCTTCAGGTGTCCGCCTAGGGTTAGGGTTAGGTCTATGATTTGATTTAGGCTTCAGGTTAGGTTAGGTTTAACTTAGTATGAGGGAGTCAGTTTAGGGCTACTCTTAGTTTTCGGTTAACTGTTACGGTTGGAGTAAGCGTGAGGGTCAGGTTAGGTTTGGGGTTGAGCTTAAGGTGTCCGCCTAGGGTTAGGGTTAGGTGTATGGTTTGATTTTTGCTTCAGGTTAGGTTAGGTTTGAACTTAGTTTGAGGCAGTAAGTTGAGGGCTACTGTTAGTTTTCGTTTAACTGTTACGGTTGGAGTAAACGTCAGGGTTAGGTTAGGGTGGGGGTTAAGCATAAGGTGTGCGCCTAGGGTTAGGGTTAGGTCTATGGGTTCATTTAGGCTTCAGGTTAGGTTAGGATTGAACTTAGATTGAGGGAGTAAGTTTACGGCTACTGTCAGTTTTCGGTTCAGTGTTACGGTTGGATTTAGCCTCAGGGTCAGGTAAGGTTTGTGGTTGAGCTTCAGGTGTCTGCCGAGCGTTAGGGTTAATTCTATGGTTTGAGTTAGGCTTCAGGTTAGGTTAGGTTTGAACTTAGTTTGAGGGAGTAAGTTTAGGGCTACTGTTTGTTTTCGGTTAACTGTTACAGTTGGAGTAAGTGTCAGGGTCAGGTTAGGGTGGGGCTTAAGAATAAGGTGTCCGCCTAGGGTTAGGGTTAGGTCTATGATTTGATTTAGGCTTCAGGTTAGGTTATGTTTGAAGTTAGCTTGAAGGAGTAAGTTTAGGGCTACTGTTAGATTTCGGTTCAGTGTTACGGTTGGAGATAGCGTCAGGGTCAGGTTAGGGTTGTGGTTGAGCTTCAGGTGTCCGCCTAGGGTTAGGGTTAGGTCTATGATTTGATTTAGGCTTCAGGTTAGATTAGTTTTAACTTAGTATGAGGGAGTCAGTTTAGGGCTACTCTTAGTTTTCGGTTAACTGTTACGGTTGGAGTAAGCGTGAGGGTCAGGTTAGGTTTTGGGTTGAGCTTAAGGTGTCCGCTTAGGGTTAGGGTTAGGTGTATGGTTTGATTTTTTCTTCAGGTTAGGTTAGGTTTGAACTTAGTTTGAGGCAGTAAGTTGAGGGCTACTGTTAGTTTTCGGTTCAGTGTTTTGGTTTGATTTAACCTCAGGTTCAGGTTAGGTTTGTGGTTAAGCTTAAGGTGTCCGCCTAGGGTGAGGGTTAGGTCTATGGTTTGAGTTAGGCTTCAGGTTAGGTTAGGTTTGAACTTAGTTTGAGGGAGTAAGTTTAGGGCTACCTTAGTATTTGGTTCAGTGTTACGTATGGAGTTAGCGTGAAGGTCCGGTTAGGGTTGGGGTTGAACTTAAGGTGTCCGCCGAGGGTTAGGGTTAGGTCTGTGGTTTGAGTTAGGCTTCAGGTTAGGTTAGGTTTGAACTTAGTTTGAGGGAGTAAGTTTAGGGCTAGTGTTAGTTTTTGGTTCAGTGTTACGGTTGGAGATAGCGTCAGGGTCAGGTTAGGGTTGGGGTTGAGCTTCAGGTGTCCGCCTAGGGTTAGGGTTAGGTCTATGATTTGAGTTAGGCTTCAGGTTAGGTTAGGTTTGAGCTTAGTTTGAGCGAGTAAGTTTAGGGCTACTCTTAGTTTTCGGTTCAGTGATATGGATGGAGTTAGCCTGGAGGTCAGGTTAGGGTTGGGGTTGAGCTTAAGGTGTACTCCTAGGTTTATTATTAGGTGTATGGTTTGATTTAGGCTTCAGGTTAGGTTAGGTTTGAACTTAGTTTCAGGGAGTAAGTTTAGGGCTACTGTTACTTTTCGGGAAACTGTTACGGTTGGAGTTAGCGTCAGGGCCAGGTTAGGGTTGTGGTTGAGCTTAAGGTGTCCGCCTAGGGTTAGGGTTAGGTCTATTGTTTGAGTTAGGCTTCAGGTTAGGTTAGGTTTGAACTTAGTTTGAGGGAGTAAGTTTAGGGCTAATGTTAGGTTTCGGTTCTGTGTTACGGTTGGAGATAGCGTCAGGGTCAATTTATGGTTGGGGGTGAGCTTCAGGTGTCCGCCTAGGGTTAGGGTTAGGTCTATGGTTTGAGTTAGGCTTCAGGTTAGGTTAGGTTTGAACTTAGCTTGAGGGAGTAAGTTTAGGGCTACTGTTAGTTTTCGGTTCAGTGTTACGGTTGTGTTTAGCGTGAGGTTCAGGATAGGCTTGGGGTTGAGCTTAAGGTGCCGCCTAGGGTTAGGGTTAGGTGTATGGTTTGATTTAGGCTTCAGGTTAGGTTAGGTTTGAACTTAGTTTGAGGGAGTAAGTTTAGGGCTACTGTTAGTTTTCTGTTTACTGTTACAGTTGGAGTAAGTGTCAGGGTCAGGTTAGGTTGGGGTTTAAGCATAAGGTGTCCGCCTAGGGTTAGGGTTAGGTCTACGGTTTCATTTAGGCTTCAGGTTAGGTTAGGATTGAACTTAGTTGGAGTGAGTAAGTTTAGGGCTACTGTTAGTTTTCGGATCAGTGTTACGGTTGGATTTAGCCTCAGGGTCAGGTTATGGTTGGGGTTAAGCTTAAGGTGTCCTCCTAGGGTTAGGGTTAGGTCTATTGTTTGAGTTAGGCTTCAGGTTAGGTTAGGTTTGAACTTAGTTTGAGGGAGTCAGTTTAGGGCTACTGTTAGTTTTCGGTTAACTGTTATGGTTGGAGTAAGTGCCAGGGTCAGGTTAGGTTTGGGGTTGAGCTTAAGGTGTCCGCCTAGGGTTAGGGTTAGGTGTATGGTTTGATTTAGGCTTCAGGTTAGGTTAGGTTTGAACTTAGTTTGAGGGAGTAAGTTTAGGGCTACTGTTAATTTTCGTTTAACTGTTATGGTTGGAGTAAGCTTCAGGGTCAGGTTAGGGTGGGGGTTAAGCATAAGGTTTCCGCCTAGGGTTAGGGTTAGGTGTATGGTTCGATTTAGGCTTCAGGTTAGGTTAGGTTTGAACTTAGTTTGAGGGAGTAAGTTTAGGGCTACTGTTAGTTTTCGGGAATCTGTTACGGTTGGAGTTAGCGTCAGGGCCAGGTTAGTGTTGTGGTTGAGCTTCAGGTGTCCGCCTAGGGTTAGGGTTAGGTCTATGGTTTGAGTTTGGCTTCAGGTTAGGTTAGGTTTGAACTTAGTTTGAGGGAGTAAGTTTAGGGCTACTGTTAGTTTTCGGTTCAGTGTTACGGTTGGAGTTAGCGTGAGGGTCAGGTTAGGGTTGGGTTTGAGCTTCATGTGTTCGCCTAGGGTTAGGGTTAGGTGTATGGTTTGATTTAGGCTTCAGGTTAGGTTAGGTTTGAAGTTAGTTTGAGGGAGTAAGTTTAGGGCTACTGTTAGTTTTCGGTTAACAGTTACAGTTGGAGTAAGCGTCAGGGTCAGGTTAGGGTGAGGGTTAAACATAAGGTGTCCGCCTAGGGTTAGGGTTAGGTCTATGGTTTCATTTAGGCTTCAGGTTAGGTTAGGATTGAACTTAGTTTGAGGGAGTAAGTTTAGGCCTACTCTTAGTTTTCGGTTCAGTGATATGGTTGGAGTTAGCCTGGAGGTCAGGTTAGGGTTGGGGTTGAGCTTAAGGTGTCCGCCTAGGGTTAGGGTTAGGTCTGTGTTTTGAGTTAGGCTTCAGGTTATGTTAGGTTTGAACTTAGTTTGAGGGAGTAAGTTTAGGGCTAATGTTAGTTTTCGATTCAGTGTTACGGTTGGAGATAGCGTCAGGGTCAATTTATGGTTGGGGGTGAGCTTCAGGTGTCCACCTAGGGTTAGGGTTAGGTCTATGGTTTGAGTTAGGCTTCAGGTTAGGTTAGGTTTGAACTTAGTTTGAGGGAGTAAGTTTAGGGCTACTGTTAGTTTTCGGTTCAGTGTTACGGTTGTGGTTAGCGTGAGGGTCAGGATAGGGTTGGGGTTGAGCTTAAGGCGCCGCCTAGGGTTAGGGTTAGGTGTATGGTTTGATTTAGGCTTCAGGTTAGGTTAGGTTTGAACTTAGTTTGAGGGAGTAAGTTTAGGGCTACTGTTAGTTTTCGGTTAACTGTTACAGTTGGAGTAAGTGTCAGGGTCAGGTTAGGGTGGGGTTTAAGCATAAGGTGTCCGCCTAGGGTTAGGGTTAGGTCTCCGGTTTCATTTAGGCCTCAGGTTAGGTTAGGATTGAACTTAGTTTGAGTGAGTAAGTTTAGGGCTACTGTTAGTTTTCGGATCAGTGTTACGTTTGGATTTAGCCTCAGGGTCAGGTTATGGTTGGGGTTAAGGTTAAGGTGTCCGCCTAGGGTTAGGGTTAGGTCTATTGTTTGAGTTAGGCTTCAGGTTAGGTTAGGTTTGAACTTAGTTTGAGGGAGTCAATGTAGGGCTAATGTTAGTTTTCGATTAACTGTTACGGTTGGAGTAAGTGCCAGGGTCAGGTTAGGTTTGGGGTTGAGCTTAAGGTGTCCGCCTAGGGTTAGGGTTAGGTGTATGGTTTGATTTAGGCTTCAGGTTAGGTTAGGTTTGAACTTAGTTTGAGGGAGTAAGTTTAGGGCTACTGTTAGTTTTCTGTTAACTGTTACAGTTGGAGTAAGTGTCAGGGTCAGGTTAGGGTGGGGTTTAAGCATAAGGTGTCCGCCTAGGGTTAGGGTTAGGTCTACGGTTTCATTTAGGCTTCAGGTTAGGTTAGGATTGAACTTAGTTTGAGTGAGTAAGTTTAGGGCTACTGTTAGTTTTCGGATCAGTGTTACGGTTGGATTTAGGCTCAGGGTCAGGTTATGGTTGGGGTTAAGCTTAAGGTGTCCTCCTATGGTTAGGGTTAGGTCTATTGTTTGAGTTAGGCTTCAGGTTAGGTTAGGTTTGAACTTAGTTTGAGGGAGTCAGTTTAGGGCTACTGTTAGTTTTCGGTTAACTGTTATGGTTGGAGTAAGCGTCAGGGTCAGGTTAGTGTGGGGGTTATGCATAAGGTGTCCTCGTAGGGTTAGGGTGAGGTCTATGGTTTGAGTTATGCTTCAGGTTAGGTTATGTTTGAACTTAGTTTGAGGGAGTAAGTTTAGGCCTACTGTTAGTTTTCGGTTCAGTGTTATGGTTGGATTTAGCCTCAGGGTCAGGTTAGGGTTGGGGTTAAGCTTAAGGTGTCCGCCTAGGGTTAGGGTTAGGTCTATTGTTTGAGTTAGGATTCAGGTTAGGTTAGGTTTGAACTTAGTTTGAGGGAGGAAGTTTAGGGTTACTTTAGTTTTTGGTTCAGTGTTACGTTTGGATTTAGCGTGAGGGTCCGGTTAGGGTTGGGGTTGAACTTAAGGTGTCCGCCGAGGTTTAGGGTTAGGTCTGTGGTTTGAGTTAGGCATCAGGTTAGGTTAGGTTTGAACTTAGTTTGAGGGAGTAAGTTTAGGGCTACTGTTAGTTTTCCGTTCAGTGTTACGGTTGGAGTAAGCGTCAGGGTCTGGTTAGGTTTGGGGTTGAGCTTAAGGTGTCTTCCTAGGGTTAGGGTTAGGTCTATTGTTTGAGTTAGGCTTCAGGTTAGGTTAGGTTTGAACTTAGTTTGAGGGAGTAAGTTTAGGGATACTGTTAGTGTTTGGGTCAGTGTTACGTTTGGAGTTAGCGTGAAGGTCCGGTTAGGGTTGGGTTTGAGCTTAAGTTGTCCGCCTAGGGTTAGGGTTAGGTCTGTGGTTTGATTTAGGCATCCGGTTAGGTTAGGTTGGAACTTAGTTTGAGGGAGAAAGTTTAGGGCTACTGTTAGTTTTCGGTTCAGTGTTACGGTTGGAGTAAGCGTCAGGGTCAGGTTAGGTTTGGGGTTGAGCTTAAGGTGTCCGCCTAGGGTTAGGGTTAGGTGTATGGTTTGATTTTGGCTTCTGGTTAGGTTAGGTATGAACTTAGTTTGAGGGAGTAAGTTTAGGGCTACTGTTAGTTTTCGGGTAACTGTTACTGTTGGAGTTAGCGTCAGGGTCAGGTTAGGGTGGGGGTTAAGCATAAGGTGTCCGCCTAGGGTTAGGGTTAGGTCTATGGTTTCATTTAGGCTTCAGGTTAGGTTAGGTTTGAACTTAGTTTGAGGGAGTAAGTTTAGGGCTACTGTTAGTTTTCGGTTCAATGTTACGTTTGGAGTTAGCGTGAGGGTCCGGTTAGGGTTGGGGTTGAGGTTAAGGTGTCCGCCTAGGGTTAGGGTTAGGTGTATGGTTTGATTTTGGCTTCTGGTTAGGTTAGGTTTGAACTTAGTTTGAGGGCTAAGTTTAGGGCTACTGTTAGTTTTCGGGTAACTATTACGGTTGGAGTTAGCGTCAGTTTCAGGTTAGGGTTGTGGTTAAGCTTAAGGTGTCCGCCTATGGTTAGGGTTAGGTCTATTGTTTGAGTTAGGCTTCAGGTTAGGTTAGGTTTGAACTTAGTTTGATTGAGACAGTTTATGGCTACTGTTAGTTTTCGTTTAACTGTTACGGTTGGAGTAAGCGTCAGGGTCAAGTTAGGGTGGGGATTAAGCATAAGGTGTCCGCCTAGGGTTAGGATTAGGTCTATCGTTTCATTTAGGCTTCAGGTTAGGTTAGGATTGAACTTAGTTTGAGGGAGTAAGTTTAGGGCTACTGTTAGTTTTCGGTTCAATGTTACGTTTGGAGTTAGCGTGAGGGTCCGGTTAGGGTTGGGGTTGAGCTTAAGGTGTCCGCCTAGGGTTAGGGTTAGGTCTGTGGTTTGAGTTAGGCTTCATGTTAGGTTAGGTTTGAACTTAGTTTGAGGGAGTAAGTTTAGGGCTACTGTTAGTTTTCGGTTCAGTGTTACGTTTGGAGTTAGCGTGAGGGTCAGGTTAGGGTTGGGTTTGAACTTTAGGTGTCCGCCTAGGGTTAGGGTTAGGTGTATGGTTTGATTTAGGCTTCAGGTTAGGTTAGGTTGGAACTTAGTTTAAGGCAGTAAGTTTAGGGCTACTGTTAGTTTTCGGTTCAGTGTTACGGTTGGAGACAGCGTCAGGGTCAGGTTAGGGTTGGGGTTGAGCTTCAGGTGTCCGCCTAGGGTTAGGGTTAGGTCTATGGTTTGAGTTAGGCTTCAGGTTAGGTTAGATTTGAACTTAGTTTGAGGGAGTAAGTTTAGGGCTACTGTTAGTTTTTGATTCAGTGTTACATTTGGAGTTAGCGTGAGTGTCTGGTTAGGGTTGGGGTTGAGCTTAAGGTGTCCACCTAGGGTTAGGGTTAGGTCTGTGGTTTGAGATAGGCTTCAGGTTAGGTTAGGTTTGAACCCAGTTTGAGGGAGTAAGTTTAGGGCTACTGTTAGTTTTCGGTTCAGTGTTACGGTTGGAGATAGCGTCAGGGTCAGGTTAGGGTTGTGGTTGAGCTTCAGGTGTCCGCCTAGGCTTAGGGTTAGGTCTATGGTTTGAGTTAGGCTTCAGGTTAGGTTAGGTTTGAACTTAGTTTGAGGGAGTAAGTTTAGGGCTACTGTTAGTTTTCGTTTAACTGTTGCGGTTGGAGTAAGTGTCACGGTCACTTTAGGGTGGGGGTTAAGCATAAGGTGTCCGCCTAGGGTTAGGGTTAGGTCTATGGTTTCATTTAGGCTTCAGGTTAGGTTCGGATTGAACTTAGTTTGAGGGAGTAAATTTAGGGCCACTGTTAGTTTTAAGTTCAGTGTTTCGGTTCGATTTAGCCTCAGGGTCAGGTTAGTGTTGGGGTTAAGCTTAAGGTGTCCGCCTAGGGTTAGGGTTAGGTCTATTGTTTGAGTTAGGCTTCAGGTTAGGTTAGGTTTGAACTTAGTTTGAGAGAGACAGTTTAGGGCTACTGTTAGGTTTCGTTTAACTGTTGCGGTGGGAGTAAGCGTCAGGGTCAGGTTAGGGTGGGGGTTAAGCATAAGGTGTCGGCCTAGGGTTAGGGTTAGGTCTATGGTTTCATTTAGGCTTCAGGTTAGGTTAGGATTGAACTTAGTTTGAGGGAGTAAGTTTAGGGCTACTGTTAGTTTTCGGTTCAATGTTACGTTTGGAGTTAGCGTGAGGGTCCGGTTAGGGTTGGGGTTGAGGTTAAGGTGTCCGCCTAGGTTTAGGGTTAAGTGTATGGTTTAAATTTAGGCTTCAGGTTAGGTTAGGTTTGAACTTAGTTTGAGGGAGTAAGTTTAGGGCTACTGTTAGTTTTCGGGTAACTGTTACGGTTGGAGTAAGCGTCAGGGTCAGGTTAGGGTTGGGGTTGAGTCTAAGGTGTCGGCCTAGGGTTAGGGTTAGGTGTATGGTTTGATTTAGGCTTCAGGTTAGGTTACGTTTGAAGTTAGTTTGAGGAAGTAAGTTTAGGGCTACTGTTAGTTTTCGGTTAACTGTTTCAGTTGGAGTAAGCGTCAGGGTCAGGTTAGGGTGGGGATTAAGCATAAGTTGTCCGCATAGGGTTAGGTTTAGGTCTATGATTTCATTTTGGCTTCAGGTTAGGTTAGGTTTGAAGTTAGTTTGAAGGAGTAATTTTAGGGCTACTGTTAGATTTTGGTTCAGTGTTACGGTTGGAGATAGCGTCAGGGTCAGGTTAGGGTTGTGGTTGAGCTTCAGGAGTCCGCCTAGGGTTAGGGTTAGGTGTATGGTTTGATTTAGGCTTCAGGTTAGGTTAGGTTTGAACTTAGTTTGAGGGAGTCAGTTTAGGGCTACTGTTATTTTCCGGTTAACTGTTACGGTTGGAGTAAGCGACAGGATCAGGTTAGGGTGTGGGTTAAGCATAAGGTGTCCGCATAGGGTTAGGGTTAGGTCTGTGGTTTGAGTTAGGCTTCAGGTTACGTTAGGTTTCAACTTAGTTTGAGGGAGTAAGTTTAGGGCTACCGTTAGTTTTCGGTTCAGTGTTACGGTTGGAGATAGCGTAAGGGTCAAGTTAGGGTTGTGGTTGAGCTTCAGGTGTCCGCCTAGGGTTAGGGTTAGGTCTATGATTTGATTTAGGCTTCAGGTTAGGTTAGGTTTGAACTTAGTATGAGGGAGTCAGTTTAGGGCTACTCTTAGTTTTCGGTTAACTGTTACGGTTGGAGTAAGCGTGAGGGTCAGGTTAGGTTTGGGGTTGAGCTTAAGGTGTACGCCTAGGGTTAGGGTCAGGTGTATGGTTTGATTTATGCTTCAGGTTAGGTTAGGTTTGAACTTAGTTTGAGGGAGTAAGTTTAGGGCTACTGTTAGTTTTCGTTTAATTGTTACGGTTGGAGTAAGCGTCAGGGTTAGGTTAGGGTGGGGGTTAAGCATAAGGTGTGCGCCTAGGGTTAGGGTTAGGTCTATGGGTTCATTTAGGCTTCAGGTTAGGTTAGGATTGAACTTAGATTGAGGGAGTAAGTTTAGGGCTACTGTCAGTTTTCGGTTCAGTGTTACGGTTGGATTTAGCCTCAGGGTCAGGTTCGGATTGTGGTTGAGCTTCAGGTGTCCGCCGAGCGTTAGGGTTAGGTCTAAGGTTTGAGTTAGGATTCAGGTTAGGTTAGGTTTCAACTTAGTTTGAGGGAGTAAGTTTAGCGCTACTGTTAGTTTTCGGTTCAGTGTTACGGTTGGTGTTAGCGTGAGGGTTAGGTTACGGTTGGGGTTGAGCTTAAGGTGTCCGCCTAGGGTTAGGGTTAGGTCTGTGGTTTGAGGTAGGCTTCAGGTTAGGTTAGGTTTGAACTTAGTTTGAGGGAGTAAGTTTAGGGCTACTGTGAGTTTTCGGTTCAGTGTTACGGTTGGATTTAGCCTCACGGTCAGGTTAGCTTTGGGGTTAAGCTTAAGGTGTCCGCGTAGGGTTTGGGTTAGGTCTATTGTTTGAGTTAGGCTTCAGGTTAGGTTAGGTTTGAACTTAGTTTGAGGGAGTAAGTTTAGGGCTACTGTTAGTTTTCGGTTAATTGTCACGGTTGGAGTAAGCGTCAGGGTCAGGTTAGGTTTGGGGTAGAGCTTCAGGTGTCCGCCTAGGGTTAGGGTTAGGTGTATGGTTTGATTTAGGCTTCAGGTTAGGTTAGGTTTGAACTTAGTTTGGGGGAGTAAGTTTAGGGCTACTGTTAGTTTTCGGTTAACTGTTACGTTTGGAGTAAGCGTCAGGGTCTGGTTACGGTGGGGTTTATGCATAAGTTGTCCGCATAGGGTTAGGGTGAGGTCTATGGTTTCAGTTATGCTTCAGGTTACGTTAGGTTTGAACTTAGTTTGAGGGAGTAAGTTTAGGCCTACTGTTAGTTTTCGGTTCAGTGTTATGGTTTTATTTAGCCTCAGGGTCAGGTTAGGGTTGGGGTTAAGCTTAAGGTGTCCCGCTAGGGTTAGGGTTAGGTCTATTGTTTGAGTTAGGATTCAGGTTAGGTTAGGTTTGAACTTAGTTTGAGGGAGTAAGTTTAGGGCTACTGTTAGTTTTCGGGTAACTGTTACTGTTGGAGTTAGCGTCAGGGCCAGGTTAGGGTTGGGGTTGAGCCTAAGGTGTCCGTCTAGGGTTAGGGTTAGGTGTATGGTTTGATTTAGGCTTCAGGTTAGGTTACGTTTGAAGTTAGTTTGAGGAAGTAAGTTTAGGGCTACTGTTAGTTTTCGGTTAACTCTTACAGTTGGAGTAAGCGTCAGGGTCAGGTTAGGGTGGGGGTTAAGCATAAGGTGTCCGCCTAGGGTTAGGTTTAGGTCTATGATTTGATTTTGGCTTCAGGTTAGGTTAGGTTTCAAGTTAGTTTGAAGGAGTAAGTTTAGGGCTACTGTTAGATTTCGGTTCAGTGTTACGGTTGGAGATAGCGTCAGCGTCAGGTTAGGGTTGTTGTTGAGCTTCAGGTGTCCGCCTAGGGTTAGGGTTAGGTCTATGATTTGATTTAGGCTTCAGGTTATGTTAGGTTTGAACTTAGTATGAGGGAGTCAGTTTAGGGCTACTCTTAGTTATCGGTTAACTGTTACGGTTGGAGTAAGCGTGAGGGTCAGGTTAGGTTTGGGGTTGAGCTTAAGGTGTCCGCCTAGGGTTAGGGTTAGGTGTATGGTTTGATTTATGCTTCAGGTTAGGTTAGGTTTGAACTTAGTTTGAGGCAGAAAGTTTAGGCCTACTGTCAGTTTTCGTTTAACTGTTACCGTTGGTGTAAGCATCAGGGTTAGGTTAGGGTGGGGGTTAAGCATAAGGTGTGCGCCTAGGGTTAGGGTTAGGTCTATGGGTTCATTTAGGATTCAGGTTTGGTTAGGATTGAACTTAGATTGAGGGAGTAAGTTTAGGGCTACTGTCAGTTTTCGGTTCAGTGTTACGGTTGGATTTAGCCTCAGGGTCAGGTTAGGTTTGTGGTTGAGCTTCAGGTGTCCGCCGACCGTTAGGGTTAGGTCTATGGTTTGAGTTAGGCTTCAGGTTAGGTTAGGTTTGAGCTTAGTTTGAGGGAGTAAGTTTAGGGCTACTGTGAGTTTTCGGTTCAGTGTTACGGTTTTATTTAGCCTCACGGTCAGGTTAGCTTTGGGGTTAAGCTTAAGGTGTCCGTGTAGGGTTAGGGTTAGGTCTATTGTTTGAGTTAGGCTTCAGGTTAGGTTAGGTTTGAACTTACTTCGAGGGAGTAAGTTTAGGTCTACTGTTAGTTTTTGGTTCAGTCTTACGTTTGGAGTTAGCGTGAGGGTCCGGTTAGGGTTGGGATTGACCTTAAGGTGTCCGCCTAGGGTTAGTGTTAGGTCTGTGGTTTGAGTTAGTCTTCAGTTTACGTTAGGTTTGAACTTAGTTTGAGGGAGTAAGTTTAGCGCTACCGTTAGTTTTCGGTTCAGTGTTACGGTTGGAGATAGCGTAAGGGTCAGGTTAGGGTTGTGGTTGAGCTTCAGTTGTCCGCCTAGGGTTAGGGTTAGGTCTATGGTTTGAGTTAGGCTTCAGGTTAGGTTAGGTTTGGACTTAGTTTGAGGGAGTCTGTTTAGGCCTACTGTTAGTTTTCGGTTCAGTGTTATGGTTGGATTTAGCCTCAGGGTCAGGTTAGGGTTGGGGTTAAGCTTAAGGTGTCCGCCTAGGGTTAGTGTTAGGTCTATTGTTTGAGTTAGGATTCAGGTTAGGTTAGGTTTCAACTTAGTTTGAGGGAGTAAGTTTAGGGCTACTGTTAGTTTTTGGTTCAGTGTTACGGTTGGAGTTAGCGTGAGGGTTAGGTTAGGGTTGGGGTTGAGCTTATGGGGTCCGCCTAGGTTTAGGGTTAGGTCTGTGGTTTGAGTTAGGATTCAGGTTAGGTTAGGTTTGAACTTAGTTTGAGGGAGTAAGTTTAGGGCTACTGTTAGTTTTCGGTTCAGTGTTACGGTTGGAGTTAGCGTGAGGGACAGGTTAGGGTTGGGGTTGAGCTTAAGGTGTCCGCCTAGGGTTAGGGTTAAGTGTATGGTTTAAATTTAGGCTTCAGGTTAGTTTAGGTTTTAACTTAGTTTGAGGGAGTAAGTTTAGGGCTACTGTTAGTTTTCGGGTAACTGTTACTGTTGGAGTTAGCGTCAGGGCCAGGTTAGGTTTGGGGTTGAGCCTAAGGTGTCCGCCTAGGGTTAGGGTTAGGTGTATGGTTTGACTTAGGCTTCAGGTTAGGTTACGTTTGAAGTTAGTTTGAGGAAGTAAGTTTAGGGCTACTGTTAGTTTTCGGGTAACTGTTACTCTTGGAGTTAGCGTCAGGGCCAGGTTAGGGTTGGGGTTGAGCTTCAGGTGTCCGCCTAGGGTTAGGGTTAGGTGTATGGTTTGATTTAGGCTTCAGGTTAGTTTAGGTTTGAACTTAGTTTGAGGGAGTAAGTTTAGGGCTACTGTTAGTTTTCGTTTAACTGTTACGTTTGGAGGTAGCGTCAGGGTCAGGTTACGGTGGGGTTTATGCCTAAGTTGTCCGCATAGGGTTAGGATGAGGTCTATGGTTTGAGATATGCTTCAGGTTACGTTAGGTTTGAACTTAGTTTGAGGGAGTCAGTTTAGGCCTACTGTTAGTTTTCGGTTCAGTGTTATGGTTGGATTTAGCCTCAGGGTCAGGTTAGGGTTGGGGTTAAGCTTAAGGTGTCCGCCTAGGGTTAGGGTTAGGTCTATTGTTTGAGTTAGGATTCAGGTTAGGTTAGGTTTCAACTTAGTTTGAGGGAGTAAGTTTAGGGCTACTGTTAGTTTTCGGTTCAGTGTTACGGTTGGAGTTAGCGAGAGGGTTAGGTTAGGGTTGGGGTTGAGCTTATGGGGTCCGCCTAGGGTTAGGGTTAGGTCTGTGGTTTGAGTTAGGCTTCAGGTTAGGTTAGGTTAGAACTTAGTTTGTGGGAGTAAGTTTTTGGCTACTGTTGGTTTTCGGTTCAGTGTTACGGTTGGAGATAGCGTCAGGGTCAGGTTAGGGTTGGGGTTGAGCTTCAGGTGTCCGCCTATGTTTAGGGTTAGGTCTATGGTTTGAGTTAGGCTTCAGGTAAGGTTAGGTTTGAACTTAGTTTGTGGGAGTAAGTTTAGGGCTACTGTTAGTTTTCCGTTCATTGTTACGGTTGGAGTTAGCGTGAGGGTCAGGTTAGGGTTGGGGTTGAGCTTAAGGTGTCCGCCTAGGGTTAGGGTTAGGTCTAAGATTTGATTTAGGCTTCAGGTTAGGTTAGGTTCGAACTTAGTTTGAGGGAGTAAGTTTAGGGCTACTGTTAGTTTTCGGATCAGTGTTACGGTTGGAGTTAGCGTGAGGGTCAGGTTAGGGTTGGGTTTGAGCTTCAGGTGTCCGCCTGGGGTTAGGGTTAGGTGTATGGTTAGATTTAGGCTTCAGGTTAGGTTAGGTTTGAACTTAGTTTGAGGGAGTAAGTTTAGGGCTACTGTTAGTTTTCGGGTAACTGTTACTGTTGGAGTTAGCGTCAAGGCCAGGTTAGGGTTGGGGTTGAGCTTAAGGTGTCCGCCTAGGGTTAGGGTTAGGTGTATGTTTTGATTTAGGCCTCAGGTTATGTTAGGTTTCAAGTTAGTTTTAGGGAGTAAGTTTAGGGCTACTGTTAGTTTTCGGTTCAGGGTTACGGTTGGAGATATTGTCAGGGTCAGGTTAGGGTTGGGGTTGAGATTCAGGTGTCCGCTTATTGTTAGGGTTAGGTCTATGATTTGAGTTAGGCTTCAGGTTAGGTTAGGTTTGAACTTAGTTTGAGGGAGTCAGTATAGTGCAACTCTTAGTTTTCGGTTCAGTGATATGGTTGGAGTTAGCCTGGAGGTCAGGTTAGGTTTGGGGTTGAGCTTAAGGTGTCCGCCAAGGGTTAGGGTTAGGTGTATGGTTTGATTTAGGCTTCAGGTTAGGTTGGGTTTGAACTTAGTTTGAGGGAGTAAGTTTAGGGCTACTATTAGTTTTCGGGAAACTGTTACGGTTGGAGTTAGCGTCAGTGCCAGGTTAGGGTTGGGGTTGAGATTAAGGTGTCAGCCTAGGGTTAGGGTTAGGTGTATGGTTTCATTTAGGCTTAAGGTTAGGTTAGGTTTGAAGTTAGTTTGGTGGAATAAGTTTAGGGCTACTGTTAGTTTTCGGTTAACTGTTACAGTTGGAGTAAGCCTCAGGGTCAGGTTAGGGTGGGGGTTAAGCATAAGGTGTCCGCCTAGGGTTAGGGTTAGGTGCATGGTTTGATTTAGGCTTCAGGTTAGGATAGGTTTGAACTTAGTTTGAGGGAGTAAGTTTAGGGCTACTGTTAGTTTTCGTTTAACTGTTACGGTTGGAGTAAGCGTCATGATCAGGTTAGGGTTGGGGTTGACCTTAAGGTGTCCGCCTAGGGTTAGGGTTAGTTTTACGGTTTGAGTTAGGATTCAGGTTAGGTTAGGTTTCAACTTAGTTTGAGGGAGTAAGTTTAGGGCTACTGTTAGTTTTCGGTTCAGTGTTACGGTTGGAGTTAGCGAGAGGGTTAGGTTAGGGTTGGGGTTGAGCTTATGGGGTCCGCCTAGGGTTAGGCTTAGGTCTGTGGTTTGAGTTAGGCTTCAGGTTAGGTTAGGTTTGAACTTAGTTTGAGGGAGTAAGTTTTGGGCTACTGTTGGTTTTCGGTTCAGTGTTACGGTTGGAGATAGCGTCAGGGTCAGGTTAGGGTTGGGGTTGAGCTTCAGGTGTCCGCCTATGTTTAGGGTTAGGTCTATGGTTTAGTTAGGCTTCAGGTTAGGTTAGGTTTGAACTTAGTTTGCGGGAGTAAGTTTAGGGCTACTGTTAGTTTTCCGTTCAGTGTTACGGTTGGAGTTAGCGTGAGGGTCAGGTTAGGGTTGGGGTTGAGCTTAAGGTGTCCGCCTAGGGTTAGGGTTAGGTGTATGGTTTGTTTTAGGCTTCAGGTTAGGTTAGGTTTGAACTTAGTTTGAGGGAGTAAGTTTAGGGCTACTATTAGTTTTCGGGTAACTGTTACTGTTGGAGTTAGCGTCAGGGCCAGGTTAGGGTTGGGGTTGAGCCTAAGGTGTCCGCCTAGGGTTAGGGTTAGGTGTATGGTTTGATTTAGGCTTCAGGTTAGGTTACGTTTGAAGTTAGTTTGAGGAAGTAAGTTTAGGGCTACTGTTAGTTTTCGGTTAAGTGTTACAGTTGGAGTAAGCGTCAGGGTCAGGTTAGGGTGGGGGTTAAGCATAAGGTGTGCGCCTAGGGTTAGGGTTAGGTCTATGGGTTCATTTAGGATTCAGGTTTGGTTAGGATTGAACTTAGATTGAGGGAGTAAGTTTAGGGCTACTGTCAGTTTTCGGTTCAGTGTTACGGTTGGATTAACCTCAGGGTCAGGTTTGGTTTGTGGTTGAGCTTCAGGTGTCCGCCGACCGTTAGGGTTAGGTCTATGGTTTGAGTTAGGCTTCAGGTTAGGTTAGGTTTGAACTTAGTTTGAGGGAGTAAGTTTAGGGCTACTGTTAGTTTTCGGATCAGTGTTACGGTTGGAGTTAGCGTGAGGGTCAGGTTAGGGTTGGGTTTGAGCTTCAGGTGTCCGCCTGGGGTTAGGGTTAGGTGTATGGTTAGATTTAGGCTTCAGGTTAGGTTAGGTTTGAACTTAGTTTGAGGGAGTAAGTTTAGGGCTACTGTTAGTTTTCGGGTAACTGTTACTGTTGGAGTTAGCGTCAAGGCCAGGTTAGGGTTGGGGTTGAGCTTAAGGTGTCCGCCTAGGGTTAGGGTTAAGTGTATGGTTTAAATTTAGGCTTCAGGTTAGGTTGGGTTTGAACTTAGTTTGAGGTAGTAAGTTTAGGCCTACTGTTCGTTTTCGGTTCAGTGTTACGGTTGGAGATAGCGTCAGGATCAGGTAAGGGTTGGGGTTGAGCTTAAGGTGTCCGCCTAGGGTTAGGGTTAGGTCTATTGTTTGAGTTAGGCTTCAGGTTAGGTTAGGTTTGAACTTAGTTTGAGGGAGTAAGTTTAGGGCTACTTTAGTTTTTGGTTCAGTGTTACGTATGGAGTTAGCGTGAAGGTCCGGTTATGGTTGGGGTTGAACTTAAGGTGTCCGCCGAGGGTTAGGGTTAGGTCTGTGGTTTGAGTTAGGCTTCAGGTTAGATTAGGTTTGAACTTAGTTTGAGGGAGTAAGTTTAGGGTTACTTTAGTTTTTGGTTCAGTGTTACGTTTGGAGTTAGCGTGAGGGTCCGGTTAGGGTTGGGGTTGAACTTAAGGTGTCCGCCGAGGGTTAGGGTTAGGTCTGTGGTTTGAGTTAGGCTTCAGGTTAGGTTAGGTTTGAACTTAGTTTGAGGGAGTAAGTTTAGGGCTACTGTTAGTTTTCGGTTCAGTGTTACGGTAGGAGATAGCGTCAGGGTTAGGTTAGGGTTGTGGTTGAGCTTAAGGTGTCCGCCTAGGGTTAGGGTTAAGTGTATGGTTTCATTTAGGCTTAAGGTTAGGTTAGGTTTGAAGTTAGTTTGATGGAGTAAGTTTAGGGCTACTGTTAGTTTTCGGTTAACTGTTACAGTTGGAGTAAGCGTCAGGGTCAGTTTAGGGTGGGGGTTAAGCATAAGGTGTCCGCCTAGGGTTAGGGTTAGGTCTAAGATTTGATTTAGGCTTCAGGTTAGTTTAGGTTTGAACTTAGTTTGAGGGAGTCAGTTTAGCGCTACTTTTAGTTTTCGGTTAACTGTTACGGTTGGTGTAAGTGTCAGGGTCAGATTAGGTTTGGGGTTGAGCTTAAGGTATCCGCCTAGGGTTAGGGTTTGGTGTATGGTTTAATTTAGGCTTCAGGTTAGAATAGGTTTGAACTCAGTTTGAGGGAGTAAGTTTAGGGCTACTGTTAGTTTTCGTTTAACTGTTCCGGTTGGAGTAAGCGTCAGGGTCAGGTTAGGGTGGGGTTTAAGCATAAGGTGTTCGCCTAGGGTTAGGGTTAGGTCTATGATTAGATTTAGGCTTCAGGTTAGGTTAGGTTTGAACTTAGTTTGAGGGAGTCAGTTTAGGGCTACTGTTAGTTTTCGGTTAACTGTTACGGTTGGAGTAAGCGTCAGGGTCAGGTTAGGTTTAGGGTTGAGCTTAAGGTGTCCTCCTAGGGTTAGGGTTAGGTCTATTGTTTGAGTTAGGCTTCAGGTTAGGTTATGTTTGAACTTAGTTTGAGGGAGTAAGTTTAGAGCTACTGTTAGTTTTCGGTTCAGTGTTACGTTTGGAGTTAGCGTTAGGGTCCCGTTAGGGTTGGGGTTGAGCTTAAGGTGTCCGCCTAGGGTTAGGATTAGGTCTGTGGTTTGAGTTAGGCTTCAGGTTATGTTAGGTTTGAACTTAGTTTTAGGGAGTAAGTTTAGGGCTAATGTTAGTTTTCTGTTCAGTGTTACGGTTGGAGATAGCATCATGGTCAATTTAGGGTTGGGGGTGGGCTTCAGGTGTCCGCCTAGGGTTAGGGTTAGGTCTATGGTTTGAGTTAGGCTTCAGGTTAGGTTAGGTTTGAACTTAGTTTGAGGGAGTAAGTTTAGGGCTACTGTTAGTTTTCGGTTCAGTGTTACGGTTGTGGTTAGCGTGAGGGTCAGGATAGGGTTGGGGTTGAGCTTAAGGTGACGCCTAGGGTTAGGGTTAGGTGTATGGTTTGATTTAGGCTTCAGGTTAGGTTAGGTTTGAACTTAGTTTGAGGGAGTAAGTTTAGGGCTACTGTTAGTTTTCTGTTAACTGTTACAGTTGGAGTAAGTGTCAGGGTCAGGTTAGGGTGGGGTATAAGCATAAGGTGTCCGCCTAAGGTTAGGGTTAGGTCTACGGTTTCATTTAGGCTTCAGGTTAGGTTAGGATTGAACTTAGTTTGAGTGAGTAAGTTTAGGGCTACTGTTAGTTTTCGGATCAGTGTTACGGTTGGATTTAGCCTCAGGGTCAGGTTAGGGTTGGGGTTAAGCTTAGGGTGTCCGTTAGGGTTAGGGTTAGGTCTATTGTTTGAGATAGGCTTCAGGTTAGGTTAGGTTTGAACTTAGTTTGAGGGAGTCAGTTTAGGGCTACTGTTAGTTTTCGGTTAACTGTTACGGTTGGAGTAAGTGCCAGGGTCAGGTTAGGTTTGGGGTTGAGCTTAAGGTGTCCGCCTAGGGTTAGGATTAGGTGTATGGTTTGATTTAGGCTTCAGGTTAGGTTAGGTTTGAACTTAGTTTGAGGGAGTAAGTTTAGGGCTACTGTTAGTTTTCGGTTCAGTATTATGGTTGGAGTTAGCGTCAGGGTCAGGTTAGGGTTGGGGTTAGCTTGAGGTTTCCGCCTAGGGTTAGGGTTAGGTCCATGGTTTGATTTAGGCTCCAGGTTAGGTTACGTTTGAACTTAGTTTGAGGGAGTAAGTTTAGGGCTACTGTTAGTTTTCGGTTCAGTGTTACGGTTGGAGATAGCGTCAGGGTCAGGTTAGGGTTGGAGTTGAGCTTAAGGTGTCCGCCTAGGGTTAGGGTTAGGTCTGTGGTTTGATTTAGGCTTCAGGTTAGGTTACGTTTGAACTTAGTTTGAGTGAGTAAGTTTAGGGCTACTGTTAATTTTCGTTTCAGTGTTACAGTTGGAGATAGCGTCAGGGTCAGGTTAGGGTTGGGGTTGAGTTTCAGGTGTCCGCCTATTCTTAGGGTTAGGTCTATGATTTGAGTTATGCTTCAGGTTAGGCTAGGTTTGAACTTAGTTTGAGCGAGTAAGTTTAGGGCTACTCTTAGTTTTCGGTTCAGTGATATGGTTGGAGTTAGCCTGGAGGTCAGGTTATTGTTGGGGTTGAGCTTAAGGTGTCCGCCTAGGGTTAGGGTTAGGTCTGTGGTTTGAGTTAGGCTTCAGGTTAGGTTAGGTTTGAACTTAGTTTTAGGGAGTAAGTTTAGGGCTACTGTCAGTTTTTGGTTCAGTGTTACGGTTGGAATTAACCTTAGGGTCAGGTTAGGGTTGGGGTTAAGCTTAAGGTGTCCGCCTAGGGTTAGGGTTAGGTCTATGGTTTGTGTTAGGCTTCAGGTTAGGTTAGGTTTGAACTTAGTTTGAGGGAGTAAGTTTAGGGCTACTTTAGTTTTTGGTTCAGTGTTACGTTTGGAGTTAGCGTGAGGGTCCGGTTAGGGTTGGGGTTGAACTTAAGGTGTCCGCCGAGGGTTAGGGTTAGGTCTGTGGTTTGAGTTAGGCTTCAGGTTAGGTTAGGTTTGAACTTAGTTTGAGGGAGTAAGTTTAGGGCTACTGTTAGTTTTCGGTTCAGTGTTACGGTAGGAGATAGCGTCAGGGTCAGGTTAGGGTTGTGGTTGAGCTTAAGGTGTCCGCCTAGGGTTAGGGTTAGGTGTATGGTTTCATTTAGGCTTAAGGTTAGGTTAGGTTTGAAGTTAGTTTGATTGAGTAAGTTTAGGGCTACTGTTAGTTTTCGGTTAACCGTTACAGTTGGAGTAAGCGTCAGGGTCAGTTTAGGGTGGGGGTTAAGCATAAGGTGTCCGCCTAGGGTTAGGGTTAGGTCTAAGATTTGATTTAGTCTTCAGGTTAGTTTAGGTTTGAACTTAGTTTGAGGGAGTCAGTTTAGCGCTACTGTTAGTTTTCGGTTAACTGTTACGGTTGGTGTAAGTGTCAGGGTCAGATTAGGTTTGGGGTTGAGCTTAAGGTATCCGCCTAGGGTTAGGGTTAGGTGTATGGTTTGATTTAGGCTTCAGGTTAGAATAGGTTTGAACTCAGTTTGAGGGAGTAAGTTTAGGGCTACTGTTAATTTTCGGTTAACTGTTACAGTTGGAGTAAGTGTCAGGGTCAGGTTAGGGTGGGGTTTAAGCCTAAGGAGTCCGCCTAGGGTTAGGGTTAGGTCTACGGTTTCATTTAGGCTTCAGGTTAGGTTAGGATTGAACTTAGTTTGAGTGAGTAAGTTTAGGGCTACTGTTAGTTTTCGGATCAGTGTTACGGTTGGATTTAGCCTCAGGGTCAGGTTATGGTTGGGGTTAAGCTTAAGGTGTCCGCCTAGGGTTAGGGTTAGGTCTATGGTTTTATTTAGGCTTCAGGTTAGGTTAGGATTGAACTTAGTTTGAGGGAGTAAGTTTAGAGCTACTGTTAGTTTTCGGTTCAGTGTTACGTTTGGAGTTAGCGTTAGGGTCCGGTTAGGGTTGGGGTTGAGCTTAAGGTGTCCGCCTAGGGTTAGGGTTAGGTCTGTGGTTTGTGTTAGGCTTCAGGTTAGGTTAGGTTTCAACTTAGTTTGAGGTAGTAAGTTTAGGCCTACTGTTCGTTTTCGGTTCAGTGTTACGGTTGGAGATAGCGTCAGGGTCAGGTTAGGGTTGGGGTTGAGCTTAAGGTGTCCGCCTAGGGTTAGAGTTAGGTCTATTGTTTGAGTTAGGCTTCAGGTTAGGTTAGGTTTGAACTTAGTTTGAGGGAGTAAGTTTAGGGCTACTTTAGTTTTTGGTTCAGTGTTACGTATGGAGTTAGCGTGAAGGTCCGGTTATGGTTGGGGTTGAACTTAAGGTGTCCGCCGAGAGTTAGGGTTAGGTCTGTGGTTTGAGTTAGGCTTCAGGTTAGGTTAGGTTTGAACTTAGTTTGAGGGAGTACGTTTAGGGCTACTGTTAGTTTTCGGTTCAGTGTTGCGGTAGGAGATAGCGTCAGGGTTAGGTTAGGGTTGTGGTTGAGCTTAAGGTGTCCGCCTAGGGTTAGGGTTAGGTGTATGGTTTCATTTAGGCTTAAGGTTAGGTTAGGTTTGAAGTTAGTTTGACGGAGTAAGTTTAGGGCTACTGTTAGTTTTCGGTTAACTGTTACAGTTGGAGTAAGCGTCAGGGTCAGTTTAGGGTGGGGGTTAAGCATAAGGTGTCCGCCTAGGGTTAGGGTTAGGTCTAAGATTTGATTTAGGCTTCAGGTTAGTTTAGGTTTGAACTTAGTTTGAGGGAGTCAGTTTAGCGCTACTTTTAGTTTTCGGTTAACTGTTACGGTTGGTGTAAGTGTCAGGGTCAGATTAGGTTTGGGGTTGAGCTTAAGGTATCCGCCTAGGGTTAGGGTTTGGTGTATGGTTTGATTTAGGCTTCAGGTTAGAATAGGTTTGAACTCAGTTTGAGGGAGTAAGTTTAGGGCTACTGTTAGTTTTCGTTTAACTGTTCCGGTTGTAGTAAGCGTCAGGGTCAGGTTAGGGTGGGGTTTAAGCATAAGCTGTTCGCCTAGGGTTAGGGTTATGTCTATGATTTGATTTAGGCTTCAGGTTAGGTTAGGTTTGAACTTAGTTTGAGGGAGACAGTTTAGGGCTACTGTTAGTTTTCGGTTAACTGTTACGGTTGGAGTAAGCGTCAGGGTCTGGTTAGGTTTAGGGTAGAGCTTAAGGTGTCCTCCTAGGGTTAGGGTTAGGTCTATTGTTTGAGTTAGGCTTCAGGTTAGGTTATGTTTGAACTTAGTTTGAGGGAGTAAGTTTAGAGCTACTGTTAGTTTTCGGTTCAGTGTTACGTTTGGAGTTAGCGTTAGGGTCCGGTTAGGGTTGGGGTTGAGCTTAAGGTGTCCGCCTAGGGTTAGGGTTAGGTCTGTGGTTTGAGTTAGGCGTCAGGTTATGTTAGGTTTGAACTTAGTTTGAGGGAGTAAGTTTAGGGCTACTGTTAGTTTTCGGTTCAGTGTTACGGTTGTGGTTAGCGTGAGGGTCAGGGTAGGGTTGGGGTTGAGCTTAAGGTGACGCCTAGGGTTAGGGTTAGGTGCATGGTTTGATTTAGGCTTCAGGTTAGGTTAGCTTTGAACTTAGTTTGAGGTAGTAAGTTTAGGGCTACTGTTAGTTTTCTGTTAACTGTTACAGTTGGAGTAAGTGTCAGGGTCAGGTTAGGGTGGGGTATAAGCATAAGGTGTCCACCTAGGGTTAGGGTTAGGTCTACGTTTTCATTTAGGCTTCAGGTTAGGTTAGGATAGAACTTAGTTTGAGTGAGTAAGTTTAGGGCTACTGTTAGTTTTCGGATCAGTGTTACGGTTGGATTTAGCCTCAGGGTCAGGTTAGGGTTGGGGTTAAGCTTAGGGTGTCCGCCTAGCGTTAGGGTTAGGTCTATTGTTTGAGTTAGGCTTCAGGTTAGGTTAGGTTTGAACTTAGTTTGAGGGAGTCAGTTTAGGGCTACTGTTAGTTTTCGGTTAACTGTTATGGTTGGAGTAAGTGCCAGGGTCAGGTTAGGTTTGGGGTTGAGCTTAAGGTGTCCGCCTAGGTTTAGGGTTAGGTGTATGGTTTGATTTAGGCTTCAGGTTAGGTTAGGTTTGAACTTAGTTTGAGGGAGTAAGTTTAGGGCTACTGTTAGTTTTCGGTTCAGTATTATGGTTGGAGTTAGCGTCAGGGTCAGGTTAGGGTTGGGGTTAGCTTGAGGTTTCCGCCTAGGTTTAGGGTTAGGTCCATGGTTTGATTTAGGCTCCAGGTTAGGTTACGTTTGAACTTAGTTTGAGGGAGTAAGTTTAGGGCTACTGTTAGTTTTCGGTTCAGTGTTACGGTTGGAGATAGCGTCAGGGTCAGGTTATGGTTGGAGTTGAGCTTAAGGTGTCCGCCTAGGGTTAGGGTTTGGTCTGTGGTTTGATTTAGGCTTCAGGTTAGGTTACGTTTGAACTTAGTTTGAGTGAGTAAGTTTAGGGCTACTGTTAATTTTCGTTTCAGTGTTACAGTTGGAGATAGCGTCAGGGTCAGGTTAGGGTTGGGGTTGAGCTTCAGGTGTCCGCCTATTGTTAGGGTTAGATCTATGATTTGAGTTATGCTTCAGGTTAGGTTAGGTTTGAACTTAGTTTGAGCGAGTAAGTTTAGGGCTACTGTTAATTTTCGTTTCAGTGTTACAGTTGGAGATAGCGTCAGGGTCAGGTTAGGGTTGGGGTTGAGCTTCAGGTGTCCGCCTATTGTTAGGGTTAGATCTATGATTTGAGTTATGCTTCAGGTTAGGTTAGGTTTGAACTTAGTTTGAGCGAGTAAGTTTAGGGCTACTCTTAGTTTTCGGTTCAGTGATATGGTTGGAGTTAGCCTGGAGGTCAGGTTAGGGTTGGGGTTGAGCTTAAGGTGTCCGCCTAGGGTTAGGGTTAGGTCTGTGGTTTGAGTTAGGCTTCAGGTTAGGTTAGGTTTGAACTTAGTTTGAGGGAGTAAGTTTAGGGCTACTGTTAATTTTCGATTAACTGTTACGGTTGGAGTAAGCTTCAGGGTCAGGTTAGGGTGGGGGTTAAGCATAAGGTTTCCGCCTACGGTTAGGGTTAGGTGTATGGTTTGATTTAGGCTTCAGGTTAGGTTAGGTTTGAACTTAGTTTGAGGGAGTAAGTTTAGGGCTACTGTTAGTTTTCGGGAATCTGTTACGGTTGGAGTTAGCGTCAGGGCCAGGTTAGTGTTGTGGTTGAGCTTAAGGTGTCAGCCCAGGGTTAGGGTTAGGTCTATTGTTTGAGTTAGGCTTCAGGTTAGGTTAGGTTTGAACTTAGTTTGAGGGAGTAAGTTTAGGGCTACTGTTAGTTTTCGATTCAGTGTTACGGTTGGAGTTAGCATGAGGGTCAGGTTAGATTTGGGGTTGAGCTTAAGGTGTCCGCCAAGGGTTAGGGTTAGGTCTGTGGTTTGAGTTAGGCTTCAGGTTATGTTAGGTTTGAACTTAGTTTAAGGGAGTAAGTTTAGGGCTAATGTTAGTTTTCGATTCAGTGTTACGGTTGGAGATAGCGTCAGGGTCAATTTATGGTTGGGGGTGAGCTTCAGTTGTCCGCCTAGGGTTAGGGTTAGGTCTATGGTTTGAGTTAGGCTTCAGGTTAGGTTAGGTTTGAACTTAGTTTGAGGGAGTAAGTTTAGGGCTACTGTTAGTTTTCGGTTCAGTGTTACGGTTGTGGTTAGCGTGAGGGTCAGGATAGGGTTGGGGTTGAGCTTAAGGTGCCGCCTAGTGTTAGGGTTAGGTGTATGGTTTGATTTAGGCTTCAGGTTAGGTTAGGTTTGAACTTAGTTTGAGGGAGTAATTTTAGGGCTACTGTTAGTTTTCGGTTAACAGTTACAGTTGGAGTAAGTGTCAGGGTCAGGTTAGGGTGGGGTTTAAGCATAAGGTGTCCGCCTAGGGTTACGGTTAGGTCTACGGTTTCATTTAGGCTTCAGGTTAGGTTAGGATTGAACTTAGTTTGAGGGAGTAAGTTAGGGCTACTGTTAGTATTCGGATCAGTGTTACGGTTGGAGTTAGCGTGAGGGTCAGGTTAGGGTTGGGGTTGAGCTTAAGGTGTCCGCCTAGGGTTAGGGTTAGTTCTGTGGTATGAGTTAGGCTTCAGGTTAGGTTAGGTTTGAACTTAGTATGAGGGAGTCAGTTTAGGGCTACTGTTAGTTTTCAGTTCAGTGTTACGGTTGGAGATAGCGTCAGGGTCAGGTTAGGGTTGGGGTTGAGCTTAAAGTGTCCGCCTAGGTTTAGGGTTAGGTGTATGGTTTGATTTTGGTCTCTGGTTAGGTTAGGTTTGAACTTAGTTTGAGGGAGTAAGTTTAGGGCTACTGTTACTTTTCGGGTAACTGATACGGTTGGAGTTAGCGTCAGGGCCAGGTTAGGGTTTGGATTGAGCTTAAGAGGTCCGCCTAGGGTTAGGGTTAGTTTTATGGTTTGATTTAGGCTTCAGGTTAGGTTAGGTTTGAACTTAGTTTGAGGGAGTAAGTTAAGGCTACTGTTAGTTTTCGGGTAACTGTTACAATTGGAGATTGCGTCAGGGTCAGGTTAGGTTTGGGGTTGAGCTTACGGTGTCCGCCTAGGGTTAGGGTTAGGTGTATGGTTTGATTTAGGCTTCAGGTTAGGTTAGGTTTGAAGTTAGTTTGAGGGAGTAAGTTTAGGGCTACAGTTAGTTTTCGGTTAACTGTTACAGTTTGAATAAACGTCAGGGGCAGGGTAGGGTGGGGTTTAAACATAAGGTGTCCGCCTAGGGTTAGGGTTAGGTTTATGATTTGATTTAGGCTTCAGGTTAGGTTAGGTTTGAACTTAGTTTGAGGGAGTCAGTTTAGGGCTACTGTTAGTTTTCGGTTCAGTGTTACGGTTGGATTTAGCCTCAGGGTCAAGTTAGGGTTGGGGTTAAGCTTAAGGTGTCCGCCTAGGGTTAGGGTTAGGTCTATTGTTTGAGTTAGGCTTCAGGTTAGGTTAGGTTTGAACTTAGTTTGAGGGTGTAAGTTTAGGGCTACTGTTAGTTTTTGGTTCAGTGTTACGTTTGCAATTAGCGTGAGGGTCCGGTTAGGTTGGGGTTCAGCTTAAGGTGTCCGCCTGGGGTTAGGGTTAGGTCTGTGGTATGAGTTAGGCATCAGGTTAGGTTAGGTTTGTATTTAGTTTGAGGGAGTAATTTTAGGGATACTGTTAGTTTTCAGTTCAGTGTTACGGTTGGAGATAGCGTCAGGGTCAGTTTAGGGTTGGAGTTGAGCTTAAGGTGTCCGCCTAGGGTTAGGGTTAGGTCTAAGATTTGATTTAGGCTTCAGGTTAGGATAGGTTTGAACTTAGTTTGAGGGAGTCAGTATAGTGCTACTCTTAGTTTTCGGTTCAGTGATAAGGTTGGAGTTAGCCTGGAGGTCAGGTTAGGTTTGGGGTTGAGCTTAAGGTGTCCGCCAAGGGTTAGGGTTATGTGTATGGTTTGATTTAGTCTTCAGGTTAGGTTGGGTTTGAACTTAGTTTGAGGGAGTAAGTTTAGGGCTACTATTAGTTTTCGGGAAACTGTTACGGTTGAAGTTAGCGTCAGGGCCAGGTTAGTGTTGGGGTTGAGCTTAAGGTGTCCGCCTAGAGTCACGTTTAGGTGTATGGTTTGATTTAGGCTTCAGGTTAGGTTATGTTTGAACTTAGTTTGAGGGCTTAAGTTTAGGGCTACTGTTAGTTTTCGGTTAACTGTTACGGTTGGAGATAGCGTCAGGGTCAGGTTAGGTTTGGGGTTGAGCTTAAGGTGTCCGCCTAGGTTTAGGGTTAGGTGTATGGTTTGATATAGGCTTCAGGTTAGGTTAGGTTTGAAGTTAGTTTGAGGGAGTAAGTTTTGGGCTACTGTTAGTTTTCGGTTAACTGTTACAGTTGGAGTAAACGTCAGGGTCAGGGTAGGGTGGGGTTTAAGCATAAGGTGTCCGCCTAGGGTTAGGCTTAGGTCTATGATTTGATTTAGGCTTCAGGTTAGGTTAGGTTTGAACTTAGTTTGAGGGAGTAAGTTTAGGGCTACTGTAAGTTTTTGGTTCAGTGTTACGTTTGGAATTAGCGTGTTGGTCCGGTTAGGGTTGGGGTTCAGCTTAAGGTGTCCGCCTGGGGTTAGGGTTAGGACTGTGGTATGAGTTAGGCATCAGGTTAGGTTAGGTTTGAACTTAGTTTGAGGGAGTAAGTTTAGGGATACTGTTAGTTTTCAGTTCAGTGTTACGGTTGGAGATAGCGTCAGGGTCAGGTTAGGGTTGTGGTTGAGCTTCAGGTGTCCGCCTAGGGTTACGGTTAGGTCTATGGTTTGAGTTAGGCTTCAGGTTAGGTTAGGTTTGAACTTAGTTTGAGCAAGTAAGTTTAGGGCTACTGTTAGTTTTCGGTTCAGTGTTACGGTTGGAGTTAGCGTGAGGGTCACGTTATGGTTGGGGTTGAGCTTCAGGTGTCCGCCTAGGGTTAGGGTTAGGTGTATGGCTAGATTTAGGCTTCAGGTTAGGTTACGTTTGAACTTAGTTTGAGGGCGTAAGTTTAGGGCTACTGTTAGTTTTCGGTTAACTGTTACAGTTGGAGTAAGCGTCTGGGTCAGGTTAGGGTGGAGATTAAGCATAAGGTGTCCGCCTAGGGTTAGGGTTAGGTGTATGCTTTGATTTAGGCTTCAGGTTAGGTTAGGTTTGAACTTAGTTTGAGGGAGTAAGTTTAGGGCTACTGTTAGTTTTCGGGTAACTGTTACGGTTGGAGTAAGCGTCAGGGCCAGGTTAGGTTTGGGATTGAGCTTAAGTTGTCCGCCTAGGGTTAGGGTTAGTTTTATGGTTTGATTTAGGCTTCAGGTTAGGTTAGGTTTGAACTTAGTTTGATGGAGTAAGTTTAGGGCTACTGTTAGTTTTCGGGTAACTGTTAGAGTTGGAGATAGCGTCAGGGTCAGGTTAGGTTTGGGGTTGAGCTTAAGGTGTCCTCCTAGGGTTAGGGTTAGGTGTATGGTTTGATTTAGGCTTCAGGTTAGGTTAAGTTTGAAGTTAGTTTGAGGGAGTAAGTTTAGGGCTACAGTTAGTTTTCGGTTAACTGTTACAGTTGGAGTAAACGTCAGGGGCAGGGTAGGGTGGGGTTTAAGCATAAGGTGTCCGCCTAGGGTTAGGGTTAGGTTTATGATTTGATTTAGGCTTCAGGTTAGGTTAGGTTTGAACTTAGTTTGAGGGAGTCAGTTTAGGGCTACTCTTAGTTTTCGGTTCAGTGATATGGTTGGAGTTAGCCTGGAAGTCAGGTTAGGGCTGGGGTTGAGCTTAAGGTGTCCGCCTACGGTTAGGGTTAGGTCTGTGGTTTGAGTTAGGCTTCAGGTTAGGTTAGGTTTGAACTTAGTTTGAGGGAGTAAGTTTAGGGCTACTGTTAGTTTTAGGTTCAGTGTTACGGTTGGAGATAGCGTCAGGGTCAGGTTAGGGTTGGGGTTGAGCTTAATGTGTCCGCCTAGGGTTAGGGTTAGGTCTATGGTTTGAGTTAGGCTTCAGGTTAGATTATGTTTGAAGTTAGTTTGAGTGTGTAAGTTCAGGGCTACTGTTAGTTTTCGGTTAACTGTTACTGTTGGAGTAATCGTCAGGGTCAGGTTAGGGTGGGGGTTAAGCATAAGTTGTCCGCCTAGGGTTAGGGTTAGGTCTATGATTTGATTTAGGCTTCAGGTTAGGTTAGGTTTGAACTTAGTTTGAGGGAGTCAGTTTAGGGCTACTGTTAGTTTTCGGTTAACTGTTAAGGTTGGAGTAAGCGTCAGGGTCAGGTTATGTTTGGGGTTGAGCTTAAGGTGTCCGCCTAGGGTTAGGGTTAGGTGTATGGTTTGATTTAGGCTTCACGTTAGGTTAGGTTTGAACTTAGTTTGAGGGAGTAAATTTAGGGCTACTGTTAGTTTTTGGTTCAGTGTTACATTTGGAGTTAGCGTGAGTGTCTGGTTAGGATTGGGGTTGAGCTTAAGGTGTCCGCCTAAGTTAGGATTAGGTCTGTGGTTTGAGATAGGGTTCAGGTTAGGTTAGGTTTGAACTTAGTTTGAGGGAGTAAGTTTAGGGCTACTGTTAGTTTTCAGTTCAGTGTTACGGGTGGAGATAACGTCAGGGTCAGGTTAGGGTTGTGGTTGAGCTTCAGGTGTCGGCCTAGGGTTAGGGTTAGGTCTATGGTTTGAGTTAGGCTTTAGGTTAGGTTAGGTTTGAACTTAGTTTGAGGGAGTAAGTTTAGGGCTACTGTTAGTTTTCGGGAAACTGTTACGGTTGAAGTTAGCATCAGGGCCAGGTTAGGGTTGGGGTTGAGATTAAGGTGTCCGCCTAGGGTTAGGGTAAGCTGTATGGTTTCATTTAGGCTTAAGTTTAGGTTAGGTTTGAAGTTAGTTTGATGGAGTAAGTTTAGGGCTACTGTTAGTTTTCGGTTAACTGTTACAGTTGGAGTAAGCCTCAGGGTCAGGTTAGGGTGGGGGTTAAGCATAAGGTGTCCGCCTAAGGTTAGGGTTAGGTCTATGATTTGATTTAGGCTTCAGGTTAGGTTAGGTTTGAACTTAGTTTGAGGGAGTCAGTTTAGGGCTACTGTTAGTTTTCGGTTAACTGTTACGGTTGGTGTAAGTGTCAGGGTCAGGTTAGGTTTGGGGTTGAGTTTAAGGTATCCGCCTAGGGTTAGGGTTAGGTGTATGGTTTGATTTAGGCTTCAGGTTAGGATAGGTTTGAACTTAGTTTGAGGGAGTAAGTTTAGGGCTACTGTTAGTATTCGTTTAACTGTTACGGTTGGAGAAAGCGTCATGGTCAGGTTAGGGTTGGGGTTGAGCTTAAGGTGTCCGCCTAGGGTTAGGGTTAGTTTTATGCTTTGATTTAGGCTTCAGGTTAGGTTAGGTTTGAACTTAGTTTGAGGGAGTAAGTTTAGGGCTATTGTTAGTTTTCGGGTAACTGTTACGGTTGGAATTAGCGTCAGGGCCAGGTTATGGTTGTGGTTGAGCTTAAGGTGTCCGCCTAGAGTTACGGTTAGGTGTATGGTTTGATTTAGGCTTCAGGTTAGGTTATGTTTGAACTTAGTTTGAGGGAGTAAGTTTAGGGCTACTGTTAGTATTCGGATCAGTGTTACGGTTGGAGTTAGCGTGAGGGTCAGGTTAGGGTTGGGGTTGAGCTTAAGTTGTCCGCCTAGGGTTGGGTTAGGTCTGTGGTATGAGTTAGGCTTCAGGTTAGGTTAGGTTTGAACTTAGTATGAGGGAGTCAGTTTAGGGCTACTGTTAGTTTTCAGTTCAGTGTTACGGTTGGAGATAGCGTCAGGGTCAGGTTAGGGTTGGGGTTGAGCTTAAAGTGTCCGCCTTGGTTTAGGGTTAGGTGTATGGTTTGATTTTGGTCTCTGGTTAGGTTAGGTTTGAACTTAGTTTGAGGGAGTAAGTTTAGGGCTACTGTTACTTTTCGGGTAACTGATACGGTTGTAGTTAGCGTCAGGGCCAGGTTAGGGTTTGGATTGAGCTTAAGGGGTCCGCCTAGGGTTAGGGTTAGTTTTATGGTTTGATTTAGGCTTCAGGTTAGGTTAGGTTTGAACTTAGTTTGAGGGAGTAAGTTTAGGGCTACTGTTAGTTTTCGGGTAACTGTTACAATTGGAGAATGCGTCAGGGTCAGGTTAGGTTTGGGGTTGAGCTTACGGTGTCCGCCTAGGGTTAGGGTTAGGTGTATGGTTTGATTTAGGCTTCAGGTTAGGTTAGGTTTGAAGTTAGTTTGAGGGAGTAAGTTTAGGGCTACAGTTAGTTTTCGGTTAACTGTTACAGTTGGAATAAACGTCAGGGGCAGGGTAGGGTGGGGTTTAAACATAAGGTGTCCGCCTAGGGTTAGGGTTAGGTCTATGATTTGATTTAGGCTTCAGGTTAGGTTAGGTTTGAACTTAGTTTGAGGGAGTCAGTTTAGGGCTACTGTTAGTTTTCGGTTCAGTGTTACGGTTGGATTTAGCCTCAGGGTCAAGTTAGGGTTGGGGTTAAGCTTAAGGTGTCCGCCTAGGGTTATGGTTAGGTCTATTGTTTGAGTTAGGCTTCAGGTTAGGTTAGGTTTGAACTTAGTTTGAGGGTGTAAGTTTAGGGCTACTGTTAGTTTTTGGTTCAGTGTTACGTTTGCAATTAGCGTGAGGGTCCGGTTAGGGTTGGGGTTCAGCTTAAGGTGTCCGCCTGGGGTTAGGGTTAGGTCTGTGGTATGAGTTAGGCATCAGGTTAGGTTAGGTTTGTACTTAGTTTGAGGGAGTAAGTTTAGGGATACTGTTAGTTTTCAGTTCAGTGTTACGGTTGGAGATAGCGTCAGGGTCAGGTTAGGGTTGTGGTTGATCTTCAGGTGTCCGCCTAGGGTTACGGTTAGGTCTATGGTTTGAGTTAGGCTTCAGGTTAGGTTAGGTTTGAACTTAGTTTGAAGGTGTAAGTTCAGTGCTACTGTTAGTTTTCAGTTAATTGTTGCTGTTGGAGTAAGCGTCAGGGTCAGGTTAGTGTGGGGGTTAAGCATAAGTTGTCCGCCTAGGGTTAGGGTTAGGTCTATGATTTGATTTAGGCTTCAGGTTAGGTTAGGTTTGAACTTAGTTTGAGGGAGTCAGTTTAGGGCTACTGTTAGTTTTCGGTTAACTGTTACGGTTGGAGTAAGCGTCAGGGTCAGGTTAGGTTTGGGGTTGAGCTTAAGGTGTCCGCCTAGGGTTAGGGTTAGGTGTATGGTTTGATTTAGGCTTCAGGTTAGGTTAGGTTTGAACTTAGTTTGAGGGAGTAAGTTTAGGGCTACTGTTAGTTTTTGATTCAGTGTTACATTTGGAGTTAGCGTGAGTGTCCGGTTAGGATTGGGGGTTGAGCTTAAGGTGTCCGCCTAGGGTTAGGGTTAGGTTTGTGGTTTGAGATAGGGTTCAGGTTCGGTTAGGTTTGAACTTAGTTTGAGGGAGTAAGTTTAGGGCTACTGTTAGTTTTCGGTTCAGTGTTACGGTTGGAGAAAGCGTCAGGGTCAGTTTAGGGTTGGAGTTGAGCTTAAGGTGTCCGCCTAGGGTTAGGGTTAGGTCTAAGATTTGATTTAGGCTTCAGGTTAGGATAGGTTTGAACTTAGTTTGAGGGAGTCAGTATAGTGCTACTCTTAGTTTTCGGTTCAGTGATATGGTTGGAGTTAGCCTGGAGGTCAGGTTAGGTTTGGGGTTGAGCTTAAGGTGTCCGCCAAGGGTTAGGGTTATGTGTATGGTTTGATTTAGTCTTCAGGTTAGGTTGGGTTTGAACTTAGTTTGAGGGAGTAAGTTTAGGGCTACTATTAGTTTTCGGGAAACTGTTACGGTTGAAGTTAGCGTCAGGGCCAGGTTAGTGTTGGGGTTGAGCTTAAGGTGTCCGCCTAGAGTTACGTTTAGGTGTATGGTTTGATTTAGGCTTCAGGTTAGGTTATGTTTGAACTTAGTTTGAGGGCTTAAGTTTAGGGCTACTGTTAGTTTTCGGTTAACTGTTACGGTTGGAGATAGCGTCAGGGTCAGGTTAGGTTTGGGGTTGAGCTTAAGGTGTCCGCCTAGGTTTAGGGTTAGGTGTATGGTTTGATATAGGCTTCAGGTTAGGTTAGGTTTGAAGTTAGTTTGAGGGAGTAAGTTTTGGGCTACTGTTAGTTTTCGGTTAACTGTTACAGTTGGAGTAAACGTCAGGGTCAGGGTAGGGTGGGGTTTAAGCATAAGGTGTCCGCCTAGGGTTAGGGTTAGGTCTATGATTTGATTTAGGCTTCAGGTTAGGTTAGGTTTGAACTTAGTTTGAGGGAGTAAGTTTAGGGCTACTGTAAGTTTTTGGTTCAGTGTTACGTTTGGAATTAGCGTGTTGGTCCGGTTAGGGTTGGGGTTCAGCTTAAGGTGTCCGCCTGGGGTTAGGGTTAGGACTGTGGTATGAGTTAGGCATCAGGTTAGGTTAGGTTTGAACTTAGTTTGAGGGAGTAAGTTTAGGGATACTGTTAGTTTTCAGTTCAGTGTTACGGTTGGAGATAGCGTCAGGGTCAGGTTAGGGTTGTGGTTGAGCTTCAGGTGTCCGCCTAGGGTTACGGTTAGGTCTATGGTTTGAGTTAGGCTTCAGGTTAGGTTAGGTTTGAACTTAGTTTGAGCGAGTAAGTTTAGGGCTACTGTTAGTTTTCGGTTCAGTGTTACGGTTGGAGTTAGCGTGAGGGTCACGTTATGGTTGGGGTTGAGCTTCAGGTGTCCGCCTAGGGTTAGGGTTAGGTGTATGGCTAGATTTAGGCTTCAGGTTAGGTTACGTTTGAACTTAGTTTGAGGGCGTAAGTTTAGGGCTACTGTTAGTTTTCGGTTAACTGTTACAGTTGGAGTAAGCGTCTGGGTCAGGTTAGGGTGGAGATTAAGCATAAGGTGTCCGCCTAGGGTTAGGGTTAAGTGTATGCTTTGATTTAGGCTTCAGGTTAGGTTAGGTTTGAACTTAGTTTGAGGGAGTAAGTTTAGGGCTACTATTAGTTTTCGGGTAACTGTTACGGTTGGAGTAAGCGTCAGGGCCAGGTTAGGTTTGGGATTGAGCTTAAGTTGTCCGCCTAGGGTTAGGGTTAGTTTTATGGTTTGATTTAGGCTTCAGGTTAGGTTAGGTTTGAACTTAGTTTGATGGAGTAAGTTTAGGGCTACTGTTAGTTTTCGGGTAACTGTTACAGTTGGAGATAGCGTCAGGGTCAGGTTAGGTTTGGGGTTGAGCTTAAGGTGTCCGCCTAGGGTTAGGGTTAGGTGTATGGTTTGATTTAGGCTTCAGGTTAGGTTAAGTTTGAAGTTAGTTTGAGGGAGTAAGTTTAGGGCTACAGTTAGTTTTCGGTTAACTGTTACAGTTGGAGTAAACGTCAGGGGCAGGGTAGGTTGGATTTTAAGCATAAGGTGTCCGCCTAGGGTTAGGGTTAGGTCTATGATTTGATTTAGGCTTCAGGTTAGGTTAGGTTTGAACTTAGTTTGAGGGAGTCAGTTTAGGGCTACTCTTAGTTTTCGGTTCAGTGATATGGTTGGAGTTAGCCTGGAAGTCAGGTTAGGGCTGGGGTTGAGCTTAAGGTGTCCGCCTAGGGTTAGGGTTAGGTCTATGGTTTGAGTTAGGCTTCAGGTTAGGTTAGGTTTGAACTTAGTTTGAAGGTGTAAGTTCAGTGCTACTGTTAGTTTTCAGTTAATTGTTACTGTTGGAGTAAGCGTCAGGGTCAGGTTAGGGTGGAGGTTAAGCATAAGTTGTCCGCCTAGGTTTAGGGTTAGGTCTATGATTTGATTTAGGCTTCAGGTTAGGTTAGGTTTGAACTTAGTTTGAGGGAGTCAGTTTAGGGCTACTGTTAGTTTTCGGTTAACTGTTACGGTTGGAGTAAGCGTCAGGGTCAGGTTAGGTTTGGGGTTGAGCTTAAGGTGTCCGCCTAGGGTTAGGATTAGGTGTATGGTTTGATTTAGGCTTCAGGTTAGGTTAGGTTTGAACTTAGTTTGAGGGAGTAAGTTTAGGGCTACTGTTAGTTTTTGATTCAGTGTTACATTTGGAGTTAGCGTGAGTGTCCGGTTAGGATTGGGGGTTGAGCTTAAGTTGTCCGCCTAGGGTTAGGGTTAGGTCTGTGGTTTGAGATAGGGTTCAGGTTCGGTTAGGTTTGAACTTAGTTTGAGGGAGTAAGTTTATTGCTACTGTTAGTTTTCGGTTCAGTGTTACGGTTGGAGATAGCGTCAGGGTCAGTTTAGGGTTGGAGTTGAGCTTAAGGTGTCCGCCTAGGGTTAGGGTTAGGTCTAAGATTTGATTTAGGCTTCAGGTTAGGATAGGTTTGAACTTAGTTTGAGGGAGTCAGTATAGTGCTACTCTTAGTTTTCGGTTCAGTGATATGGTTGGAGTTAGCCTGGAGGTCAGGTTAGGTTTGGGGTTGAGCTTAAGGTGTCCGCCAAGGGTTAGGGTTATGTGTATGGTTTGATTTAGTCTTCAGGTTAGGTTGGGTTTGAACTTAGTTTGAGGGAGTAAGTTTAGGGCTACTATTAGTTTTCGGGAAACTGTTACGGTTGAAGTTAGCGTCAGGGCCAGGTTAGTGTTGGGGTTGAGCTTAAGGTGTCCGCCTAGAGTTACGTTTAGGTGTATGGTTTGATTTAGGCTTCAGGTTAGGTTATGTTTGAACTTAGTTTGAGGGCTTAAGTTTAGGGCTACTGTTAGTTTTCGGTTAACTGTTACGGTTGGAGATAGCGTCAGGGTCAGGTTAGGTTTGGGGTTGAGCTTAAGGTGTCCGCCTAGGTTTAGGGTTAGGTGTATGGTTTGATATAGGCTTCAGGTTAGGTTAGGTTTGAAGTTAGTTTGAGGGAGTAAGTTTTGGGCTACTGTTAGTTTTCGGTTAACTGTTACAGTTGGAGTAAACGTCAGGGTCAGGGTAGGGTGGGGTTTAAGCATAAGGTGTCCGCCTAGGGTTAGGGTTAGGTCTATGATTTGATTTAGGCTTCAGGTTAGGTTAGGTTTGAACTTAGTTTGAGGGAGTAAGTTTAGGGCTACTGTAAGTTTTTGGTTCAGTGTTACGTTTGGAATTAGCGTGTTGGTCCGGTTAGGGTTGGGGTTCAGCTTAAGGTGTCCGCCTGGGGTTATGGTTAGGACTGTGGTATGAGTTAGGCATCAGGTTAGGTTAGGTTTGAACTTAGTTTTAGGGAGTAAGTTTAGGGATACTGTTAGTTTTCAGTTCAGTGTTACGGTTGGAGATAGCGTCAGGGTCAGGTTAGGGTTGTGGTTGAGCTTCAGGTGTCCGCCTAGGGTTACGGTTAGGTCTATGGTTTGAGTTAGGATTCAGGTTAGGTTAGGTTTGAACTTAGTTTGAGCGAGTAAGTTTAGGGCTACTGTTAGTTTTCGGTTCAGTGTTACGGTTGGAGTTAGCGTGAGGGTCACGTTATGGTTGGGGTTGAGCTTCAGGTGTCCGCCTAGGGTTAGGGTTAGGTGTATGGCTAGATTTAGGCTTCAGGTTAGGTTACGTTTGAACTTAGTTTGAGGGCGTAAGTTTAGGGCTACTGTTAGTTTTCGGTTAACTGTTACAGTTGGAGTAAGCGTCTGGGTCAGGTTAGGGTGGAGATTAAGCATAAGGTGTCCGCCTAGGGTTAGGGTTAAGTGTATGCTTTGATTTAGGCTTCAGGTTAGGTTAGGTTTGAACTTAGTTTGAGGGAGTAAGTTTAGGGCTACTATTAGTTTTCGGGTAACTGTTACGGTTGGAGTAAGCGTCAGGGCCAGGTTAGGTTTGGGATTGAGCTTAAGTTGTCCGCCTAGGGTTAGGGTTAGTTTTATGGTTTGATTTAGGTTTCAGGTTAGGTTAGGTTTGAACTTAGTTTGATGGAGTAAGTTTAGGGCTACTGTTAGTTTTCGGGTAACTGTTACAGTTGGAGATAGCGTCAGGGTCAGGTTAGGTTTGGGGTTGAGCTTAAGGTGTCCGCCTAGGGTTAGGGTTAGGTGTATGGTTTGATTTAGGCTTCAGGTTAGGTTAAGTTTGAAGTTAGTTTGAGGGAGTAAGTTTAGGGCTACAGTTAGTTTTCGGTTAACTGTTACAGTTGGAGTAAACGTCAGGGGCAGGGTAGGGTGGGTTTTAAGCATAAGGTGTCCGCCTAGGGTTAGGGTTAGGTCTATGATTTGATTTAGGCTTCAGGTTAGGTTAGGTTTGAACTTAGTTTGAGGGAGTCAGTTTAGGGCTACTCTTAGTTTTCGGTTCAGTGATATGGTTGGAGTTAGCCTGGAAGTCAGGTTAGGGCTGGGGTTGAGCTTAAGGTGTCCGCCTAGGGTTAGGGTTAGGTCTATGGTTTGAGTTAGGCTTCAGGTTAGATTATGTTTGAAGTTAGTTTGAGTGTGTAAGTTCAGGCCTACTGTTAGTTTTCGGTTAACTGTTACTGTTGGAGTAATCGTCAGGGTCAGGTTAGGGTGGGGGTTAAGCATAAGTTGTCCGCCTAGGGTTAGGGTTAGGTCTATGATTTGATTTAGGCTTCAGGTTAGGTTAGGTTTGAACTTAGTTTGAGGGAGTCAGTTTAGGGCTACTGTTAGTTTTCGGTTAACTGTTAAGGTTGGAGTAAGCGTCAGGGTCAGGTTATGTTTGGGGTTGAGCTTAAGGTGTCCGCCTAGGGTTAGGGTTAGGTGTATGGTTTGATTTAGGCTTCACGTTAGGTTAGGTTTGAACTTAGTTTGAGGGAGTAAATTTAGGGCTACTGTTAGTTTTTGGTTCAGTGTTACATTTGGAGTTAGCGTGAGTGTCTGGTTAGGATTGGGGTTGAGCTTAAGGTGTCCGCCTAAGTTAGGATTAGGTCTGTGGTTTGAGATAGGGTTCAGGTTAGGTTAGGTTTGAACTTAGTTTGAGGGAGTAAGTTTAGGGCTACTGTTAGTTTTCAGTTCAGTGTTACGGGTGGAGATAACGTCAGGGTCAGGTTAGGGTTGTGGTTGAGCTTCAGGTGTCGGCCTAGGGTTAGGGTTAGGTCTATGGTTTGAGTTAGGCTTTAGGTTAGGTTAGGTTTGAACTTAGTTTGAGGGAGTAAGTTTAGGGCTACTGTTAGTTTTCGGGAAACTGTTACGGTTGAAGTTAGCATCAGGGCCAGGTTAGGGTTGGGGTTGAGATTAAGGTGTCCGCCTAGGGTTAGGGTAAGCTGTATGGTTTCATTTAGGCTTAAGTTTAGGTTAGGTTTGAAGTTAGTTTGATGGATTAAGTTTAGGGCTACTGTTAGTTTTCGGTTAACTGTTACAGTTGGAGTAAGCCTCAGGGTCAGGTTAGGGTGGGGGTTAAGCATAAGGTGTCCGCCTAAGGTTAGGGTTAGGTCTATGATTTGATTTAGGCTTCAGGTTAGGTTAGGTTTGAACTTAGTTTGAGGGAGTCAGTTTAGGGCTACTGTTAGTTTTCAGTTAACTGTTACGGTTGGTGTAAGTGTCAGGGTCAGGTTAGGTTTGGGGTTGAGTTTAAGGTATCCGCCTAGGGTTAGGGTTAGGTGTATGGTTTGATTTAGGCTTCAGGTTAGGATAGGTTTGAACTTAGTTTGAGGGAGTAAGTTTAGGGCTACTGTTAGTATTCGTTTAACTGTTACGGTTGGAGAAAGCGTCATGGTCAGATTAGGGTTGGGGTTGAGCTTAAGGTGTCCGCCTAGGGTTAGGGTTAGTTTTATGCTTTGATTTAGGCTTCAGGTTAGGTTAGGTTTGAAGTTAGTTTGAGGGAGTAAGTTTAGGGCTATTGTTAGTTTTCGGGTAACTGTTACGGTTGGAATTAGCGTCAGGGCCAGGTTATGGTTGTGGTTGAGCTTAAGGTGTCCGCCTAGAGTTACGGTTAGGTGTATGGTTTGATTTAGGCTTCAGGTTAGGTTAGGTTTGAACTTAGTTTGAGGGAGTCAGTTTAGGGCTACTGTTAGTTTTCGGTTCAGTGTTACGGTTGGATTTAGCCTCAGGGTCAAGTTAGGGTTGGGGTTAAGCTTAAGGTGTCCGCCTAGGGTTAGGGTTAGGTCTATTGTTTGAGTTAGGCTTCAGGTTAGGTTAGGTTTGAACTTAGTTTGAGGGTGTAAGTTTAGGGCTACTGTTAGTTTTTGGTTCAGTGTTACGTTTGCAATTAGCGTGAGGGTCCAGTTAGGGTTGGGGTTCAGCTTAAGGTGTCCGCCTGGGGTTAGGGTTAGGTCTGTGGTATGAGTTAGGCATCAGGTTAGGTTAGGTTTGTATTTAGTTTGAGGGAGTAAGTTTAGGGATACTGTTAGTTTTCAGTTCAGTGTTACGGTTGGAGATAGCGTCAGGGTCAGGTTAGGGTTGTGGTTGATCTTCAGGTGTCCGCCTAGGGTTACGGTTAGGTCTATGGTTTGAGTTAGGCTTCAGGTTAGGTTAGGTTTGAACTTAGTTTGAGGGTGTAAGTTTAGGGCTACTGTTAGTTTTTGATTCAGTGTTACATTTGGAGTTAGCGTGAGTGTCCGGTTAGGATTGGGGGTTGAGCTTAAGTTGTCCGCCTAGGGTTAGGGTTAGGTCTGTGGTTTGAGATAGGGTTCAGGTTCGGTTAGGTTTGAACTTAGTTTGTGGGAGTAAGTTTAGGGCTACTGTTAGTTTTCGGTTCAGTGTTACGGTTGGAGATAGCGTCAGCGTCAGTTTAGGGTTGGAGTTGAGCTTAAGGTGTCCGCCTAGGGTTAGGGTTAGGTCTAAGATTTGATTTAGGCTTCAGGTTAGGATAGGTTTGAACTTAGTTTGAGGGAGTCAGTATAGTGCTACTCTTAGTTTTCGGTTCAGTGATATGGTTGGAATTAGCCTGGAGGTCAGGTTAGGTTTGGGGTTGAGCTTAAGGTGTCCGCCAAGGGTTAGGGTTATGTGTATGGTTTGATTTAGTCTTCAGGTTAGGTTGGGTTTGAACTTAGTTTGAGGGAGTAAGTTTAGGGATACTGTTAGTTTTCAGTTCAGTGTTACGGTTGGAGATAGCGTCAGGGTCACGTTATGGTTGGGGTTGAGCTTCAGGTGTCCGCCTAGGGTTAGGGTTAGGTGTATGGCTAGATTTAGGCTTCAGGTTAGGTTACGTTTGAACTTAGTTTGAGGGCGTAAGTTTAGGGCTACTGTTAGTTTTCGGTTAACTGTTACAGTTGGAGTAAGCGTCTGGGTCAGGTTAGGGTGGAGATTAAGCATAAGGTGTCCGCCTAGGGTTAGGGTTAGGTGTATGCTTTGATTTAGGCTTCAGGTTAGGTTTGAACTTAGTTTTAGGGAGTAAGTTTAGGGCTACTACTAGTTTTCGGGTAACTGTTACGGTTGGAGTAAGCGTCAGGGCCAGGTTAGGTTTGGGATTGAGCTTAAGTTGTCCGCCTAGGGTTAGGGTTAGTTTTATGGTTTGATTTAGGCTTCAGGTTAGGTTAGGTTTGAACTTAGTTTGATGGAGTAAGTTTAGGGCTACTGTTAGTTTTCGGGTAACTGTTACAGTTGGAGATAGCGTCAGGGTCAGGTTAGGTTTGGGGTTGAGCTTAAGGTGTCCGCCTAGGGTTAGGGTTAGGTGTATGGTTTGATTTAGGCTTCAGGTTAGGTTAGGTTTGAACTTAGTTTGAGGGAGTAAGTTTAGGGCTACTGTTAGTTTTTGATTCAGTGTTACATTTGGAGTTAGCGTGAGTGTCCGGTTAGGATTGGGGGTTGAGCTTAAGTTGTCCGCCTAGGGTTAGGGTTACGTCTGTGGTTTGAGATAGGGTTCAGGTTCGGTTAGGTTTGAACTTAGTTTGAGGGAGTAAGTTTATTGCTACTGTTAGTTTTCGGTTCAGTGTTACGGTTGGAGATAGCGTCAGGGTCAGGTTAGGGTTGTGGTTGAGCTTCAGGTGTCCGCCTAGGGTTACGGTTAGGTCTATGGTTTGAGTTAGGCTTCAGGTTAGGTTAGGTTTGAACTTAGTTTGAGCGAGTAAGTTTAGGGCTACTGTTAGTTTTCGGTTCAGTGTTACGGTTGGAGTTAGCGTGAGGGTCACGTTATGGTTGGGGTTGAGCTTCAGGTGTCCGCCTAGGGTTAGGGTTAGGTGTATGGCTAGATTTAGGCTTCTGGTTAGGTTACGTTTGAACTTAGTTGAGGGCGTAAGTTTAGGGCTACTGTTAGTTTTCGGTTAACTGTTACAGTTGGAGTAAGCGTCAGGGTCAGGTTAAGGTGGAGTTTAATCATAAGGTGTCCGCCTAGGGTTAGGTTTAGGTGTATGGTTTGATTTAGGCTTCAGGTTAGGTTAGGTTTGAACTTAATTTGAGGGAGTAAGTTTAGGGCTACTGTTAGTTTTCGGGAAACTGTTACGGTTGGAGTTAGCCTCAGGGCCAGGTTAGGGTTGGGGTTGAGATTAAGGTGTCCGCCTAGGGTTAGGGTTATGTGTATGGTTTCATTTAGGCTTCTGGTTAGGTTAGGTTTGAAGTTAGTTTGATGAAGTAAGTTTAGGGCTACTGTTAGTTTTCGGTTAACTGTTTCGGTTGGAGTAAGCGTCAGGGTCACGTTAGGGTGGGGGTTATGCATAAGGTGTCCGCCTAGGGTTAGGGTTAGGTCTATGGTTTCATTTAGGCTTCAGGTTAGGTTAGGATTGAACTTAGTTTGAGGGAGTAAGTTTAGGGCTACTGTTAATTTTCGGTTCAGTGATATGGTTGGAGTTAGCCTGGAGGTCAGGTTAGGGTTGGGGTTGAGCTTAAGGTGTCCGACAAGTGTTAGGGTTAGGTCTATGATTTGATTTAGGCTTCAGGTTAGGTTACGTTTTAACTTAGTTTGAAGGAGTAAGTTTAGGGATACTGTTAGTTTTCAGTTCAGTGTTACGGTTGGAGATAGAGTCAGTTTCAGGTTAGGGTTGTGGTTGAGCTTCAGGTGTCCGCCTAGGGTTACGGTTAGGTCTATGGTTTGAGTTAGGCTTCAGATTAGGTTAGGTTTGAACTTAGTTTGATGGAGTAATTTTAGGGCTACTGTTAGTTTTCCGTTCAGTGTTACGGTTGGAGTTAGCGTGAGGGTCACGTTTGGGTTGGGGTTGAGCTTAAGGTGTCCGCCTAGGGTTAGGGTTACGTGTATGGTTAGATTTAGGCTTCAGGTTAGGTTAGGTTTGAACTTAGTTTAAGGGAGTAAGTTTAGGGCTACTGTTAGTTTTCGGGTAACTGCTACTGTTGGAGTTAGCTTCAGTGTCAGGTTAGCGTTGGGGTTGAGCTTCAGGTGTCCGCCTAGGGTTAGGGTTAGGTCTATGGTTTGAGTTAGGCTTCAGGTTAGATTAGGTTTGAAGTTATTTTGAAGGTGTAAGTTCAGTGCTACTGTTAGTTTTTGGTTAACTGTTAGAGTTGGAGTAAGCGTCAGGGTCAGGTTAGGGTGGGGGTTAAGCCTAAGTTGTCCGCCTAGGTTTAGGGTTAGGTCTATGATTTGATTTAGGCTTCAGGTTAGGTTAGGTTTGAACTTAGTTTGAGGGAGTCAGTTTAGGGCTACTGTTAGTTTTCGTTTAACTGTTACGGTTGGAGTAAGCGTCAGGGTCAGGTTAGGTTTGGGATTGAGCTTAAGGTGTCCGCCTAGGGGTAGGTTTAGGTCTGTGGTTTGAGATAGGGTTCAGGTTAGGTTAGGTTTGAACTTAGTTTGAGGGAGTAAGTTTAGGGCTACTGTTAGTTTTCGGTTCAGTGTTACGGTTGGAGATAGCGTCAGGGTCACGTTAGGGTTGTGGTTGAGCTTCAGGTGTCCGCCTAGGGTTAGGGTTAGGTCTATGGTTTGAGTTAGGCTTCAGGTTAGGTTAGGTTTGAACTTAGTTTGAGGGAGTAAGTTTAGGGCTACTGTTAGTTTTCGGTTCAGTGTTACGGTTGGAGTTAGCGTGAGGGTCAAGTTAGGCTTGGGGTTGAGCTTAAGGTGTCCGCCAAGGTTAGGGTTAGGTGTATGGTTTGATTTTGGCTTCTGGTTAGGTTAGGTTTGAACTTAGTTTGAGGGAGTCAGTTTAGGGCTACTGTTAGTTTTCGGTTAACTGTTACGGTTGGTGTAAGTGTCAGGGTCAGGTTAGGTTTGGGGTTGAGCTTAAGGTATCCGCCTAGGGTAAGGGTTAGGTGTATGGTTTGATTTAGGCTTCAGGTTAGGATAGGTTTGAACTTAGTTTGAGGGAGTCAGTTTAGGGCTACTGTTAGTTTTCGGTTAACTGTTACGGTTGGAGTAAGCGTCAGGGTCAGGTTAGGTTTGGGGTTGAGCTTAAGGTGTCCGCCTAGGGTTAGGGTTAGGTGTATGGTTTATTTTAGGCTTCAGGTTAGGTTAGGTTTGAACTTAGTTTGAGGGAGTAAGTTTAGGGCTACTGTTAGTTTTTGATTCAGTGTTACATTTGGAGTTAGCGTGAGTGTCCGGTTAGGATTGGGGGTTGAGCTTAAGGTGTCCGCCAAGGGTTAGGGTTAGGTGTATGGTTTGATTTAGGCTTCAGGTTAGGTTGGGTTTGAACTTAGTTTGAGGGAGTAAGTTTAGGGCTACTATTAGTTTTCGGGAAACTGTTATGGTTGAAGTTAGCGTCAGGGCCAGGTTAGGGTTGGGGTTGAGATTAAAGTGTCCGCCTAGGGTTAGGGTTAGTTGTATGGTTTCATTTAGGCTTAAGGTTAGGTTAGGTTTGAAGTTAGTTTGATGGAGTAAATTTAGCGCTACTGTTAGTTTTCGGTTAACTGTTACAGTTGGAGTAAGCCTCAGGGTCAGGTTAGGGTGGGGGTTAAGCATAAGGTGTCCGCCTAGGGTTAGGGTTAGGTCTATGATTTCATTTAGGCTTCAGGTTAGGTTAGGTTTGAACTTAGTTTGAGGGAGTCAGTTTAGGGCTACTGTTAATTTTCGGTTAACTGTTACGGTTGGTGTAAGTGTCAGGGTCAGGTTAGGTTTGGGGTTGAGCTTAAGGTATCCGCCTAGGGTTAGGGTTAGGTGTATGGTTTGATTTAGGCTTCAGGTTAGGATAGGTTTGAACTTAGTTTGAGGGAGTAAGTTTAGGGCTACTGTTAGTTTTCGTTTAACTGTTACGGTTGGAGTAAGCGTCATGGTCAGGTTAGGTTTGGGGTTGAGCTTAAGGTGTCCGCCTAGGGTTAGGGTTAGTTTTATGGTTTGATTTAGGCTTCAGGTTAGGTTAGGTTTGAACTTAGTTTGAGGGAGTAAGTTTAGGGCTACTGTTAGTTTTCGGGTAACTGTTATGGTTGGAATAAGCGTCAGGGCCAGGTTATGGTTGGGGTTGAGCTTAAGGTGTCCGCCTAGAGTTACGGTTAGGTGTATGGTTTGATTTAAGCTTCAGGTAAGTTTATGTTTGAACTTAGTTTGAGGGCGTAAGTTTAGGGCTACTGTTAGTTTTCGGTTAACTGTTACGGTTGGAGATAGCGTCAGGGTCAGGTTAGGTTTGGGGTTGAGCTTAAGGTGTCCGCCTACGGTTAGGGTTAGGTGTATGGTTTGATATAGGCTTCAGGTTAGGTTAGGTTTGAAGTTAGTTTGAGGGAGTAAGTTTAGGGCTACTGTTAGTTTTCGGTTAACTGTTACAGTTGGGGTAAACGTCAGGGTCAGGATAGGGTGGGGTTTAAGCATAAGGTGTCCGCCTGGGGTTAGGGTTAGGTCTGTGGTATGAGTTAGGCTTCAGGTTAAGTTAGGTTTGAACTTAGTTTGATGGAGTAAGTTTAGGGCTACTGTTAGTTTTCGGTTCAGTGTTACGGTTGGAGTTAGCGTGAGGGTCACGTTAGGGTTGGGGTAGAGCTTAAGGTGTCCGCCTAGGGTTAGGGTTAGGTGTATGGTTAGATTTAGGCTTCAGGTTAGGTTAGGTTTGAACTTATTTTGAGGGAGTAAGTTTAGGGCTACTCTTAGTTTTCCGGTAACTGTTACTGTTGGAGTTAGCGTCAGGGCCAGGTTAGGGTTGGGGTTGAGCTTAAGGTGTCCGCCTAGGGTTAGGGTTAGGTTTGTAGTTTGATTTAGGCTTCAGGTTAGGTTACTTTTGAACTTAGTTTGAGGGAGTAAGTTTAGGGCTACTGTTAGTTTTCCGTTAACTGTTACAGTTGGAGTAAGCGTCAGGGTCAGGTTAGGGTGGAGTTTAAGCATAAGGTGTCCGCCTAGGGTTAGGGTTAGGTGTATGGTTTGATTTAGGCTTCAGGTTAGGTTAGGTTTGAACTTAGTTTGAGGGAGTAAGTTTAGGGCTACTGTTAGTTTTCGGGAAATTGTTACAGTTGGAGTTAGCCTCAGGGCCAGGTTAGGGCTGGGGTTGAGCTTAAGGTGTCCGCCTAGGGTTAGGGTTAGGTGTATGGTTTAATTTAGTCTTCAGGTTAGGTTAGGTTTGAAGTTAGTTTGAGGGAGTAAGTTTAGTGCTACTGTTAGTTTTCAGTTCAGTGTTACGGTTGGACTTAGCGTGAGGGTCAGGTTAGGGTTGGGGTTGAGCTTAAAGTGTCCGCCTAGGGTTAGGGTTAGTTCTATGGTTTGAGTTAGGCTTCAGGATAGGATAGGTTTGAAGTTAGTTTGAGGGAGTAAGTTTAGGGCTACTGTTAGTTTTCGGTTCAGTGTTACGGTTGGAGTTAGCGTGAGGGTCAGGTTAGGGTTTTGGTTGAGCTTAAGGTGTCCGCCTAGGGTTAGGGTTAGGTCTGTGGTTTGAGTTAGACTTCAGGTTAGGTTAGGTTTGAACTTAGTTTGAGGGAGTAAGTTTAGGGCTACTGTTAGTTTTTGATTCAGTGTTACATTTGGAGTTAACGTGAGTGTCCGGTTAGGATTGGGGGTTGAGCTTAAGGTGTCCACCTATGGTTAGGGTTAGGTCTGTGGTTTGAGATGGGTTCAGGTTAGGTTAGGTTTGAACTTAGTTTGAGGGAGTAAGTTTAGGGCTACTGTTACTTTTTGGTTCAGTGTTAAAGTTGGAGATATCGTCAGGGTCAGGTTAGGGTTGTGGTTGAGCTTCAGGTGTCCGCCTAGGTTTAGGGTTAGGTCTATGGTTTGAGTTAGGCTTCAGGTTAGGTTAGGTTTGAACTTAGTTTGAGGGAGTAAGTTTAGGGCTACTGTTAGTTTTCAGTTCAGTGTTACGGTTGGAGTTAGCGTGAGGGTCAGGTTAGGGTTGGGGTTGAGCTTAAGGTGTCCGCCTAGGGTTAGGGTTAGGTGTATGGTTTGATTTTGGCTTCTGGTTAGGTTTGGTTTGAACGTAGTTTGAGGGAGTAAGTTTAGGGCTACTGTTAGTTTTCGGGTAACTGTTACTGTTGGAGTTAGCGTCAGGGTCAGGTTAGGGTGGGGGTTAAGCATAAGGTGTCCGCCTAGGGTTAGGGTTAGGTCTATGGTTTCATTTAGGCTTCAGGTTAGGTTAGGTTTGAACTTAGTTTGAGGGAGCAAGTTTAGGGCTACTGTTAGTTTTCGGTTCAATGTTACGTTTGGAGTTAGCGTGAGGGTCCGGTTAGGGTTGGGGTTGAGGTTAAGGTGTCCGCCTAGGGTTAGGGTTAGGTGTATGGTTTGATTTTGGCTTCTGGTTAGGTTAGGTTTGAACTTAGTTTGAGGGCTAAGTTTAGGACTACTGTTAGTTTTCGAGTAACTATTACGGTTGGAGTTAGCGTCAGGTTCAGGTTAGGGTTGTGGTTAAGCTTAAGGTGTCCGCCTAGGGTTAGGGTTAGGTCTATTGTTTGAGTTAGGCTTCAGGTTAGGTTAGGTTTGAACTTAGTTTGATTGAGACAGTTTATGGCTACTGTTAGTTTTCGTTTAACTGTTACGGTTGGAGTAAGCGTCAGGGTCAAGTTAGGGTGTGGATTAAGCATAAGGTGTCCGCCTAGGGTTAGGATTAGGTCTATGGTTTCATTTAGGCTTCAGGTTAGGTTAGGATTGAACTTAGTTTGAGGGAGTAAGTTTAGGGCTACTCTTAGTTTTCGGTTCAATGTTACGTTTGGAGTTAGCGTGAGGGTCCGGTTAGGGTTGGGGTTGAGCTTAAGGTGTCCGCCTAGGGTTATGGTTAGGTCTGTGGTTTGAGTTAGGCTTCATGTTAGGTTAGGTTTGATCTTAGTTTGAGGGAGTAAGTTTAGGGCTACAGTTAGTTTTCGTTTCTGTGTTACGGTTGGAGATAGCGTCAGGGTCAGGTTAGGGTTGGGGTTGAGCTTCAGGTGTCCGCCTAGGGTTAGGGTTAGGTCTATGGTTTGAGTTAGGCTTCAGGTTAGGTTAGGTTTGAACTTAGTTTGAGGGATTAAGTTTAGGGCTACTGTTAGTTTTCGGTTCAGTGTTACGTTTGGAGTTAGCGTGAGGGTCAGGTTAGGGTTGGGTTTGAACTTTGGGTGTCCGCCTAGGGTTAGGGTTAGGTGTATGGTTTGATTTAGGCTTCAGGTTAGGTTAGGTTGGAACTTAGTTTAAGGCAGTAAGTTTAGGGCTACTGTTAGTTTTCGGTTCAGTGTTACGGTTGGAGACAGCGTCAGGGTCAGGTTAGGGTTGGGGTTGAGCTTCAGGTGTCCGCCTAGGGTTAGGGTTAGGTCTATGGTTTGAGTTAGGCTTCAGGTTAGGTTAGATTTGAACTTAGTTTGAGGGAGTAAGTTTAGGGCTACTGTTAGTTTTCGTTTAACTGTTACGGTTGGAGTAAGCGTCAGGGTTAGGTTAGGGTGGGGGTTAAGCATAAGGTGTGCGCCTAGGGTTAGGGTTAGGTCTATGGGTTCATTTAGGCTTCAGGTTAGGTTAGGATTGAACTTAGATTGAGGGAGTAAGTTTAGGGCTACTGTCAGTTTTCGGTTCAGTGTTACGGTTGGATTTAGCCTCAGGGTCAGGTTAGGATTGTGGTTGAGCTTCAGGTGTCCGCCGAGCGTTAGGGTTAGGTCTATGGTTTGAGTTAGGATTCAGGTTAGGTTAGGTTTCAACTTAGTTTGAGGGAGTAAGTTTAGCGCTACTGTTAGTTTTCGGTTCAGTGTTACGGTTGGTGTTAGCGTGAGGGTTAGGTTACGGTTGGGGTTGAGCTAAAGGTGTCCGCCTAGGGTTAGGGTTAGGTCTGTGGTTTGAGTTAGGCTTCAGGTTAGGTTAGGTTTTAACTTAGTTTTAGGGAGTAAGTTTAGAGCTACTGTGAGTTTTCGGTTCAGTGTTACGGTTGGATTTAGCCTCACGGTCAGGTTAGCTTTGGGGTTAAGCTTAAGGTGTCCGCGTAGGGTTAGGGTTAGGTCTATTGTTTGAGTTAGGCTTCAGGTTAGGTTAGGTTTGAACTTTGTTCGAGGGAGTAAGTTTAGGTCTACTGTTAGTTTTTGGTTCAGTCTTACGTTTGGAGTTAGCGTGAGGGTCCGGTTAGGGTTGGGGTTGAGCTTAAGGTGTCCGCCTAGGGTTAGGGTTATGGTTAGGGTTAGGGTTAGGCTGGTTTGAGTTAGGCTTCAGGTTAGGTTAGGTTTGAACTTAGTTTGAGGGAGTAAGTTTAGGGCTACTGTTAGTTTTCGGGTAACTGTTACGGTTGGAGTTAGCGTCAGGGCCAGGTTAGGGTTGGGGTTGAGCTTAAGGTGTCCGCCTAGGGTTAGGGTTATGGTTAGGGTTAGGGTTAGGCTGGTTTGAGTTAGGCTTCAGGTTAGGTTAGGTTTGAACTTAGTTTGAGGGAGTAAGTTTAGGGCTACTGTTAGTTTTCGGGTAACTGTTACGGTTGGAGTTAGCGTCAGGGCCAGGTTAGGGTTGGGGTTGAGCTTAAGGTGTCCGCCTAGGGTTAGGGTTAGGTGTTTGGTTTGATTTAGGCTTCAGGTTAGGTTAGGTTTGAAGTTAGTTTGAGGGAGTAAGTTTAGGGCTACTGTTAGTTTTCGGTTAAGTGTTACAGTTGGAGTACGCGTCAGGGTCAGGTTAGGGTGGGGGTTAAGCAGAAGGTGTCCGCCTAGGGTTAGGGTTCGGTCTATGATTTGATTTAGGCTTCAGGTTAGGTTAGGTTTGAACTTACTTTGAGGGAGTATGTTTAGGGCTACTGTTAGTTTTCGGTTAACTGTTACGGTTGGAGTAAGCGTCAGGGTCAGGTTAGGTTTGGGGTAGAGCTTCAGGTGTCCGACTAGGGTTAGGGTTAGGTGTATGGTTTGATTTAGGCTTCAGGTTAGTTTAGGTTTGAACTTAGTTTGAGGGAGTAAGTTTAGGGCTACTGTTAGTTTTCGTTTAACTGTTACGTTTGGAGGTAGCGTCAGGGTCAGGTTACAGTGGGGTTTATGCATAAGTTGTCCGCATAGGGTTAGGGTGAGGTCTATGGTTTGAGATATGCTTCAGGTTACGTTAGGTTTGAACTTAGTTTGAGGGAGTAAGTTTAGGCCTACTGTTAGTTTTCGGTTCAGTGTTATGGTTGGATTTAGCCTCAGGGTCAGGTTAGGGTTGGGGTTAAGCTTAAGGTGTCCGCCTAGGGTTAGGGTTAGGTCTATTGTTTGAGTTAGGATTCAGGTTAGGTTAGGTTTCAACTTAGCTTGAGGGAGTAAGTTTAGGGCTACTGTTAGTTTTCGGTTCAGTGTTACGGTTGGAGTTAGCGAGAGGGTTAGGTTAGGGTTGGGGTTGAGCTTATGGGGTCCGCCTAGGGTTATGGTTAGGTCTGTGGTTTGACTTAGGCTTCAGGTTAGGTTAGGTTTGAACTTAGTTTGAGGGAGTAAGTTTTGGGCTACTGTTGGTTTTCGGTTTAGTGTTACGGATGGAGATAGTGTCAGGGTCAGGTTAGGGTTGGGGTTGAGCTTCAGGTGTCCGCCTATGTTTAGGGTTAGGTCTATGGTTTGAGTTAGGCTTCAGGTTAGGTTAGGTTTGAAGTTAGTTTGAAGGAGTAAGTTTAGGGCTACTGTTAGATTTCGGTTCAGTGTTACGGTTGGAGATAGCGTCAGGGTCAGGTTAAGGTTGTGGTTGAGCTTCAGGTGTCCGCCTAGGTTTAGGGTTTGGTCTATGATTTGATTTAGGCTTCAGGTTATGTTAGGTTTGAACTTAGTATGAGGGAGTCAGTTTAGGGCTACTCTTAGTTTTCGGTTAACTGTTACGGTTGGAGTAAGCGTGAGGGTCAGGTTAGGTTTGGGGTTGAGCTTAAGGTGTCCGCCTAGGGTTAGGGTTAGGTGTATGGTTTGATTTATGCTTCAGGTTAGGTTAGGTTTGAACTTAGTTTGAGGCAGTAAGTTTAGGGCTACTGTCAGTTTTCGTTTAACTGTTACCGTTGGTGTAAGCGTCAGGGTTAGGTTAGGGTGGGGGTTAAGCATAAGGTGTGCGCCTAGGGTTAGGGTTAGGTCTATGGGTTCATTTAGGATTCAGGTTTGGTTAGGATTGAACTTAGATTGAGGGAGTAAGTTTAGGGCTACTGTCAGTTTTCGGTTCAGTGTTACGGTTGGATTTAGCCTCAGGGTCAGGTTAGGTTTGTGGTTGAGCTTCAGGTGTCCGCCGACCGTTAGGGTTAGGTCTATGGTTTGAGTTAGGCTTCAGGTTAGGTTAGGTTTGAACTTAGTTTGAGGGAGTAAGTTTAGGGCTACTGTGAGTTTTCGGTTCAGTATTACGGTTGGATTTAGCCTCACGGTCAGGTTAGCTTTGGGGTTAAGCTTAAGGTGTCCGTGTAGGGTTAGGGTTAGGTCTATTGTTTGAGTTAGGCTTCAGGTTAGGTTAGGTTTGAACTTAGTTCGAGGGAGTAAGTTTAGGTCTACTGTTAGTTTTTGGTTCAGTCTTACGTTTGGAGTTAGCGTGAGGGTCCGGTTAGGGTTGGGATTGAGCTTAAGGTGTCCGCCTAGGGTTAGTGTTAGGTCTGTGGTTTGAGTTAGGCTTCAGTTTACGTTAGGTTTGAACTTAGTTTGAGGGAGTAAGTTTAGCGCTACCGTTAGTTTTCGGTTCAGTGTTACGGTTGGAGATAGCGTAAGGGTCAGGTTAGGGTTGTGGTTGAGCTTCAGTTGTCCGCCTAGGGTTAGGGTTAGGTCTATGGTTTGAGTTAGGCTTCAGGTTAGGTTAGGTTTGAACTTAGTTTGAGGGAGTCAGTTTAGGGCTACTGTAAGTTTTCGGTTCAGTGTTACGGTTGAGGATAGCGTCAGGGTCAGGTTTGGGTTGGGGTTAAGATTCAGGTGTCCGCTTAGGGTTAGGGTTAGGTCAATGGTTTGTGTTAGGCTTCAGGTTAGGTTAGGTTTGAACTTAGTTTGAGGGAGTACGTTTAGGCCTACTGTTAGTTTTCCGTTCAGTGTTACGGTTGGATTTAGCCTCAGGGTCAGGTTAGGGTTGGGGTTAAGCTTAAGGTGTCCGCCTAGGGTTAGGGTTAGGTCTATTGTTTGAATTAGGCTTCAGGTTAGGTTAGGTTTGAGGTTAGTTTGAGGGAGTAAGTTTAGCTCTACTGTTAGTTTTCGGTTCAGTGTTACGGTTGGAGATAGCGTCAGGGTCAGGATAGGGTTGGGGTTGAGCTTCAGGTGTCCGCCTATTGTTAGGGTTAGGTCTATGATTTGATTTAGGCTTCAGGTTAGGTTAGGTTTGAACTTAGTTTGATGGAGTAAGTTTAGGGCTACTGTTAGTTTTCGGTTAACTGTTACGGTTGGAGTAAGCGTCAGGGTCAGGTTAGGTTTGGGGTAAAGCTTCAGGTGTCCGCCTAGGGTTAGGGTTAGGTGTATGGTTTGATTTAGGCTTCAGGTTAGGTTAGGTTTGAACTTAGTTTGAGGGAGTAAGTTTAGGGCTACTGTTAATTTTCGTTTAACTGTTACGTTTGGAGGTAGCGTCAGGGTCAGGTTACAGTGGGGTTTATGCATAAGTTGTCCGCATAGGGTTAGGGTGAGGTCTATGGTTTGAGATATGCTTCAGGTTACGTTAGGTTTGAACTTACTTTGAGGGAGTAAGTTTAGGCCTACTGTTAGTTTTCGGTTCAGTGTTATGGTTGGATTTAGCCTCAGGGTCAGGTTAGGGTTGGGGTTAAGCTTAAGGTGTCCGCCTAGGGTTAGGGTTAGGTCTATTGTTTGAGTTAGGATTCAGGTTAGGTTAGGTTTCAACTTAGTTTGAGGGAGTAAGTTTAGGGCTACTGTTAGTTTTCGGTTCAGTGTTACGGTTGGAGTTAGCGAGAGGGTTAGGTTAGGGTTGGGGTTGAGCTTATGGGGTCCGCCTAGGGTTAGGGTTAGGTCTGTGGTTTGAGTTAGGCTTCAGGTTAGGTTAGGTTTGAACTTAGTTTGAGGGAGTAAGTTTTTGGCTACTGTTGGTTTTCGGTTCAGTGTTACGGTTGGAGATAGCGTCAGGGTTAGGTTAGGGTTGGGGTTGAGCTTCAGGTGTCCGCCTATGTTTAGCGTTAGGTCTATGGTTTGAGTTAGGCTTCAGGTTAGGTTAGGTTTGAACTTAGTTTGCGGGAGTAAGTTTAGGGCTACTGTTAGTTTTCCGTTCAGTGTTACGGTTGGAGTTAGCGTGAGGGTCAGGTTAGGGTTGGGGTTGAGCTTAAGGTGTCCGCCCAGGGTTAGGGTTACGTGTATGGTTTAAATTTAGGCTTCAGGTTAGGTTAGGTTTGAACTTAGTTTGAGGGAGTAAGTTTTGTTCTACTGTTGGTTTTCGGTTCAGTGTTATGGTTGGAGATAGCGTCAGGGTCAGGTTAGGGTTGGGGTTGAGCTTCAGGTGTCCGCCTATGTTTAGGGTTAGGTCTATGGTTTGAGTTAGGCTTCAGGTTAGGTTAGGTTTGAACTTAGTTTGCGGGAGTAAGTTTAGGGCTACTGTTAGTTTTCGGGTAACTGTTACGGTTGGAGTTAGCGTCAGGGCCAGGTTAGGGTTGGGGTTGAGACTTAGGTGTCCCCCTAGGGTTAGGGTTAGGTGTATGGTTTGATTTAGGCTTCAGGTTAGGTTACGTTTGAAGTTAGTTTGAGGAAGTAAGTTTAGGGCTACTGTTAGTTTTCGGTTAAGTGTTACAGTTGGAGTAAGCGTCAGGGTCAGGTTAGGGTGGGGGTTAAGCATAAGGTGTCCGCCTAGGGTTAGGTTTAGGTCTATGATTTGATTTTGGCTTCAGGTTAGGTTAGGTTTGAAGTTAGTTTGAAGCAGTAAGTTTAGTGCTACTGTTAGATTTCGGTTCAGTGTTACGGTTGGAGATAGTGTCAGGGTCAGGTTAGGGTTGTGGTTGAGCTTCAGGTGTCCGCCTAGGGTTAGGGTTAGGTCTGTGGTTTGAGTTAGGCTTCAGGTTAGGTTAGGTTTGAACTTAGTTTGAGGGAGTAAGTTTTTGGCTACTGTTGGTTTTCGGTTCAGTGTTACGGTTGGAGATAGCGTCAGGGTCAGGTTAGGGTTGGGGTTGAGCTTCAGGTGTCCGCCTATGTTTAGGGTTAGGTCTATGGTTTGAGTTAGGCTTCAGGTAAGGTTAGGTTTGAACTTAGTTTGCGGGAGTAAGTTTAGGGCTACTGTTAGTTTTCCGTTCAGTGTTACGGTTGGAGTTAGCGTGAGGGTCAGGTTAGGGTTGGGGTTGAGCTTAAGGTGTCCGCCTAGGGTTAGGGTTAGGTCTAAGATTTGATTTAGGCTTCAGGTTAGGTTAGGTTTTAACTTAGTTTGAGGGAGTAAGTTTAGGGGTACTGTTAGTTTTCGGTTAAGTGTTACGGTTGGTGATAGCGTCAGGGTCAGTTTAGGGTTGGAGTTGAGCTTAAGGTGTCCGCCTAGGGTTAGGGTTAGGTCTAAGATTTGATTTAGGCTTCAGGTTAGGTTAGGTTTGAACTTAGTTTGAGGGAGTCAGTATAGTGCAACTCTTAGTTTTCGGTTCAGTGATATGGTTGGAGTTAGCCTGGAGGTCAGGTTAGGGTTGGGGTTGAGCTTAAGGTGTCCGCCAAGGGTTAGGGTTAGGTGTATGGTTTGATTTAGGCTTCAGGTTAGGTTGGGTTTGAACTTAGTTTGAGGGAGTAAGTTTAGGGCTACTATTAGTTTTCGGGAAACTGTTACGGTTGGAGTTAGCGTCAGTGCCAGGTTAGGGTTGGGGTTGAGATTAAGGTCTCCGCCTAGGGTTAGGGTTAGGTGTATGGTTTCATTTAGGCTTAAGGTTAGGTTAGGTTTGAAGTTAGTTTGGTGGAATAAGTTTAGGGCTACTGTTAGTTTTCGGTTAACTGTTACAGTTGGAGTAAGCCTCAGGGTCAGGTTAGGGTGGGGGTTAAGCATAAGGTGTCCGCCTAGGGTTAGGGTTAGGTGTATGGTTTGATTTAGGCTTCAGGTTAGGATAGGTTTGAACTTAGTTTGAGGGAGTAAGTTTAGGGCTACAGTTAGTTTTCGTTTAACTGTTACGGTTGGAGTAAGCGTCATGGTCAGGTTAGGGTTGGGGTTGACCTTAAGGTGTCCGCCTAGGGTTAGGGTTAGTTTTACGGTTTGAGTTAGGATTCAGGTTAGGTTAGGTTTCAACTTAGTTTGAGGGAGTAAGTTTAGGGCTACTGTTAGTTTTCGGTTCAGTGTTACGTTTGGAGTTAGCGAGAGGGTTAGGTTAGGTTTGGGGTTGAGCTTATGGGGTCCGCCTAGGGTTAGTCTTAGGTCTGTGGTTTGAGTTAGGCTTCAGGTTAGGTTAGGTTTGAACTTAGTTTGAGGGAGTAAGTTTTGTTCTACTGTTGGTTTTCGGTTCAGTGTTACGGTTGGAGATAGCGTCAGGGTCAGGTTAGGGTTTGGGTTGAGCTTCAGGTGTCCGCCTATGTTTAGGGTTAGGTCTATGGTTTGAGTTAGGCTTCAGGTTAGGTTAGGTTTGAACTTAGTTTGCGGGAGTAAGTTTAGGGCTACTGTTAGTTTTCCGTTCAGTGTTACGGTTGGAGTTAGCGTGAGGGTCAGGTTAGGGTTGGGGTTGAGCTTAAGGTGTCCGCCTAGGGTTAGGGTTACGTGTATGGTTTAAATTTAGGCTTCAGGTTAGGTTAGGTTTGAACTTAGTTTGAGGGAGTAAGTTTTGTTCTACTGTTGGTTTTCGGTTCAGTGTTATGGTTGGAGATAGCGTCAGGGTCAGGTTAGGGTTGGGGTTGAGCTTCAGGTGTCCGCCTATGTTTAGGGTTAGGTCTATGGTTTGAGTTAGGCTTCAGGTTAGGTTAGGTTTGAACTTAGTTTGCGGGAGTAAGTTTAGGGCTACTGTTAGTTTTCCGTTCAGTGTTACGGTTGGAGTTAGCGTGAGGGTCAGGTTAGGGTTGGGGTTGAGCTTAAGGTGTCCGCCTAGGGTTAGGGTTACGTGTATGGTTTAAATTTAGGCTTCAGGTTAGGTTAGGTTTGAACTTAGTTTGAGGGAGTAAGTTTAGGGCTACTGTTAGTTTTCGGGTAACTGTTACTGTTGGAGTTAGCGTCAAGGCCAGGTTAGGGTTGGGTTTGAGCCTTAGGTGTCCGCCTAGGGTTAAGGTTAGGTGTATGGTTTGATTTAGGCTTCAGGTTAGGTTACGTTTGAAGTTAGTTTGAGGAAGTAAGTTTAGGGCTACTGTTAGTTTTCGGTTAAGTGTTACAGTTGGAGTAAGCGTCAGGGTCAGGTTAGGGTGGGGGTTAAGCATAAGGTGTCCGCCTAGGGTTAGGTTTAGGTCTATGATTTGATTTTGGCTTCAGGTTAGGTTAGGTTTGAAGTTAGTTTGAAGCAGTAAGTTTAGGGCTACTGTTAGATTTCGGTTCAGTGTTACGGTTGGAGATAGTGTCAGGGTCAGGTTAGGGTTGTGGTTGAGCTTCAGGTGTCCGCCTAGGATTAGGGTTAGGTCTATGATTTGATTTAGGCTTCAGGTTTGGTTAGGTTTGAACTTAGTATGAGGGAGTCAGTTTAGGGCTACTCTTAGTTTTCGGTTAACTGTTACAGTTGGAGTAAGCGTGAGGGTCAGGTTAGGTTTGGGGTTGAGCTTAATGTGTCTGCCTAGGGTTAGGGTTAGGTGTATGGTTTGATTTATGCTTCAGGTTAGGTTAGGTTTCAACTTAGTTTGAGGCAGTAAGTTTAGGGCTACTGTTAGTTTTCGTTTAACTGTTACCGTTGGAGTAAGCGTCAGGGTTAGGTTAGGGTGGGGGTTAAGCATAAGGTGTGCGCCTAGCGTTAGGGTTAGGTCTATGGGTTCATTTAGGATTCAGGTTTGGTTAGGATTGAACTTAGATTGAGGGAGTAAGTTTAGGGCTACTGTCAGTTTTCGGTTCAGTGTTACGGTTGGATTAACCTCAGGGTCAGGTTAGGGTTGGGGTTAAGCTTAAGGTGTCCGCCTAGGGTTAGGTTTAGGTTTATGGTTTGTGTTAGGCTTCAGGTTAGGTTAGGTTTGAACTTAGTTTGAGGTAGTAAGTTTAGGCCTACTGTTCGTTTTCGGTTCAGTGTTACGGTTGGAGATAGCGTCAGGATCAGGTTAGGGTTGGGGTTGAGCTTAAGGTGTCCGCCTAGGGTTAGGGTTAGGTCTATTGTTTGAGTTAGGCTTCAAGTTAGGTTAGGTTTGAACTTAGTTTGAGGGAGTCAGTTTAGGGCTACTGTTAGTTTTCGGTTAACTGTTACGGTTGGAGTAAGTGCCAGGGTCAGGTTAGGTTTGGGGTTGAGCTTAAGGTGTACGCCTAGGGTTAGGGTTAGGTGTATGGTTTGATTTAGGCTTCAGGTTAGGTTAGGTTTGAACTTAGTTTGAGGGAGTAAGTTTAGGGCTACTGTTAGTTTTCGGTTCAGTATTATGGTTGGAGATAGCGTCAGGGTCAGGTTAGGTTTGGAGTTGAGCTTAAGGTGTCCGCCTAGGGTTAGGGTTAGGTCTGTGGTTTGATTTAGGCTTCAGGTTAGGTTACGTTTGAACTTAGTTTGAGTGAGTAAGTTTAGGGCTACTGTTAATTTTCGTTTCAGTGTTACAGTTGGAGATAGCGTCAGGGTCAGGTTAGGGTTGGGGTTGACTTTCAGGTGTGCGCCTATTGTTAGGGTTAGGTCTATGATTTGAGTTATGCTTCAGGTTAGGTTAGGTTTGAACTTAGTTTGAGCGAGTAAGTTTAGGGCTACTCTTAGTTTTCGGTTCAGTGATATGGTTGGAGTTAGCCTGGAGGTCAGGTTAGGGTTGGGGTTGAGCTTAAGGTGTCCGCCTAGGGTTAGGGTTAGGTCTGTTTTTTGAGTTAGGCTTCAGGTTAGGTTAGGTTTGAACTTAGTTTGAGGGAGTAAGTTTAGGGCTACTGTCAGTTTTTGGTTCAGTGTTACGGTTGGAATTAACCTTAGGGTCAGGTTAGGGTTGGGGTTAAGCTTAAGGTGTCCGCCTAGGGTTAGGGTTAGGTCTATGGTTTGTGTTAGGCTTCAGGTTAGGTTAGGTTTGAACTTAGTTTGAGGGAGTAAGTTTAGGCCGACTGTTCGTTTTCGGTTCAGTGTTACGGTTGGAGATAGCGTCAGGGTCAGGTTAGGGTTGGGCTTGAGCTTAAGGTGTCCGCCTAGGGTTAGGGTTAGGTCTATTGTTTGAGTTAGGCTTCAGGTTAGGTTAGGTTTGAACTTGGTTTGAGGGAGTAAGTTTAGGGCTACTTTAGTTTTTGGTTCAGTGTTACGTTTGGAGTTAGCGTGAGGGTCCGGTTAGGGTTGGGGTTGAACTTAAGGTGTCCGCCGAGGGTTAGGGTTAGGTCTGTGGTTTGAGTTAGGCTTCAGGTTAGGTTAGGTTTGAACTTAGTTTGAGGGAGTAAGTTTAGGGCTACTGTTAGTTTTCGGTTCAGTGTTACGGTAGGCGATAGCGTCAGGGTCAGGTTAGGGTTGTGGTTGAGCTTAAGGTGTCCGCCTAGGGTTAGGGTTAGGTGTATGGTTTCATTTAGGCTTAAGGTTAGGTTAGGTTTGAAGTTAGTTTGATTGAGTAAGTTTAGGGCTACTGTTAGTTTTCGGTTAAACGTTACAGTTGGAGTAAGCGTCAGGGTCAGTTTAGGGTGGGGGTTAAGCATAAGGTGTCCGCCTAGGGTTAGGGTTAGGTCTAAGATTTGATTTAGGCTTCAGGTTAGTTTAGGTTTGAACTTAGTTTGAGGGAGTCAGTTTAGCGCTACTGTTAGTTTTCGGTTAACTGTTACGGTTGGTGTAAGTGTCAGGGTCAGATTAGGTTTGGGGTTGAGCTTAAGGTATCCGCCTAGGGTTAGGGTTAGGTGTATGGTTTGATTTAGGCTTCAGGTTAGAATAGGTTTGAACTCAGTATGAGGGAGTAAGTTTAGGGCTACTGTTAGTTTTCTGTTAACTGTTACAGTTGCAGTAAGTGTCAGGGTCAGGTTAGGGTGGAGTATAAGCATAAGGTGTCCGCCTAGGGTTAGGGTTAGGTCTACGGTTTCATTTAGGCTTCAGGTTAGGTTAGGATTGAACTTAGTTTGAGTGAGTAAGTTTAGGGCTACTGTTAGTTTTCGGAACAGTGTTACGGTTGGATTTAGCCTCAGGGTCAGGTTAGGGTTGGGGTTAAGCTTAGGGTGTCCGCCTAGGGTTAGGGTTAGGTCTATTGTTTGAGTTAGGCTTCAGGTTAGGTTAGGTTTGAACTTAGTTTGAGGGAGTCAGTTTAGGGCTACTGTTAGTTTTCGGTTAACTGTTACGGTTGGAGTAAGTGCCAGGGTCAGGTTAGGTTTGGGGTTGAGCTTAAGGTGTCCGCCTAGGGTTAGGGTTAGGTGTATGGTTTGATTTAGGCTTCAGGTTAGGTTAGGTTTGAACTTAGTTTGAGGGAGTAAGTTTAGGGCTACTGTTAGTTTTCGGTTCAGTATTATGGTTGGAGTTAGCGTCAGGGTCAGGTTAGGGTTGGGGTTAGCTTGAGGTTTCCGCCTAGGGTTAGGGTTAGGTCCATGGTTTGATTTAGGCTCCAGGTTAGGTTACGTTTGAACTTAGTTTGAGGGAGTATGTTTAGGGCTACTGTTAGTTTTCGGTTCAGTGTTACGGTTGGAGATAGCGTCAGGGTCAGGTTAGGGTTGGAGTTGAGCTTAAGGTGTCCGCCTAGGGTTAGGGTTAGGTCTGTGGTTTGATTTAGGCTTCAGGTTAGGTTACGTTTGAACTTAGTTTGAGTGAGTAAGTTTAGGGCTACTGTTAATTTTCGTTTCAGTGTTACAGTTGGAGATAGCGTCAGGGTCAGGTTAGGGTTGGGGTTGAGCTTCAGGTGTCCGCCTATTGTTAGGGTTAGGTCTATGATTTGAGTTATGCTTCAGGTTAGGTTAGGTTTGAACTTAGTTTGAGCGAGTAAGTTTAGGGCTACTCTTAGTTTTCGGTTCAGTGATATGGTTGGAGTTAGCCTGGAGGTCAGGTTAGGGTTGGGGTTGAGCTTAAGGTGTCCGCCTAGGGTTAGGGTTAGGTCTGTGGTTTGAGTTAGGCTTCAGGTTAGGTTAGGTTTGAACTTAGTTTGAGGGAGTAAGTTTACGGCTACTGTCAGTTTTCGGTTCAGTGTTACGGTTGGAATTAACCTTAGGGTCAGGTTAGGTTTGGGGTTAAGCTTAAGGTGTCCGCCTAGGGTTAGGGTTAGGTCTATGGTTTGTGTTAGGCTTCAGGTTAGGTTAGGTTTGAACTTAGTTTGAGGGAGTAAGTTTAGGCCTACTGTTCGTTTTCGGTTCAGTGTTACGGTTGGAGATAGCGTCAGGGTCAGGTTAGGGTTGGGCTTGAGCTTAAGGTGTCCGCCTAGGGTTAGGGTTAGGTCTATTGTTTGAGTTAGGCTTCAGGTTAGGTTAGGTTTGAACTTAGTTTGAGGGAGTAAGTTTAGGGCTACTTTAGTTTTTGGTTCAGTGTTACGTTTGGAGTTAGCGTGAGGGTCCGGTTAGGGTTGGGGTTGAACTTAAGGTGTCCGCCGAGGGTTAGGGTTAGGTCTGTGGTTTGAGTTAGGCTTCAGGTTAGGTTAGGTTTGAACTTAGTTTGAGGGAGTAAGTTTAGGGCTACTGTTAGTTTTCGGTTCAGTGTTACGGTAGGAGATAGCGTCAGGGTCAGGTTAGGGTTGTGGTTGAGCTTAAGGTGTCCGCCTAGGGTTAGGGTTAGGTGTATGGTTTCATTTAGGCTTAAGGTTAGGTTAGGTTTGAAGTTAGTTTGATTGAGTAAGTTTAGGGCTACTGTTAGTTTTCGGTTAACCGTTACAGTTGGAGTAAGCGTCAGGGTCAGTTTAGGGTGGGGGTTAAGCATAAGGTGTCCGCCTAGGGTTAGGGTTAGGTCTAAGATTTGATTTAGGCTTCAGGTTAGTTTAGGTTTGAACTTAGTTTGAGGGAGTCAGTTTAGCGCTACTGTTAGTTTTCGGTTAACTGTTACGGTTGGTGTAAGTGTCAGGGTCAGATTAGGTTTGGGGTTGAGCTTAAGATATCCGCCTAGGGTTAGGGTTAGGTGTATGGTTTGATTTAGGCTTCAGGTTAGAATAGGTTTGAACTCAGTTTGAGGGAGTAAGTTTAGGGCTACTGTTAGTTTTCGGTTAACTGTTACAGTTGGAGTAAGTGTCAGGGTCAGGTTAGGGTGGGGTTTAAGCCTAAGGTGTCCGCCTAGGGTTAGGGTTAGGTCTGTGGTTTGATTTAGGCTTCAGGTTAGGTTACGTTTGAACTTAGTTTGAGTGAGTAAGTTTAGGGCTACTGTTAATTTTCGGTTCAGTGTTACAGTTGGAGATTGCGTCAGGGTCAGGTTAGGGTTGGGGTTGAACTTCAGGTGTCCGCCTATTTTTAGGGTTAGGTCTATGATTTGAGTTAGGATTCAGGTTAGGTTAGGTTTGAACTTAGTTTGAGGTAGTAAGTTTAGGCCTACTGTTCGTTTTCGGTTCAGTGTTACGGTTGGAGATAGCGTCAGGGTCAGGTTAGGGTTGGGGTTGAGCTTAAGGTGTCCGCCTAGGGTTAGGGTTAGGTCTATTGTTTGAGTTAGGCTTCAGGTTAGGTTAGGTTTGAACTTAGTTTGAGGGAGTAAGTTTAGGGCTACTTTAGTTTTTGGTTCAGTGTTACGTATGGAGTTAGCGTGAAGGTCCGGTTATGGTTGGGGTTGAACTTAAGGTGTCCGCCGAGAGTTAGGGTTAGGTCTGTGGTTTGAGTTAGGCTTCAGGTTAGGTTAGGTTTGAACTTAGTTTGAGGGAGTAAGTTTAGGGTTACTTTAGTTTTTGGTTCAGTGTTACGTTTGGAGTTAGCGTGAGGGTCCGGTTAGGGTTGGTGTTGAACTTAAGGTGTCCGCCGAGGGTTAGGGTTAGGTCTGGGGTTTGAGTTAGGCTTCAGGTTAGGTTAGGTTTGAACTTAGTTTGAGGGAGTAAGTTTAGGGCTACTGTTAGTTTTCGGTTCAGTGTTGCGGTAGGAGATAGCGTCAGGGTTAGGTTAGGGTTGTGGTTGAGCTTAAGGTGTCCGCCTAGGGTTAGGGTTAGGTGTATGGTTTCATTTAGGCTTAAGGTTAGGTTAGGTTTGAAGTTAGTTTGATGGAGTAAGTTTAGGGCTACTGTTAGTTTTCGGTTAACTGTTACAGTTGGAGTAAGCGTCAGGGTCAGTTTAGGGTGGGGGTTAAGCATAAGGTGTCCGCCTAGGGTTAGTGTTAGGTCTAAGATTTGATTTAGGCTTCAGGTTAGTTTAGGTTTGAACTTAGTTTGAGGGAGTCAGTTTAGCGCTACTTTTAGTTTTCGGTTAACTGTTACGGTTGGTGTAAGTGTCAGGGTCAGATTAGGTTTGGGGTTGAGCTTAAGGTATCCGCCTAGGGTTAGGGTTTGGTGTATGGTTTGATTTAGGCTTCAGGTTAGAATAGGTTTGAACTCAGTTTGAGGGAGTAAGTTTAGGGCTACTGTTAGTTTTCGTTTAACTGTTCCGGTTGGAGTAAGCGTCAGGGTCAGGTTAGGGTGGGGTTTAAGCATAAGGTGTTCGCCTAGGGTTAGGGTTAGGTCTATGATTTGAATTAGGCTTCAGGTTAGGTTAGGTTTGAACTTAGTTTGAGGGAGTCAGTTTAGGGCTACTGTTAGTTTTCGGTTAACTGTTACGGTTGGAGTAAGCGTCAGGGTCAGGTTAGGTTTAGGGTAGAGCTTAAGGTGTCCTCCTAGGGTTAGTGTTAGGTCTATTGTTTGAGTTAGGCTTCAGGTTAGGTTATGTTTGAACTTAGTTTGAGGGAGTAAGTTTAGAGCTACTGTTAGTTTTCGGTTCAGTGTTACGTTTGGAGTTAGCGTTAGGGTCCGGTTAGGGTTGGGGTTGAGCTTAAGGTGTCCGCCTAGGGTTAGGGTTAGGTCTGTGGTTTGAGTTAGGCTTCAGGTTATGTTAGGTTTGAACTTAGTTTTAGGGAGTAAGTTTAGGGCTAATGTTAGTTTTCTGTTCAGTGTTACGGTTGGAGATAGCGTCATGGTCAATTTAGGGTTGGGGGTGAGCTTCAGGTGTCCGCCTAGGGTTAGGGTTAGGTCTATGGTTTGAGTTAGGCTTCAGGTTAGGTTAGGTTTGAACTTAGTTTGAGGGAGTAAGTTTAGGGCTACTGTTAGTTTTCGGTTCAGTGTTGCGGTAGGAGATAGCGTCAGGGTTAGGTTAGGGTTGTGGTTGAGCTTAAGGTGTCCGCCTAGGGTTAGGGTTAGGTGTATGGTTTCATTTAGGCTTAAGGTTAGGTTAGGTTTGAAGTTAGTTTGATGGAGTAAGTTTAGGGCTACTGTTAGTTTTCGGTTAACTGTTACAGTTGGAGTAAGCGTCAGGGTCAGTTTAGGGTGGGGGTTAATCATAAGGTGTCCGCCTAGGGTTAGTGTTAGGTCTAAGATTTGATTTAGGCTTCAGGTTAGTTTAGGTTTGAACTTAGTTTGAGGGAGTCAGTTTAGCGCTACTTTTAGTTTTCGGTTAACTGTTACGGTTGGTGTAAGTGTCAGGGTCAGATTAGGTTTGGGGTTGAGCTTAAGGTATCCGCCTAGGGTTAGGGTTTGGTGTATGGTTTGATTTAGGCTTCAGGTTAGAATAGGTTTGAACTCAGTTTGAGGGAGTAAGTTTAGGGCTACTGTTAGTTTTCGTTTAACTGTTCCGGTTGGAGTAAGCGTCAGGGTCAGGTTAGGGTGGGGTTTAAGCATAAGGTGTTCGCCTAGGGTTAGGGTTAGGTCTATGATTTGAATTAGGCTTCAGGTTAGGTTAGGTTTGAACTTAGTTTGAGGGAGTCAGTTTAGGGCTACTGTTAGTTTTCGGTTAACTGTTACGGTTGGAGTAAGCGTCAGGGTCAGGTTAGGTTTAGGGTAGAGCTTAAGGTGTCCTCCTAGGGTTAGTGTTAGGTCTATTGTTTGAGTTAGTCTTCAGGTTAGGTTATGTTTGAACTTAGTTTGAGGGAGTAAGTTTAGAGCTACTGTTAGTTTTCGGTTCAGTGTTACGTTTGGAGTTAGCGTTAGGGTCCGGTTAGGGTTGGGGTTGAGCTTAAGGTGTCCGCCTAGGGTTAGGGTTAGGTCTGTGGTTTGAGTTAGGCTTCAGGTTATGTTAGGTTTGAACTTAGTTTTAGGGAGTAAGTTTAGGGCTAATGTTAGTTTTCTGTTCAGTGTTACGGTTGGAGATAGCGTCATGGTCAATTTAGGGTTGGGGGTGAGCTTCAGGTGTCCGCCTAGGGTTAGGGTTAGGTCTATGGTTTGAGTTAGGCTTCAGGTTAGGTTAGGTTTGAACTTAGTTTGAGGGAGTAAATTTAGGGCTACTGTTAGTTTTCGGTTCACTGTTACGGTTGTGGTTAGCGTGAGGGTCAGGGTAGGGTTGGGGTTGAGCTTAAGGTGACGCCTAGGGTTAGGGTGAGGTGTATGGTTTGATTTAGGCTTCAGGTTAGGTTAGGTTTGAACTTAGTTTGAGGGAGTAAGTTTAGGGCTACTGTTAGTTTTCTGTTAACTGTTACAGTTGGAGTAAGTGTCAGGGTCAGGTTAGGGTGGGGTATAAGCATAAGGTGTCCGCCTAGGGTTAGGGTTAGGTCTACGGTTTCATTTAGGCTTCAGGTTAGGTTAGGATTGAACTTAGTTTGAGTGAGTAAGTTTAGGGCTACTGTTAGTTTTCGGAATAGTGTTACGGTTGGATTTAGCCTCAGGGTCAGGTTAGGGTTGGGGTTAAGCTTAGGGTGTCCGCCTAGGGTTAGGGTTAGGTCTATTGTTTGAGTTAGGCTTCAGGTTAGGTTAGGTTTGAACTTAGTTTGAGGGAGTCAGTTTAGGGCTACTGTTAGTTTTCGGTTAACTGTTACGGTTGGAGTAAGTGCCAGGGTCAGGTTAGGTTTGGGGTTGAGCTTAAGGTGTCCGCCTAGGGTTAGGGTTAGGTGTATGGTTTGATTTAGGCTTCAGGTTAGGTTAGGTTTGAACTTAGTTTGAGGGAGTAAGTTTAGGGCTACTGTTAGTTTTCGGTTCAGTATTATGGTTGGAGTTAGCGTCAGGGTCAGGTTAGGGTTGGGGTTAGCTTGAGGTTTCCGCCTAGGGTTAGGGTTAGGTCCATGGTTTGATTTAGGCTCCAGGTTAGGTTACGTTTGAACTTAGTTTGAGGGAGTAAGTTTAGGGCTACTGTTAGTTTTCGGTTCAGTGTTACGGTTGGAGATAGCGTCAGGGTCAGGTTAGGGTTGGAGTTGAGCTTAAGGTGTCCGCCTAGGGTTAGGGTTAGGTCTGTGGTTTGATTTAGGCTTCAGGTTAGGTTACGTTTGAACTTAGTTTGAGTGAGTAAGTTTAGGGCTACTGTTAATTTTCGTTTCAGTGTTACAGTTGGAGATAGCGTCAGGGTCAGGTTAGGGTTGGGGTTGAGCTTCAGGTGTCCGCCTATTGTTAGGGTTAGGTCTATGATTTGAGTTATGCTTCAGGTTAGGTTAGGTTTGAACATAGTTTGAGCGAGTAAGTTTAGGGCTACTCTTAGTTTTCGGTTCAGTGATATGGTTGGAGTTAGCCTGGAGGTCAGGTTAGGGTTGGGGTTGAGCTTAAGGTGTCCGCCTAGGGTTAGGGTTAGGTCTGTGGTTTGAGTTAGGCTTCAGGTTAGGTTAGGTTTGAACTTAGTTTGAGGGAGTAAGTTTAGGGCTACTGTCAGTTTTCGGTTCAGTGTTACGGTTGGAATTAACCTTAGGGTCAGGTTAGGTTTGGGGTTAAGCTTAAGGTGTCCGCCTAGGGTTAGGGTTAGGTCTATGGTTTGTGTTAGGCTTCAGGTTAGGTTAGGTTTGAACTTAGTTTGAGGGAGTAAGTTTAGGCCTACTGTTCGTTTTCGGTTCAGTGTTACGGTTGGAGATAGCGTCAGGGTCAGGTTAGGGTTGGGCTTGAGCTTAAGGTGTCCGCCTAGGGTTAGGGTTAGGTCTATTGTTTGAGTTAGGCTTCAGGTTAGGTTAGGTTTGAACTTAGTTTGAGGGAGTAAGTTTAGGGCTACTTTAATTTTTGGTTCAGTGTTACGTTTGGAGTTAGCGTGAGGGTCCGGTTAGGGTTGGGGTTGAACTTAAGGTGTCCGCCGAGGGTTAGGGTTAGGTCTGTGGTTTGAGTTAGGCTTCAGGTTAGGTTAGGTTTGAACTTAGTTTGAGGGAGTAAGTTTAGGGATACTGTTAGTTTTCGGTTCAGTGTTACGGTAGGAGATAGCGTCAGGGTCAGGTTAGGGTTGTGGTTGAGCTTAAGGTGTCCGCCTAGGGTTAGGGTTAGGTGTATGGTTTCATTTAGGCTTAAGGTTAGGTTAGGTTTGAAGTTAGTTTGATTGAGTAAGTTTAGGGCTACTGTTAGTTTTCGGTTAACCGTTACAGTTGGAGTAAGCGTCAGGGTCAGTTTAGGGTAGGGGTTAAGCATAAGGTGTCCGCCTAGGGTTAGGGTTAGGTCTAAGATTTGATTTAGGCTTCAGGTTAGTTTAGGTTTGAACTTAGTTTGAGGGAGTCAGTTTAGCGCTACTGTTAGTTTTCGGTTAACTGTTACGGTTGGTGTAAGTGTCAGGGTCAGATTAGGTTTGGGGTTGAGCTTAAGGTATCCGCCTAGGGTTAGGGTTAGGTGTATGGTTTGATTTAGGCTTCAGGTTAGAATAGGTTTGAACTCAGTTTGAGGGAGTAAGTTTAGGGCTACTGTTAGTTTTCGGTTAACTGTTACAGTTGGAGTAAGTGTCAGGGTCAGGTTAGGGTGGGGTTTAAGCCTAAGGTGTCCGCCTAGGGTTAGGGTTAGGTCTGTGGTTTGTTTTAGGCTTCAGGTTAGGTTACGTTTGAACTTAGTTTGAGTGAGTAAGTTTAGGGCTACTGTTAATTTTCGGTTCAGTGTTACAGTTGGAGATAGCGTCAGGGTCAGGTTAGGGTTGGGGTTGAGCTTCAGGTGTCCGCCTATTTTTAGGGTTAGGTCTATGATTTGAGTTAGGATTCAGGTTAGGTTAGGTTTGAACTTAGTTTGAGGTAGTAAGTTTAGGCCTACTGTTCGTTTTCGGTTCAGTGTTACGGTTGGAGATAGCGTCAGGGTCAGGTTAGGATTGGGGTTGAGCTTAAGGTGTCCGCCTAGGGTTAGGGTTAGGTCTATTGTTTGAGTTAGGCTTCAGGTTAGGTTAGGTTTGAACTTAGTTTGAGGGAGTAAGTTTAGGGCTACTTTAGTTTTTGGTTCAGTGTTACGTATGGAGTTAGCGTGAAGGTCCGGTTATGGTTGGGGTTGAACTTAAGGTGTCCACCGAGAGTTAGGGTTAGGTCTGTGGTTTGAGTTAGGCTTCAGGTTAGGTTAGGTTTGAACTTAGTTTGAGGGAGTAAGTTTAGGGTTACTTTAGTTTTTGGTTCAATGTTACGTTTGGAGTTAGCGTGAGGGTCCGGTTAGGGTTGGGGTTGAACTTAAGGTGTCCGCCGAGGGTTAGGGTTAGGTCTGGGGTTTGAGTTAGGCTTCAGGTTAGGTTAGGTTTGAACTTAGTTTGAGGGAGTAAGTTTAGGGCTACTGTTAGTTTTCGGTTCAGTGTTGCGGTAGGAGATAGCGTCAGGGTTAGGTTAGGGTTGTGGTTGAGCTTAAGGTGTCCGCCTAGGGTTAGGGTTAGGTGTATGGATTCATTTAGGCTTAAGGTTAGGTTAGGTTTGAAGTTAGTTTGATGGAGTAAGTTTAGGGCTACTGTTAGTTTTCGGTTAACTGTTACAGTTGGAGTAAGCGTCAGGGTCAGTTTAGGGTGGGGGTTAAGCATAAGGTGTCCGCCTAGGGTTAGGGTTAGGTCTAAGATTTGATTTAGGCTTCAGGTTAGTTTAGGTTTGAACTTAGTTTGAGGGAGTCAGTTTAGCGCTACTTTTAGTTTTCGGTTAACTGTTACGGTTGGTGTAAGTGTCAGGGTCAGATTAGGTTTGGGGTTGAGCTTAAGGTATCCGCCTAGGGTTAGGGTTTGGTGTATGGTTTGATTTAGGCTTCAGGTTAGAATAGGTTTGAACTCAGTTTGAGGGAGTAAGTTTAGGGCTACTGTTAGTTTTCGTTTAACTGTTCCGGTTGGAGTAAGCGTCAGGGTCAGGTTAGGGTGGGGTTTAAGCATAAGGTGTTCGCCTAGGGTTAGGGTTAGGTCTATGATTTGAATTAGGCTTCAGGTTAGGTTAGGTTTGAACTTAGTTTGAGGGAGTCAGTTTAGGGCTACTGTTAGTTTTCGGTTAACTGTTACGGTTGGAGTAAGCGTCAGGGTCAGGTTAGGTTTAGGGTAGAGCTTAAGGTGTCCTCCTAGGGTTAGTGTTAGGTCTATTGTTTGAGTTAGGCTTCAGGTTAGGTTATGTTTGAACTTAGTTTGAGGGAGTAAGTTTAGAGCTACTGTTAGTTTTCGGTTCAGTATTACGTTTGGAGTTAGCGTTAGGGTCCGGTTAGGGTTGGGGTTGAGCTTAAGGTGTCCGCCTAGGGTTAGGGTTAGGTCTGTGGTTTGAGTTAGGCTTCAGGTTATATTAGGTTTGAACTTAGTTTTAGGGAGTAAGTTTAGGGCTAATGTTAGTTTTCTGTTCAGTGTTACGGTTGGAGATGGCGTCATGGTCAATTTAGGGTTGGGGGTGAGCTTCAGGTGTCCGCCTAGGGTTAGGGTTAGGTCTATGGTTTGAGTTAGGCTTCAGGTTAGGTTAGGTTTGAACTTAGTTTGAGGGAGTAAATTTAGGGCTACTGTTAGTTTTCGGTTCAGTGTTACGGTTGTGGTTAGCGTGAGGGTCAGGGTAGGGTTGGGGTTGAGCTTAAGGTGACGCCTAGGGTTAGGGTGAGGTGTATGGTTTGATTTAGGCTTCAGGTTAGGGTAGGTTTGAACTTAGTTTGAGGGAGTAAGTTTAGGGCTACTGTTAGTTTTCGGTTCAGTATTATGGTTGGAGATAGCGTCAGGGTCAGGTTAGGGTTGGAGTTGAGCTTAAGGTGTCCGCCTAGGGTTAGGGTTAGGTCTGTGGTTTGATTTAGGCTTCAGGTTAGGTTACGTTTGAACTTAGTTTGAGTGAGTAAGTTTAGGGCTACTGTTAATTTTCGTTTCAGTGTTACAGTTGGAGATAGCGTCAGGGTCAGGTTAGGGTTGGGGTTGAGTTTCAGGTGTCCGCCTATTGTTAGGGTTAGGTCTATGATTTGAGTTATGCTTCAGGTTAGGTTAGGTTTGAACTTAGTTTGAGCGAGTAAGTTTAGGGCTACTCTTAGTTTTCGGTTCAGTGATATGGTTGGAGTTAGCCTGGAGGTCAGGTTAGTGTTGGGGTTGAGCTTAAGGTGTCCGCCTAGGGTTAGGGTTAGGTCTGTTTTTTGAGTTAGGCTTCAGGTTAGGTTAAGTTTGAACTTAGTTTGAGGGAGTAAGTTTAGGGCTACTGTCAGTTTTTTGTTCAGTGTTACGGTTGGAATTAACCTTAGGGTCAGGTTAGGGTTGGGGTTAAGCTTAAGGTGTCCGCCTAGGGTTAGGGTTAGGTCTATGGTTTGTGTTAGGCTTCAGGTTAGGTTAGGTTTGAACTTAGTTTGAGGGAGTAAGTTTAGGCCTATGTTCGTTTTCGGTTCAGTGTTACGGTTGGAGATAGCGTCAGGGTCAGGTTAGGGTTGGGCTTGAGCTTAAGGTGTCCGCCTAGGGTTAGGGTTAGGTCTATTGTTTGAGTTAGGCTTCAGGTTAGGTTAGGTTTGAACTTGGTTTGAGGGAGTAAGTTTAGGGCTACTTTAGTTTTTGGTTCAGTGTTACGTTTGGAGTTAGCGTGAGGGTCCGGTTAGGGTTGGGGTTGAACTTAAGGTGTCCGCCGAGGGTTAGGGTTAGGTCTGTGGTTTGAGTTAGGCTTCAGGTTAGGTTAGGTTTGAACTTAGTTTGAGGGAGTAAGTTTAGGGCTACTGTTAGTTTTCGGTTCAGTGTTACGGTAGGAGATACCGTCAGGGTCAGGTTAGGGTTGTGGTTGAGCTTAAGGTGTCCGCCTAGGGTTAGGGTTAGGTGTATGGTTTCATTTAGGCTTAAGGTTAGGTTAGGTTTGAAGTTAGTTTGATTGAGTAAGTTTAGGGCTACTGTTAGTTTTCGGTTAACCGTTACAGTTGGAGTAAGCGTCAGGGTCAGTTTAGGGTGGGGGTTAAGCATAAGGTGTCCGCCTAGGGTTAGGGTTAGGTCTAAGATTTGATTTAGGCTTCAGGTTAGTTTAGGTTTGAACTTAGTTTGAGGGAGTCAGTTTAGCGCTACTGTTAGTTTTCGGTTAACTGTTACGGTTGGTGTAAGTGTCAGGGTCAGATTAGGTTTGGGGTTGAGCTTAAGGAATCCGCCAAGGGTTAGGGTTAGGTGTATGGTTTGATTTAGGCTTCAGGTTAGAATAGGTTTGAACTCAGTTTGAGGGAGTAAGTTTAGGGCTACTGTTAATTTTCGGTTAACTGTTACAGTTGGAGTAAGTGTCAGGGTCAGGTTAGGGTGGGGTTTAAGCCTAAGGTGTCCACCTAGGGTTAGGGTTAGGTCTACGGTTTCATTTAGGCTTCAGGTTAGGTTAGGATTGAACTTAGTTTGAGTGAGTAAGTTTAGGGCTACTGTTAGTTTTCGGATCAGTGTTACGGTTGGATTTAGCCTCAGGGTCAGGTTATGGTTGGGGTTAAGCTTAAGGTGTCCGCCTAGGGTTAGGGTTAGGTCTATGGTTTTATTTAGGCTTCAGGTTAGGTTAGGATTGAACTTAGTTTGAGGGAGTAAGTTTAGAGCTACTGTTAGTTTTCGGTTCAGTGTTACGTTTGGAGTTAGCGTTAGGGTCCGGTTAGGGTTGGGGTTGAGCTTAAGGTGTCCGCCTAGGGTTAGGGTTAGGTCTGTGGTTTGTGTTAGGCTTCAGGTTAGGTTAGGTTTGAACTTAGTTTGAGGTAGTAAGTTTAGGCCTACTGTTCGTTTTCGGTTCCGTGTTACGGTTGGAGATAGCGTCAGGGTCAGGTTAGGTTTGGGGTTGAGCTTAAGGTGTCCGCCTAGGGTTAGGGTTAGGTCTATTGTTTGAGTTAGGCTTCAGGTTAGGTTAGGTTTGAACTTAGTTTGAGGGAGTAAGTTTAGGACTACTTTAGTTTTTGGTTCAGTGTTACGTATGGAGTTAGCGTGAAGGTCCGGTTATGGTTGGGGTTGAACTTAAGGTGTCCGCCGAGAGTTAGGGTTAGGTCTGTGGTTTGAGTTAGGCTTCATGTTAGGTTAGGTTTGAACTTAGTTTGAGGGAGTAAGTTTAGGGTTACTTTAGTTTTTGGTTCAGTGTTACGTTTGGAGTTAGCGTGAGGGTCCGGTTAGGGTTGGGGTTGAACTTAAGGTGTCCGCCGAGGGTTAGGGTTAGGTCTGGGGTTTGAGTTAGGCTTTAGGTTAGGTTAGGTTTGAACTTAGTTTGAGGGAGTAAGTTTAGGGCTACTGTTAGTTTTCGGTTCAGTGTTGCGGTAGGAGATAGCGTCAGGGTTAGGTTAGGGTTGTGGTTGAGCTTAAGGTGTCCGCCTAGGGTTAGGGTTAGGTGTATGGTTTCATTTAGGCTTAAGGTTAGGTTAGGTTTGAAGTTAGTTTGATGGAGTAAGTTTAGGGCTACTGTTAGTTTTCGGTTAACTGTTACAGTTGGAGTAAGCGTCAGGGTCAGTTTAGGGTGGGGGTTAAGCATAAGGTGTCCGCCTAGGGTTAGGGTTAGGTCTAAGATTTGATTTAGGCTTCAGGTTAGTTTAGGTTTGAACTTAGTTTGAGGGAGTCAGTTTAGCGCTACTTTTAGTTTTCGGTTAACTGTTACGGTTGGTGTAAGTGTCAGGGTCAGATTAGGTTTGGGGTTGAGCTTAAGGTATCCGCCTAGGGTTAGGGTTTGGTGTATGGTTTGATTTAGGCTTCAGGTTAGAATAGGTTTGAACTCAGTTTGAGGGAGTAAGTTTAGGGCTACTGTTAGTTTTCGTTTAACTGTTCCGGTTGGAGTAAGCGTCAGGGTCAGGTTAGGGTGGGGTTTAAGCATAAGGTGTTCGCCTAGGGTTAGGGTTAGGTCTATGATTTGAATTAGGCTTCAGGTTAGGTTAGGTTTGAACTTAGTTTGAGGGAGTCAGTTTAGGGCTACTGTTAGTTTTCGGTTAACTGTTACGGTTGGAGTAAGCGTCAGGGTCAGGTTAGGTTTAGGGTAGAGCTTAAGGTGTCCTCCTAGGGTTAGTGTTAGGTCTATTGTTTGAGTTAGGCTTCAGGTTAGGTTATGTTTGAACTTAGTTTGAGGGAGTAAGTTTAGAGCTACTGTTAGTTTTCGGTTCAGTGTTACGTTTGGAGTTAGCGTTAGGGTCCGGTTAGGGTTGGGGTTGAGCTTAAGGTGTCCGCCTAGGGTTAGGGTTAGGTCTGTGGTTTGAGTTAGGCTTCAGGTTATGTTAGATTTGAACTTAGTTTTAGGGAGTAAGTTTAGGGCTAATGTTAGTTTTCTGTTCAGTGTTATGGTTGGAGATAGCGTCATGGTCAATTTAGGGTTGGGGGTGAGCTTCAGGTGTCCGCCTAGGGTTAGGGTTAGGTCTATGGTTTGAGTTAGGCTTCAGGTTAGGTTAGGTTTGAACTTAGTTTGAGGGAGTAAATTTAGGGCTACTGTTAGTTTTCTGTTCAGTGTTACGGTTGTGGTTAGCGTGAGGGTCAGGGTAGGGTTGGGGTTGAGCTTAAGGTGACGCCTAGGGTTAGGGTGAGGTGTATGGTTTGATTTAGGCTTCAGGTTAGGTTAGGTTTGAACTTAGTTTGAGGGAGTAAGTTTAGGGCTACTGTTAGTTTTCTGTTAACTGTTACAGTTGGAGTAAGTGTCAGGGTCAGGTTAGGGTGGGGTATAAGCATAAGGTGTCCGCCTAGGGTTAGGGTTAGGTCTACGGTTTCATTTAGGCTTCAGGTTAGGTTAGGATTGAACTTAGTTTGAGTGAGTAAGTTTAGGGCTACTGTTAGTTTTCGGAACAGTGTTACGGTTGGATTTAGCCTCAGGGTCAGGTTAGGGTTGGGGTTAAGCTTAGGGTGTCCGCCTAGGGTTAGGGTTAGGTCTATTGTTTGAGTTAGGCTTCACGTTAGGTTAGGTTTGAACTTAGTTTGAGGGAGTCAGTTTAGGGCTACTGTTAGTTTTCGGTTAACTGTTACGGTTGGAGTAAGTGCCAGGGTCAGGTTAGGTTTGGGGTTGAGCTTAAGGTGTCCGCCTAGGGTTAGGGTTAGGTGTATGGTTTTATTTAGGCTTCAGGTTAGGTTAGGTTTGAACTTAGTTTGAGGGAGTAAGTTTAGGGCTACTGTTAGTTTTCGGTTCAGTATTATGGTTGGAGTTAGCGTCAGGGTCAGGTTAGGGTTGGGGTTAGCTTGAGGTTTCCGCCTAGGGTTAGGGTTAGGTCCATGGTTTGATTTAGGCTCCAGGTTAGGTTACGTTTGAACTTAGTTTGAGGGAGTAAGTTTAGGGCTACTGTTAGTTTTCGGTTCAGTGTTACGGTTGGAGATAGCGTCAGGGTCAGGTTAGGGTTGGAGTTGAGCTTAAGGTGTCCGCCTAGGGTTAGGGTTAGGTCTGTGGTTTGATTTAGGCTTCAGGTTAGGTTACGTTTGAACTTAGTTTGAGTGAGTAAGTTTAGGGCTACTGTTAATTTTCGTTTCAGTGTTACAGTTGGAGATAGCGTCAGGGTCAGGTTAGGGTTGGGGTTGAGCTTCAGGTGTCTGCCTATTGTTCGGGTTAGGTCTATGATTTGAGTTATGCTTCAGGTTAGGTTAGGTTTGAACTTAGTTTGAGCGAGTAAGTTTAGGGCTACTCTTAGTTTTCGGTTCAGTGATATGGTTGGAGTTAGCCTGGAGGTCAGGTTAGGGTTGGGGTTGAGCTTAAGGTGTCCGCCTAGGGTTAGGGTTAGGTCTGTGGTTTGAGTTAGGCTTCAGGTTAGGTTAGGTTTGAACTTAGTTTGAGGGAGTAAGTTTAGAGCTACTGTCAGTTTTCGGTTCAGTGTTACGGTTGGAATTAACCTTAGGGTCAGGTTAGGTTTGGGGTTAAGCTTAAGGTGTCCGCCTAGGGTTAGGGTTAGGTCTATGGTTTGTGTTAGGCTTCAGGTTAGGTTAGGTTTGAACTTAGTTTGAGGGAGTAAGTTTAGGCCTACTGTTCGTTTTCGGTTCAGTGTTACGGTTGGAGATAGCGTCAGGGTCAGGTTAGGGTTGGGCTTGAGCTTAAGGTGTCCGCCTAGGGTTAGGGTTAGGTCTATTGTTTGAGTTAGGCTTCAGGTTAGGTTAGGTTTGAACTTAGTTTGAGGGAGTAAGTTTAGGGTTACTTTAGTTTTTGGTTCAGTGTTACGTTTGGAGTTAGCGTGAGGGTCCGGTTAGGGTTGGGGTTGAACTTAAGGTGTCCGCCGAGGGTTAGGGTTAGGTCTGTGGTTTGAGTTAGGCTTCAGGTTAGGTTATGTTTGAACTTAGTTTGAGGAAGTAAGTTTAGGGCTACTGTTAGTTTTCGGTTCAGTGTTACGGTAGGAGATAGCGTCAGGGTCAGGTTAGTGTTGTGGTTGAGCTTAAGGTGTCCGCCTAGGGTTAGGGTTAGGTGTATGGTTTCATTTAGGCTTAAGGTTAGGTTAGGTTTGAAGTTAGTTTGATTGAGTAAGTTTAGGGCTACTGTTAGTTTTCGGTTAACCGTTACAGTTGGAGTAAGCGTCAGGGTCAGTTTAGGGTAGGGGTTAAGCATAAGGTGTCCGCCTAGGGTTAGGGTTAGGTCTAAGATTTGATTTAGGCTTCAGGTTAGTTTAGGTTTGAACTTAGTTTGAGGGAGTCAGTTTAGCGCTACTGTTAGTTTTCAGTTAACTGTTACGGTTGGTGTAAGTGTCAGGGTCAGATTAGGTTTGTGGTTGAGCTTAAGGTATCCGCCTAGGGTTAGGGTTAGGTGTATGGTTTGATTTAGGCTTCAGGTTAGAATAGGTTTGAACTCAGTTTGAGAGAGTAAGTTTAGGGCTACTGGTAGTTTTCGGTTAACTGTTACAGTTGGAGTAAGTGTCAGGGTCAGGTTAGGGTGGGGTTTAAGCCTAAGGTGTCCGCCTAGGGTTAGGGTTAGGTCTGTGGTTTGATTTAGGCTTCAGGTTAGGTTACGTTTGAACTTAGTTTGAGTGAGTAAGGTTAGGGCTACTGTTAATTTTCGGTTCAGTGTTACAGTTGGAGATAGCGTCAGGGTCAGGTTAGGGTTGGGGTTGAGCTTCAGGTGTCCGCCTATTTTTAGGGTTAGGTCTATGATTTGAGTTAGGATTCAGGTTAGGTTAGGTTTGAACTTAGTTTGAGCGAGTAAGTTTAGGGCTACTCTTAGTTTTCGGTTCAGTGATAAGGTTGGAGTTAGCCTGGAGGTCAGGTTAGGGTTGGGGTTGAGCTTAAGGTGTCCGCCTAGGGTTAGGGTTAGGTCTGTGGTTTGAGTTAGGCTTCAGGTTAGGTTAGGTTTGAACTTAGTTTGAGGGAGTAAGTTTAGGGCTACTGTCAGTTTTCGGTTCAGTGTTACGGTTGGAACTAACCTCAGGGTCAGGTTAGGGTTGGGGTTAAGCTTACGGTGTCCGCCTAGGATTAGGGTTAGGTCTATGGTTTGTGTTAGGCTTCAGGTTAGGTTAGGTTTGAACTTAGTTTGAGGGAGTAAGTTTAGGCCTACTGTTCGTTTTCGGTTCAGTGTTACAGTTGGAGATAGCGTCAGGGTCAGGTTAAGGTTGGGGTTGAGCTTAAGGTGTCTGCCTAGGGTTAGGGTTAGGTCTATTGTTTGAGTTAGGCTTCACGTTATGTTAGGTTTGAACTTAGTTTGAGGGAGTAAGTTTAGGGCTACTTTAGTTTTTGGTTCAGTGCTACGTATGGAGTTAGCGTGAAGGTCCGGTTAGGGTTGGGGTTGAACTTAAGTTGTCCGCCTGGGGTTAGGGTTAGGTCTGTGGTTTGAGTTAGGCTTCAGGTTAGGTTAGGTTTGAACTTAGTTTGAGGGAGTAAGTTTAGGGTTACTTTAGTTTTTGGTTCAGTGTTACGTTTGGAGTTAGCGTGAGAGTCCGGTTAGGGTTGGGGTTGAACTTAAGGTGTCCGCCGAGGGTTAGGGTTAGGTCTGTGGTTTGAGTTAGGCTTCAGGTTAGGTTAGGTTTGAACTTAGTTTGAGGGAGTAAGTTTAGGGCTACTGTTAGTTTTCGGTTCAGTGTTACGGTAGGAGATAGCGTCAGGGTCAGGTTAGGGTGGGGGTTAAGCATAAGGTGTCCGCCTAGGGTTAGGGTTAGGTCTAAGATTTGATTTAGGCTTCAGGTTAGTTTAGGTTTGAACTTAGTTTGAGGGAGTCAGTTTAGCGCTACTGTTAGTTTTCGGTTAACTTTTACGGTTGGTGTAATTGTCAGGGTCAGATTAGGTTTGGGGTTGAGCTTAAGGTATCCGCCTAGGGTTAGGGTTAGGTCTATGGTTACATTTAGGCTTCAGGTAAGGTTAGGATTGAACTTAGTTTGAGTGAGTAAGTTTAGGGCTACTGTTAGTTTTCGGATCAGTGTTACGGTTGGATTTAGCCTCAGGGTCAGGTTATGGTTGGGGTTAAGCTTAAGGTGTCCGCCTAGGGTTAGGGTTAGGTCTATTGTTTTAGTTAGGCTTCAGGTTAGGTTAGGTTTGAACTTAGTTTGAGGGAGTAAGTTTAGGGCTACTGTTAGTTTTCGGTTCAGTGTTACGTTTGGAGTTAGCGTTAGGGTCCAGTTAGGGTTGGGGTTGAGCTTAAGGTGTCCGCCTAGGTTTAGGGTTAGGTGTATGGTTTGATTTAGGCTTCAGGTTAGGTTAGGTTTGAACTTAGTTTGAGGGAGTAAGTTTAGGGCTACTGTTTGTTTTCGGTTCAGTATTATGGTTGGAGTTAGCGTCAGGGCCAGGTTAGGGTTGGGGTTAGCTTGAGGTGTCCGCCTAGGGTTAGGGTTAGGTCCATGGTTTGATTTAGGCTCCAGGTTAGGTTACGTTTGAACTTATTTTGAGGGAGTAAGTTTAGGGCTACTGTTAGTTTTCGGTTCAGTGATATCGTTGGAGTTAGCCTGGAGGTCACGTTAGGGTTGGGGTTGAGCTTAAGGTGTCCGCCTAGGGTTAAGTTTAGGTCTGTGGTTTGATTTAGGCTTCAGGTTAGGTTACGTTTGAACTTAGTTTGAGTGAGTAAGTTTAGGGCTACTGTTAATTTTCGGTTCAGTGTTACAGTTGGAGATAGCGTCAGGGTCAGGTTAGGGTTGGGGTTGAGCTTCAGGTGTCCGCCTATTGTTAGGGTTAGGTCTATGATTTGAGTTAGGCTTCAGGTTAGGTTAGGTTTGAACTTAGTTTGAGCGAGTAAGTTTAGGGCTACTCTTAGTTTTCGGTTCAGTGATATGGTTGGAGTTAGCCTGGAGGTCAGGTTAGGGTTGGGGTTGAGCTTAAGGTGTCCGCCTAGGGTTAGGGTAAGGTGTATGGTTTGATTTAGGCTTCAGGATAGGTTAGGTTTGAACTTAGATTGAGGGAGTAAGTTTAGGGCTACTGTTATTTTTCGGGAAAATGTTAGGGTTGGAGTAAACGTCAGGGTCAGGGTAGGTTGGGGTTTAAGCATAAGGTGTCTGCCTAGGGTTATGGTTATGTCTATGATTTGATTTAGGCTTCAGGTTAGGTTAGGTTTGAACTTAGTTTGAGGGAGTCAGTTTAGGGCTACTGTTAGTTTTCGGTTCAGTGTTACGGTTGGATTTAGCCTCAGGGTCAGGTTAGGGTTGGGGTTAAGGTTAAGGTGTCCGCCTAGGGATAGGTTTAGGTCTATGATTTGATTTTGGCTTCAGGTTAGGTTAGGTTTGAAGTTAGTTTGAAGGAGTATGTTTAGGGCTACTCTTAGATTTCGGTTCAGTGTTACGGTTGGAGATAGCGTCAGGGTCAGGTTAGGGTTGGGGTTGAGCTTCAGGTGTCCGCCTAGGTTTAGGGTTAGGTCTATTGTTTGAGTTAGGCTTCAGGTTAGGTTAGGTTTGAACATAGTTTGAGGGAGTAAGTTTAGGTCTACTGTTAGTTTTCCGTTCAGTGTTACGGTTGGTGTTAGCGTGAGGGTCAGGTTAGGGTTGGGCTTGAGTTTAAGGTGTCCGCCTAGGGTTAGGGTTAAGTGTATGGTTTAAGTTTAGGCTTCAGGTTAGGTTAGGTTTGAACTTAGTTTGAGGGAGTAAGTTTAAGTCTACTGTTAGTTTTCGGGTAAGTGTTACTGTTGGAGTTAGCGTCAGGGCCAGGTTAGGGTTGGGGTTGAGCTTAAGGTGTCCGCCTAGGGTTAGGGTTAGGTGTATGTTTTGATTTAGGCTTCAAGTTAGGTTAGGTTTGAACTTAGTTTGAGGGAGTAAGTTTAGGGCTACTGTTATTTTTCGGGAAACTGTTACGGTTGGAGTTAGCGTCAGGGCCAGGATAGGGTTGGGGTTGAGCTTAAGGTGTCCGCCTAGGGTTAGGGTTAGGTCTATTGTTTGAGTTAGGCTTCAGGTTAGGTTAGGTTTGAACTTAGTTTGAGGGAGTCAGTTTAGGGCTACTATTAGTTTTCGGTTAACAGTTACAGTTGGAGTAAGCGTCAGGGTCAGGTTAGGCTGGGGGTTAAGAATAAGGTGTCCGCCCAGGGTTAGGCTTCGGTCTATGGTTTGAGTTAGTCTTCAGGTTAGGTTAGGTTTGAACTTAGTTTGATGGAGTAAGTTTAGGGCTACTGTTAGTTTTTGGTTCAGTGTTACGTTTTGAATTAGCGTGAGGGTCCGGTTAGGGTTATGGTTGAGCTTAAGGTGTCCGCCTAGGGTTAGGGTTAGGTCTATTGTTTGAGTTAGGCTTCAGGTTAGGTTAGGTTTGAACTTAGTTTGAGGGAGTCAGTTTAGGGCTACTGTTATTTTTCGGTTAACTGTTACAGTTGGAGTAAACGTCAGGGTCAGGGTAGGGTGGGGTTTAAGCATAAGGTGTCCGCCTAGGGTTAGGGTTAGGTCTATGATTTGATTTAGGCTTCAGGTTAGGTTAGGTTTGAACTTAGTTTGAGGGAGTCAGTTTAGGGCTACTGTTAGTTTTCGGTTCAGTGTTAAAGTTGGATTTAGCCTCAGGGTCAGGTTAGGGTTGGGGTTAAACTTAAGGTGTCCGCCTAGGGTTAGGGTTAGGTCTATTGTTTTAGTTAGGCTTCAGGTTAGGTTAGGTTTGAACTTAGTTTGAGGGAGTAAGTTTAGGGCTACTGTTAGTTTTTGGTTCAGTGTTATGTTTGGAATTAGCGTGAGGGTCTGGTTAGGGTTGGGGTTCAGCTTAAGGTGTCCGCCTGTCGTTAGGGTTAGGTCTGTGATATGAGTTAGGCATCAGGTTAGGTTAGGTTTGAACTTAGTTTGAGGGAGTAAGTTTAGGGCTACTCTTAGTTTTCGTGTAACTGTTACTGTTGGAGTTAGCGTCAGGGTCAGGATAGGGTTGGGGTTGAGCTTAAGGTGTCCGCCTAGGGTTAGGGTTAGGTTTATGGTTTGATTTAGGCTTCAGGTTAGGTTACGTTTGAACTTATTTGAGGGAGTAAGTTTAGGGCTACTGTTAGTTTTCGGTTAACTATTACAGTTGGAGAAAGCGTCAGGGTCAGTTGAGGTTGGAGTTTAAGCATAAGGTGTCCTCCTAGGGTTAGGGTTAGGTGTATTGTTTGATTTAGGCTTCAGGTTAGGTTAGGTTTGAACTTAGTTTGAGGGAGTAAGTTTAGGGCTACTGTTAGTTTTCGGGAAACTGTTACGGTTGGAGTTATCCTCAGGGCCAGGTTAGGGTTGGGGTTGAGATTAAGGTGTCCGCCTAGGGTTAGGGTTATGTGTATGGTTTCATTTAGGCTTAAGGTTAGGTTAGGTTTGAAGTTAGTTTGATGGAGTAAGTTTAGGGCTACTGTTAGTTTTCGGTTAACTGTTTCGGTTGGAGTAAGCTTCAAGGTCACGTTAGGGTGGGGGTTAAGCATAAGGTGACCGCCTAGGGTTAGTTTTAGGTCTATGGTTTCATTTAGGCTTCAGGTTAGGTTAGGATTGAACTTAGTTTGAGGGAGTAAGTTTAGGGCTTCTGTTAGTTTTCGGTTCAGTGATATGTTTGGAGTTAGCCTAGAGGTCAGGTGAGGGTTGTGGTTGAGCTTAAGGTGTCAGCCTAGGGTTAGGGTTAGGTCTGTGGTTTGAGTTAGGCTTCAGGTTAGGTTAGGTTTGAACTTAGTTTGAGGGAGTAAGTTTAGGGCTACTGTTAGTTTTCGGTTCAGTGTTATGGTTGGAGATAGCGTCAGGGTCAGGTTAGGGTTGGGGTTGAGTTTCAGGTGTCCGCCTATGGTTAGGGTTAGGTCTGTGGTTTGAGATAGGGTTCAGGTTAGGTTAGGTTTGAACTTAGTTTGAGGGAGTAAGTTTAGGGCTACTGTTAGTTTTCAGTTCAGTTTTACGGTTGGAGATAGCGTCAGGGTCAGATTAGGGTTGTGGTTGAGCTTCAGGTGTCCGCCTAGGGTTAGGGTTAGGTCTATGGTTTGAGTTAGGCTTTAGGTTAAGTTAGGTTTGAACTAAGTTTGAGGGAGTAAATTTAGGGCTACTGTTAGTTTTCGGTTCAGTGTTATGGTTGGAGTTAGCGTGAGGGTCAGGTTAGGTTTGGGGTTGAGCTTAAGGTGTCCGCCTAGGGTTAGGGTTAGGACTGTGGTTTGAGTTAGGCTTCAGGTTAGGTTAGGTTTGAACTTAGTTTGAGGGAGTAAGTTTAGGGCTACTGTTAGTTTTCGGTTCAGTGTTATGGTTGTAGATAGCGTCAGGGTCAGGTTAGGGTTGGGGTTGAGCTTCAGGTGTCCGCCTAGGGTTAGGGTTAGGTCTATGGTTTGAGTTAGGCTTCAGGTTAGATTAGGTTTGAAGTTAGTTTGAAGGTGTAAGTTCAGTGCTACTGTTAGTTTTCGGTTAACTGTTACAGTTGGAGTAAGCGTCAGGGTCATGTTAGGGTGGGGGTTAAGCATAAGTTGTCCGCCTAGGGTTAGGGTTAGGTCTATGATTTGATTTAGGCTTCAGGTTAGGTTAGGTTTGAACTTAGTTTGAGGGAGTCAGTTTAGGTCTACTGTTAGTTTTCGGTTAACTGTTACGGTTGGAGTAAGCGTCAGGGTCACGTTAGGTTTGGGGTTGAGCTTAAGGTGTCCGCCTAGGGTTAGGTTTAGGTGTATGGTTTGATTTAGGCTTCAGATTAGGTTAGGTTTGAACTTAGTTTGAGGGAGTAAGTTTAGGGCTACTGTTAGTTTTTGATTCAGTGTTACATTTGTAGTTAGCGTGAGTGTCCGGTTAGGATTGGGGGTTGAGCTTAAGGTGTCCGCCTAGGGTTAGGGTTAGGTCTGTGGTTTGAGATAGGGTTCAGGTTAGGTTAGGTTTGAACTTAGTTTGAGGGACTAAGTTTAGGGCTACTGTTAGTTTTCGGTTCAGTGTTACGGTTGGAGATAGCGTCAGGGTCAGCTTAGGGTTGGAGTTGAGCTTAAGGTGTCCGACTAGGGTTAGGGTTAGGTCTAAGATTTGATTTAGGCTTCAGGTTAGGTTAGGTTTGAACTTAGTTTGAGGGAGTCAGTATAGTGCTACTCTTAGTTTTCGTTTCAGTGATATGGTTGGAGTTAGCCTGGAGGTCAGCTTAGGGTTGGGGTTGAGCTTAAGGTGTCCGCCAAGGGTTAGGGTTAGGTGTATGGTTTGATTTAGGCTTCAGGTTAGGTTGGGTTTGAACTTAGTTTGAGGGAGTAAGTTTAGGGCTACTATTAGTTTTCGGGAAACTGTCACAGTTGGAGTAAGCCTCAGGGTCAGGTTAGGGTGGGGGTTAAGCATAAGGTGTCCGCCTAGGGTTAGGGTTAGGTCTATGATTTGATTTAGGCTTCAGGTTAGGTTAGGTTTGAACTTATTTTGAGGGAGTCAGTTTAGGGCTACTGTTAGTTTTCGGTTAACTGTTAGGGTTGTTGTAAGTGTCAGGGTCAGGTTAGGTTTGGGGTTGAGCTTAAGGTATCCGCCTAGGGTTAGGGTTAGGTGTATGGTTTGATTTAGGCTTCAGGTTAGGATAGGTTTGAACTTAGTTTGATGGAGTAAGTTTAGGGCTACTGTTAGTTTTCGGTTCAGTGTTACGGTTGGAGTTAGCGTGAGGGTCACGTTAGGGTTGGGGTTGAGCTTAAGGTGTCCACCTAGGGTTAGGGTTAGGTGTATGGTTAGATTTAGGCTTCAGGTTAGGTTAGGTTTGAACTTAGTTTGAGGGAGTAAGTTTAGGGCTACTCTTAGTTTTCGTGTAACTGTTACTGTTGGAGTTAGCGTCAGGGCCAGGTTAGGGTTGGGGTTGAGCTTAAGGTGTCCGTCTAGGGTTAGGGTTAGGTTTATGGTTTGATTTAGGCTTCAGGTTAGGTTACGTTTGAACTTACTTTGAGGGAGTAAGTTTAGGGCTACTGTTAGTTTTCTGTTAACTATTACAGTTGGAGTAAGCGTCAGGGTCAGGTTAGGGTGGAGTTTAAGCATAAGGTGTCCGCCTAGGGTTAGCGTTAGGAGTATGGTTTGATTTAGGCTTCAGGTTAGGTTAGGTTTGAACTTAGTTTGAGGGAGTAAGTTTAGGGCTACTGTTAGTTTTCGGGAAACTGTTACGGTTGGAGTTAGCCTCAGGGCCAGGTTAGGGTTGGGGTTGAGATTAAGGTGTCCGCCTAGGTTTAGGGTTATGTGTATGGTTTCATTTAGGCTTAAGGTTAGGTTAGGTTTGAAGTTAGTTTGATGGAGTAAGTTTAGGGCTACTGTTAGTTTTCGGTTAACTGTTTCGGTTGGAGTAATCTTCAGGGTCACGTTAGGGTGGTGGTTAAGAATAAGGTGTCCGCCTAGGGTTAGGATTAGGTCTATGGTTTCATTTAGGCTTCAGGTTAGGTTAGGATTGAACTTAGTTTGAGGGAGTAAGTTTAGAGCTACTCTTAGTTTTCGGTTCAGTGATATGGTTGGAGTTAGCCTGGAGGTCAGGTTAGGTTTGGGGTTGAGCTTAAGGTGTCCGCCTAGGGTTAGGGTTAGGTGTATGATTTGATTTAGGCTTCAGGTTAGGTTAGGTTAGAAGTTAGTTTGAGGGAGTAAGTTTAGGGCTACTGTTAGTTTTCCGTTCAGTGTTACGGTTGGAGTTAGTGTGAGGGTCAGGTTAGGGTTGGGGTTGAGCTTAAGGTGTCCGCCTAGGGTTAGGGTTAGGTCTGTGGTTTGAGTTAGGCTACAGGTTATGTTAGGTTTGAACTTAGTTTGAGGGAGTAAGTTTAGGGCTACTGTTAGTTTTCGGTTCAGTGTTATGGTTGGAGATAGCGTCAGGGTCAGGTTAGGGTTGGGGTTGAGCTTCAGGTGTCCGCCTATGGTTAGGGTTAGGTCTATGGTTTGAGTTAGGCTTCAGGTTAGATTAGGTTTGAAGTTAGTTTGAAGGTGTAAGTTCAGTGCTACTGTAAGTTTTCGGTTAACTGTTACAGTTGGAGTAAGCGTCAGGGTCAGGTTAGGGTGGGGGTTAAGCATAAGTTGTCCGCCTAGGGTTAGGGTTAGGTCTATGATTTGATTTAGGCTTCAGGTTAGGTTGGTTTGAACTTAGTTTGAGGGAGTCAGTTTAGGGCTACTGTTAGTTTTCGGTTAACTGTTATGGTTGGAGTAAGCGTCAGGGTCAGGTTAGGTTTGGGGTTGAGCTTAAGGTGTCCGCCTAGGGTTAGGGTTAGGTGTATGGTTTGATTTAGGCTTCAGGTTAGGTTAGGTTTGAACTTAGTTTGAGGGAGTAAGTTTAGGGCTACTGTTAGTTTTTGATTCAGTGTTACATTTGGAGTTAGCGTGAGTGTCCGGTTAGGATTGGGGGTTGAGCTTAAGGTGTCCGCCTAGGGTTAGGGTTAGGTCTGTGGTTTGAGATAGGGTTCAGGTTAGGTTAGGTTTGAACTTAGTTTGTGGGAGTAAGTTTAGGGCTACTGTTAGTTTTCGGTTCAGTGTTACGGTTGGAGATAGCGTCAGGGTCAGCTTAGGGTTGGAGTTGAGCTTAAGGTGTCCGCCTAGGGTTAGGGTTAGGTCTAAGATTTGATTTAGGCTTCAGGTTAGGTTAGGTTTGAACTTAGTTTGAGGGAGTCAGTATAGTGCTACTCTTAGTTTTCGGTTCAGTGATATGGTTGGAGTTAGCCTGGAGGTCAGGTTAGGGTTGGGGTTGAGCTTAAGGTGTCCGCCAAGGGTTAGGGTTAGGTGTATGGTTTGATTTAGGCTTCAGGTTAGGTTGGGTTTGAACTTAGTTTGAGGGAGTAAGTTTAGGGCTACTATTAGTTTTCGGGAAACTGTTACAGTTGGAGTAAGCCTCAGGGTCAGGTTAGGGTGGAGGTTAAGCATAAGGTGTCCGCCTAGGGTTAGGGTTAGGTCTATGATTTGATTTAGGCTTCAGGTTAGGTTAGGTTTGAACTTATTTTGAGGGAGTCAGTTTAGGGCTACTGTTAGTTTTCGGTTAACTGTTACGGTTGGTGTAAGTGTCAGGGTCAGGTTAGGTTTGGGGTTGAGCTTAAGGTATCCGCCTAGGGTTAGGGTTAGGTGTATGGTTTGATTTAGGCTTCAGGTTAGGATAGGTTTGAACTTAGTTTGAGGGAGTAAGTTTAGTGCTACTGTTAGTTTTCGTTTAACTGTTATGGTTGGAGTAAGCGTCATGGTCAGGTTAGGGTTGGGGTTGAGCTTAAGGTGTCCGCCTAGGGTTAGTGTTAGTTTTATGGTTTGATTTAGGCTTCAGGTTAGGTTATGTTTGAACTTAGTTTGAGGGCGTAAGTTTAGGGCTACTGTTAGTTTTCGGTTCACTGTTACGGTTGGAGATAGCGTCAGGGTCAGGTTAGGTTTGGGGTTGAGCTTAAGGTGTCCGCCTAGGGTTAGGGTTAGGTGTATGGTTTGATTTAGGCTTCAGGTTAGGTTAGGTTTGAAGTTAGTTTGAGGGAGTAAGTTTAGGGCTACAGTTAGTTTTCGGTTAACTGTTACAGTTGGAGTAAACGTCAGGGTCAGGGTAGGGTGGGGTTTAAGCATAAGGTGTCCGCCTAGGGTTAGGGTTAGGTCTATGATTTGATTTAGACTTCAGGTTAGGTTAGGTTTGAACTTAGTTTGAGGGAGTAAGTTTAGGGCTACTGTGAGTTTTCGGTTAACTGTTACAGTTGGAGTACGCGTCAGGGTCAGGTTAGGGTGGGGGGTTAAGCATAAGGTTTCCGCCTAGGGTTAGGGTTAGGTCTGTGATTTGATTTAGGCTTCAGGTTAGGTTAGGTTTGAAGTTAGTTTGAGGGAGTCAGTTTAGGGCTACCGTTAGTTTTCGGTTAACTGTTATGGTTGGAGTAAGCGTCATGGTCAGGTTAGGGTTGGGGTTGAGCTTAAGGTGTCCGCCTAGGGTTAGGGTTAGTTTTATGGTTTGATTTAGGCTTCAGGTTAGGTTATGTTTGAACTTAGTTTGAGGGCGTAAGTTTAGGGCTACTGTTAGTTTTCGGTTAACTGTTACGGTTGGAGATAGCGTCAGGGTCAGGTTAGGTTTGGGGTTGAGCTTAAGGTGTCCGCCTAGGGTTAGGGTTAGGTGTATGGTTTGATTTAGGCTTCAGGTTAGGTTAGGTTTGAAGTTAGTTTGAGGGAGTAAGTTCAGTGCTACTGTAAGTTTTCGGTTAACTGTTACAGTTGGAGTAAGCGTCAGGGTCAGGTTAGGGTGGGGGTTAAGCATAAGTTGTCCGCCTAGGGTTAGGGTTAGGTCTATGATTTGATTTAGGCTTCAGGTTAGGTTGGTTTGAACTTAGTTTGAGGGAGTCAGTTTAGGGCTACTGTTAGTTTTCGGTTAACTGTTATGGTTGGAGTAAGCGTCAGGGTCAGGTTAGGTTTGGGGTTGAGCTTAAGGTGTCCGCCTAGGGTTAGGGTTAGGTGTATGGTTTGATTTAGGCTTCAGGTTAGGTTAGGTTTGAACTTAGTTTGAGGGAGTAAGTTTAGGGCTACTGTTAGTTTTTGATTCAGTGTTACATTTGGAGTTAGCGTGAGTGTCCGGTTAGGATTGGGGGTTGAGCTTAAGGTGTCCGCCTAGGGTTAGGGTTAGGTCTGTGGTTTGAGATAGGGTTCAGGTTAGGTTAGGTTTGAACTTAGTTTGTGGGAGTAAGTTTAGGGCTACTGTTAGTTTTCGGTTCAGTGTTACGGTTGGAGATAGCGTCAGGGTCAGCTTAGGGTTGGAGTTGAGCTTAAGGTGTCCGCCTAGGGTTAGGGTTAGGTCTAAGATTTGATTTAGGCTTCAGGTTAGGTTAGGTTTGAACTTAGTTTGAGGGAGTCAGTATAGTGCTACTCTTAGTTTTCGGTTCAGTGATATGGTTGGAGTTAGCCTGGAGGTCAGGTTAGGGTTGGGGTTGAGCTTAAGGTGTCCGCCAAGGGTTAGGGTTAGGTGTATGGTTTGATTTAGGCTTCAGGTTAGGTTGGGTTTGAACTTAGTTTGAGGGAGTAAGTTTAGGGCTACTATTAGTTTTCGGGAAACTGTTACAGTTGGAGTAAGCCTCAGGGTCAGGTTAGGGTGGAGGTTAAGCATAAGGTGTCCGCCTAGGGTTAGGGTTAGGTCTATGATTTGATTTAGGCTTCAGGTTAGGTTAGGTTTGAACTTATTTTGAGGGAGTCAGTTTAGGGCTACTGTTAGTTTTCGGTTAACTGTTACGGTTGGTGTAAGTGTCAGGGTCAGGTTAGGTTTGGGGTTGAGCTTAAGGTATCCGCCTAGGGTTAGGGTTAGGTGTATGGTTTGATTTAGGCTTCAGGTTAGGATAGGTTTGAACTTAGTTTGAGGGAGTAAGTTTAGTGCTACTGTTAGTTTTCGTTTAACTGTTATGGTTGGAGTAAGCGTCATGGTCAGGTTAGGGTTGGGGTTGAGCTTAAGGTGTCCGCCTAGGGTTAGTGTTAGTTTTATGGTTTGATTTAGGCTTCAGGTTAGGTTATGTTTGAACTTAGTTTGAGGGCGTAAGTTTAGGGCTACTGTTAGTTTTCGGTTCACTGTTACGGTTGGAGATAGCGTCAGGGTCAGGTTAGGTTTGGGGTTGAGCTTAAGGTGTCCGCCTAGGGTTAGGGTTAGGTGTATGGTTTGATTTAGGCTTCAGGTTAGGTTAGGTTTGAAGTTAGTTTGAGGGAGTAAGTTTAGGGCTACAGTTAGTTTTCGGTTAACTGTTACAGTTGGAGTAAACGTCAGGGTCAGGGTAGGGTGGGGTTTAAGCATAAGGTGTCCGCCTAGGGTTAGGGTTAGGTCTATGATTTGATTTAGACTTCAGGTTAGGTTAGGTTTGAACTTAGTTTGAGGGAGTAAGTTTAGGGCTACTGTGAGTTTTCGGTTAACTGTTACAGTTGGAGTACGCGTCAGGGTCAGGTTAGGGTGGGGGGTTAAGCATAAGGTTTCCGCCTAGGGTTAGGGTTAGGTCTGTGATTTGATTTAGGCTTCAGGTTAGGTTAGGTTTGAAGTTAGTTTGAGGGAGTCAGTTTAGGGCTACCGTTAGTTTTCGGTTAACTGTTATGGTTGGAGTAAGCGTCATGGTCAGGTTAGGGTTGGGGTTGAGCTTAAGGTGTCCGCCTAGGGTTAGGGTTAGTTTTATGGTTTGATTTAGGCTTCAGGTTAGGTTATGTTTGAACTTAGTTTGAGGGCGTAAGTTTAGGGCTACTGTTAGTTTTCGGTTAACTGTTACGGTTGGAGATAGCGTCAGGGTCAGGTTAGGTTTGGGGTTGAGCTTAAGGTGTCCGCCTAGGGTTAGGGTTAGGTGTATGGTTTGATTTAGGCTTCAGGTTAGGTTAGGTTTGAAGTTAGTTTGAGGGAGTAAGTTTAGGGCTACAGTTAGTTTTCGGTTAACTGTTACAGTTGGAGTAAACGTCAGGGTCAGGGTAGGGTGGGGTTTAAGCATAAGGTGTCCGCCTAGGGTTAGGGTTAGGTCTATGATTTGATTTAGACTTCAGGTTAGGTTAGGTTTGAACTTAGTTTGAGGGAGTAAGTTTAGGGCTACTGTGCGTTTTCGGTTAACTGTTACAGTTGGAGTACGCGTCAGGGTCAGGTTAGGGTGGGGGTTAAGCATAAGGTGTCCACCTAGGGTTAGGGTTAGGTCTATGATTTGATTTAGGCTTCAGTTTAGGTTAGGTTTGAAGTTAGTTTGAGGGAGTCAGTTTAGGGCTACTGTTAGTTTTCGGTTAACTGTTACGGTTGGAGTAAGCGTCAGGGTCAGGTTAAGTTTGGGGTTGAGCTTAAGGTGTCCGCCTAGGGTTAGGGTTAGGTGTATGGTTTGATTTAGGCTTCAGGTTAGGTTATGTTTGAACTTAGTTTGAGGGAGTAAGTTTATGGCTACCGTTAGTTTTCGTTTAACTGTTACGGTTGGAGTTAGCGTCAGGGTCAGGTTAGGGTGGGGGTTAAGCATAAGGTGTCCGCCTAGGTTTAGGGTTAGGCCTATGGTTTCATTTAGGCTTCAGGTTAGGTTAGGATTGAACTTAGTTTGAGGGAGTAAGTTTAGGGCTACTGTTAGTTTTCGGTTCAGTGTTACGTTTGGATTTAGCCTCAGGGTCACGTTAGGGTTGGGGTTAAGCTTAAGGTGTCCGCCTAGGGTTAGGGTTAGGTCTATTGTTTGAGTTAGACTTCAGGTTATGTTAGGTTTGAACTTAGTTTGAGGGAGTAAGTTTAGGGCTACTGTTAGTTTTCGGTTCAGTGTTACGGTTGGATTTAGCGTGAGGGTCAGGTTAGGGTTGGGGTTGAGCTTAAGGTATCCGCCTAGGGTTAGGGTTAGGTCTATGATTTGATTTAGGCTTCAGGTTAGGTTAGGTTTGAACTTAGTTTGAGGGAGTCAGTTTGGGGCTACTGTTAGTTTTCGGTTAACTGTTACGGTTGGTGTAAGTGTCAGGGTCAGGTTAGGTTTGGGGTTGAGCTTAAGGTATCCGCCTAGGGTTAGGGTTAGGTGTATGGTTTGATTTAGGCTTCAGGTTAGGATAGGTTTGAACTTAGTTTGAGGGAGTAAGTTTAGTGCTACTGTTAGTTTTCGTTTAACTGTTATGGTTGGAGTAAGCGTCATGGTCATGTTAGGGTTGGGGTTGAGCTTAAGGTGTCCACCTAGGGTTAGTGTTAGTTTTATGGTTTCATTTAGGCTTCAGGTTAGGTTATGTTTGAACTTAGTTTGAGGGCGTAAGTTTAGGGCTACTGTTAGTTTTCGGTTAACTGTTACGGTTGGAGATAGCGTCAGGGTCAGGTTAGGTTTGGGGTTGAGCTTAAGGTGTCCGCCTAGGGTTAGGGTTAGGTGTATGGTTTGATTTAGGCTTCAGGTTAGGTTAGGTTTGAAGTTAGTTTAAGGGAGTAAGTTTAGGGCTACAGTTAGTTTTCGGTTAACTGTTACAGTTGGAGTAAGCGTCAGGGTCAGGTTAGGCTGGGGGTTAAGAATAAGGTGTCCGCCCAGGGTTAGGCTTAGGTCTATGGTTTGAGTTAGTCTTCAGGTTAGGTTAGGTTTGACCTTAGTTTGATGGAGTAAGTTTAGGGCTACTGTTAGTTTTTGGTTCAGTGTTACGTTTGGAATTAGCGTGAGGGTCCGGTTAGGGTTATGGTTGAGCTTAAGGTGTCCGCCTAGGGTTTGGGTTAGGTCTATTGTTTGAGTTAGGCTTCAGGTTAGGTTAGGTTTGAACTTAGTTTGATGGAGTAAGTTTAGGGCTACTGTTAGTTTTTGGTTCAGTGTTACGTTTGGAATTAGCGTGAGGGTCCGATTAGGGTAGTGGTTCAGCTTAAGGTGTCCGCCTGGGGTTAGGGTTAGGTCTGTGGTATGAGTTAGGCATCAGGGTAGGTTAGGTTTGAACTTAGTTTGAGGGAGTAAGTTTAGGGATACTGTTAGTTTTCAGTACAGTGTTACGGTTGGAGATAGCGTCAGGGTCAGGTTAGGGTTGTGGTTGAGCTTCAGGTGTACGCCTAGGGTTACGGTTAGGTCTATGGTTTGAGTTAGTCTTCAGGTTAGGTTAGGTTTGAACTTAGTTTGATGGAGTAAGTTTAGGGCTACTGTTAGTTTTCCATTCAGTGTTACGGTTGGAGATAGCATGAGGGTCACGTTAGGGTTGGGGTTGAGCTTAAGGTGTCCGCCTAGGGTTAGGGTTAGGTGTATGGTTTGATTTAGGCTTCAGGTTAGGATAGGTTTGAACTTAGTTTGAGGCAGTAAGTTTAGGGCTACTCTTAGTTTTCGGGTAACTGTTACTGTTGGAGTTAGCGTCAGGGCCAGGTTAGGGTTGGGGTTGACCTTAAGGTGTCCGCCTAGGGTTAGGGTTAGGTTTATGGTTTGATTTAGGCTTCAGGTTAGGTTTGGTTTGAACTTAGTTTGAGGGAGTAAGTTTAGGGCTACTGTTAGTTTTCGGTTAACGGTTACAGTTGGAGTAAGCGTCAGGGTCAGGTTAGGGTGGAGTTTAAGCATAAGGTGTCCGCCTAGGGTTAGGGTTAGGTGTATGGTTTCATTTAGGCTTCAGGTTAGGTTAGGATTGAACTTAGTTTGAGGGAGTAAGTTTAGGGCTACTGTTAGTTTTCGGTTCAGTGATATGGTTGGAGTTAGCCTGGAGGTCAGGTTAGGGTTGGGGTTGAGCTTAAGGTGTCCGGCTAGGGTTAGGGTTAGGTGTATGATTTGATTTAGGCTTCAGGTTAGGTTAGGTTTGAAGTTAGTTTGAGGGAGTAAGTTTAGGGCTACTGTTAGTTTTCGGTTCAGTGTTACGGTTGGAGTTAGCGTGATGGTCACGTTAGGGTTGGGGTTGAGTTTAAGGTGTCCGCCTAGGGTTAGGGTTAGGTCTGTGGTTTGAGTTAGTCTTCAGGTTAGATTAGGTTTGAAGTTATTTTGAGGGTGGAAGTTCAGGGCTACTGTTACTTTTCGGTTAACTGTTACATTTGGAGTAAGCGTCAGGGTCATGTTAGGGTGGGGGTTAAGCATAAGTTGTCCGCCTAGGGTAAGGATTAGGTCTATGATTTGATTTAGGCTTCAGGTTAGGTTAGGTTTGAACTTAGTTTGAGGGATTAAGTTTAGGGCTACTGTTAGTTTTCGGTTCAGTGTTACGGTTGGAGTTAGCGTGAGGGTCAGGTTAGGGTTGGGGTTGAACTTAAGGTGTCAGCCTAGGGTTAGGGTTAGGTGTATGGTTTTATTTTGGCTTCTGGTTAGGTTAGGTTTGAACTTAGTTTGAGGAAGTAAGTTTAGGGCTACTGTTAGTTTTCGGGTAACTCTTACGGTTGGAGTTAGCGTCAGGTTCAGGATAGGGTTGGGGTTGAGCATAAGGTGTCCACCTAGGGTTAGGGTTAGGTGTATGGTTTGATTTTGGCTTCAGGTTAGGTTAGGTTTGAACTTAGTTTGAGGGAGTAAGTTTAGGCCTATAGTATTTTTCGGTTCAGTGTTACGGTTGGATTTAGCCTCAGGGTCAGGTTAGGGTTGGGGTTAAGCTTACGGTGTCCGCCTAGGGTTAGGGTTAGGTCTATTGTTTGAGTTACGCTTCAGGTTAGTTTAGGTTTGAACTTAGTTTGAGGGAGTAAGTTTAGGGCTACTGTTAGTTTTCGTTTAACTGTTACGGTTGGAGTAAGCGTCAGGGTCAGGTTAGCGTGGGGGTTAAGCATAAGGTGTCCGCCTAGAGTTAGGGTTAGGCCTATGGTTTCATTTAGGCTTCAGGTTAGGTTAGGACTGAACTTAGTTTGAGGGTGTAAGTTTAGGGCTACTGTGAGTTTTCAGTTCAGTGTTACGGTTGGAGATAGCGTCAGGGTCAGGTTAGGGTTGGGGTTGAGCTTCAGGTGTCCGCCTAGGGTTAGGGTTAGGTCTATGGTTTGAGTTAGGCTTCAGGTTAGGATAGGTTTGAACTCAGTTTTCGGGAGTAAGTTTAGGGCTACTGTTAGTTTTCGGTTCAGTATTACGGTTGGAGTTAGCGTGAGGGTCAGGTTAGGGTTGGGTTTGAGCTTCAGGTGTCCGCCTAGGGTTAGGGTTAGGTGTATGGTTTGATTTACGCTTCAGGTTAGGTTAGGTTTGAACTTAGTTTGAGGCATTAAGTTTAGGGCTAATGTGAGTTTTCGGTTAAGTGTTACGGTTGGAGTAAGCGTCAGGGTCAGGTTAGGTTTGGGGTTGAGCTTAAGGTGTCCGCCTAGGGTTAGGGTTAGGTGTATGGTTTGATTTAGGCTACAGGTTAGGTTAGGTTTGAACTTAGTTTGAGGGTGTAAGTTTAGGGCTACTGTTAGTTTTCGTTTAAGTGTTACGGTTGGAGTAAGCGTCAGGGTCAGGTTAGGGTGGGGGTTAATCATAAGGTGTCCGCCTAGGGTTAGGGTTAGGTCTATGGTTTCATTTAGGCTTTAGGTTAGGTTAGGTTTGAACTTCGTTTGAGGGAGTAAGTTTAGGGCTACTGTTAGTTTTTGGTTCAGTGTTACGGTTGGATTTAACCTCAGGGTCAGGTTAGGGTTGCGGTTAAGCTTAAGGTGTCCGCCTAGGGTTAGGGTAGGGTCTATTGTTTGATTTAGGCTTCAGGTTAAGTTTGAACTTAGTTTGAGGGAGTAAGTTTAGGGCTACTGTTAATTTTCGGTTCAGTGTTACGGTTGGAGATAGCGTCAGGGTCAGGTTAGGGTTGTGGTTGAGCTTAAGGTGTCCGCCTAGGGTTAGGGTTAGTTTTATGGTTTGATTTAGGCTTCAGGTTAGGTTTTGTTTGAACTTAGTTTGAGGGAGTAAGTTTAGGGCTACTGTTAGTTTTTGATTCAGTGTTACATTTGGAGTTAGCGTGAGTGTCCGGTTAGGATTGGGGGTTGAGCTTAAGGTGTCTGCCTAGGGTTAGGGTTAGGTCTGTGGTTTGAGATAGGGTTCAGGTTAGGTTAGGTTTGAACTTCGTTTGAGGGAGTACGTTTAAGGCTACTGTTAGTTTTCGGTTCAGTGTTACGGTTGGAGATAGCGACAGGGTCAGTTTAGGTTTGGAGTTGAGCTTAAGGTGTCCGCCTAGGGTGAGGGTTAGGTCTAAGATTTGATTTAGGCTTCAGGTGAGGTTAGGTTTGAACTTAATTTGAGGGAGTCAGTATAGTGCTACTCTTAGTTTTCGGTTCAGTGATATGGTTGGAGTTAGCCTGGAGGTCAGTTTAGGTTTGGGGTTGAGCTTAAGGTGTCCGCCAAGGGTTAGGGTTAGGTGTATTGTTTGATTTAGGCTTCAGGTTAGGATGGGTTTGAACTTAGTTTGAGGGAGTAAGTTTAGGGCTACTGTTAGTTTTCTGTTAACTGTTACAGTTGGAGTAAGCGTCAGGGTCAGGGTAGGGTGGGGGTTAAGCATAAAGTGTCCGTCTAGGGTTAGGGTTAGGTCTGTGATTGGATTTAGGCTTCAGGTTAGGTTAGGTTTGAAGTTAGTTTGAGGTAGTCAGTTTAGGGCTACTGTTAGTTTTCGGTTAACTGTTAGGGTTGGAGTAAGCGTCAGGGTCAGGTTAAGTTTGGGGTTGAGCTTAAGGTGTCCGCCTAGGGTTAGGTTTAGGTGTATGGTTTGATTTAGGCTTCAGGTTAGGTTATGTTTGAACTTAGTTTGAGGGAGTAAGTTTAGGGCTACTGTTAGTTTTCGTTTAACTGTTACGGTTGGAGTTAGCGTCAGGGTCAGGTTAGGGTGGGGGTTAAGCATAAGGTGTCCGCCTAGGGTTAGGGTTAGGTCTATGGTTTCATTTAGGCTTCCGGTTATGTTAGGATTGAACTTATTTTGAGGGAGTAAGTTTAGGGCTACTGTTAGTTTTCGGTTCAGTGTTACGTTTGGATTTAGCCTCAGGGTCAGGTTAGGGTTGGGGTTAAGCTTAAGGTGTCCGCCTAAGGTTAGGGTTAGGTCTATTGTTTGAGTTAGACTTCAGGTTATGTTAGGTTTGAACTTAGTTTGAGGGAGTAATTTTAGGGCTACTGTTAGTTTTCGGTTCAGTGTTACGATTGGAGTTAGCGTGAGGGTCAGGTTAGGGTTGGGGTTGAGCTTAAGGTGTCCGCCTAGGGTTAGGGTTAGGTCTGTGGTTTTAGTTAGGCTTCAGGTTAGGTTAGGTTTGAACTTAGTTTGAGGGAGTAAGTTTAGGCCTATTGTATTTTTCGGTTCAGTGTTACGGTTGGATTTAGCCTCAGGGTCAGGTTGGGGTTGGGGTTAAGCTTAAGGTGTCCGCCTAGGGTTAGGGTTAGGTCTATTGTTTGTGTTAGGCTTCAGGATAGTTTAGGTTTGAACTTAGTTTGAGGGAGTAAGTTTAGGGCTACTGTTAGTTTTCGTTTAACTGTTACGGTTGGAGTAAGCGTCAGGGTCAGGTTAGCGTGGGGGTTAAGCATAAGGTGTCCGCCTAGGGTTAGGGTTAGGCCTATGGTTTCATTTAGGCTTCAGGTTAGGTTATGATTGAACTTAGTTTGAGGGTGTAAGTTTAGGGCTACTGTTAGTTTTCGGTTCAGTGTTACGGTTGGAGATAGCGTCAGGGTCAGGTTAGGGTTGGGCTTGAGTTTCAGGTGTCCGCCAAGGATTAGGGTTAGGTCTATGGTTTGAGTTAGGCTTCAGGTTAGGTTAGGTTTGAACTCAGTTTTAGGGAGTAAGTTTAGGGCTACTGTTAGTTTTCGGTTCAGTGTTACGGTTGGAGTTAGCGTGAGGGTCAGGTTAGGGTTGGGTTTGAGCTTCAGGTGTCCGCCTAGGGTTAGGGTTAGGTGTATGGTTTGATTTACGCTTCAGGTTAGGTTAGGTTTGAACTTAGTTTGAGGCAATAAGTTTAGGGCTACTATGAGTTTTCGGTTAAGTGTTACGGTTGGAGTAAGCGTCAGGGTCAGGTTAGGTTTGGGGTTGAGCTTAAGGTGCCCGCCTAGGGTTAGGGTTAGGTGTATGGTTTGATTTAGGCTACAGGTTAGGTTAGGTTTGAACTTAGTTTGAGGCAATAAGTTTAGGGCTACTGTGAGTTTTCGGTTAAGTGTTACGGTTGGAGTAAGCGTCAGGGTCAGGTTAGGTTTGGGGTTGAGCTTAAGGTGCCCGCCTAGGGTTAGGGTTAGGTGTATGGTTTGATTTACGCTTCAGGTTAGGTTAGGTTTGAACTTAGTTTGAGGCAATAAGTTTAGGGCTACTGTGAGTTTTCGGTTAAGTGTTACGGTTGGAGTAAGCGTCAGGGTCAGGTTAGGTTTGGGGTTGAGCTTAAGGTGCCCGCCTAGGGTTAGGGTTAGGTGTATGGTTTGATTTACGCTTCAGGTTAGGTTAGGTTTGAACTTAGTTTGAGGCAATAAGTTTAGGGCTACTGTGAGTTTTCGGTTAAGTGTTACGGTTGGAGTAAGCGTCAGGGTCAGGTTAGGTTTGGGGTTGAGCTTAAGGTGCCCGCCTAGGGTTAGGGTTAGGTGTATGGTTTGATTTAGGCTACAGGTTAGGTTAGGTTTGAACTTAGTTTGAGGGAGTAAGTTTAGGGCTACTGTTAGTTTTCGTTTAAGTGTTACGGTTGGAGTAAGCGTCATGGTCAGGTTAGGGTGGGGGTTAATCATAAGGTGTCCGCCTAGGGTTAGGGTTAGGTCTATGGTTTCATTTAGGCTTTAGGTTAGGTTAGGTTTGAACTTAGTTTGAGGGAGTAAGTTTAGGGCTACTGTTAGTTTTTGGTTCAGTGTTACGGTTGGATTTAACCTCAGGGTCAGGTTAGGTTTGCGATTAAGCTTAAGGTGTCCACCTAGGGTTATGGTTAGGTCTATTGTTTGATTTAGGCTTCAGGTTAGGTTAGGTTTGAACTTAGTTTGAGGGAGTAAGTTTAGGGCTACTGTTAGTTTTCGGTTCAGTGTTACGGTTGGAGACAGCGTCTGGGTCAGCTTAGGGTTGGAGTTGAGCTTAAGGTGTCCGCCTAGGGTTAGGGTTAGGTCTAAGATTTGATTTAGGCTTCAGGTTAGGTTAGGTTTGAACTTAGTTTGAGGGAGTCAGTTTAGGGCTACTCTTAGTTTTCGGTTCAGTAATATGGTTGGAGTTAGCCTGGAGGACAGGTTAGGGTTTGGGGTTGAGCTTAAGGTGTCCGCCAAGGGTTAGGGTTAGGTGTATGGTTTGATTTAGGCTTCAGGTTAGGTTTGGTTTGAACTTAGTTTGAGGTAGTAAGTTTAGGGCTACTGTTAGTTTTCCTTTAACTGTTACGGTTGGAGTAAGCGTCAGGGTCAGGTTAGGGTGGGGGTTAAGAATAAGGTGTCCGCCTAGGGTGAGGGTTAGGTCTGTGGTTTCATTTAGGCTTCAGTTTAGGTTAGGATTGAACTTAGTTTGAGGGAGTAAGTTTAGGGCTACTGTTAGTTTTCGGTTCAGTGTTACGGTTGGTTTTAGCCTCAGGGTCAGGTTAGGGTTGGGGATAAGCTTAAGGTGTCCGCCTAGGGTTAGGGTTAGGTCTATTGTTTGAGTTAGGCTTCAGGTTATGTTAGGTTTGAACTTAGTTTGAGGGAGTAAGTTTAGGGCTACTGTTAGTTTTCAGTTCAGTGTTACAGTTGGAGTTAGCGTCAGGGTCAGGTTAGGGTGGGGGTTAAGCATAAGGTGTCCGCCTAGGGTTAGGGTTAGGTGTATGGTTTCATTTAGGCTTCAGGTTAGGTTAGGTTTGAACTTAGTTTGAGGGAGTAAGTTTAGGGCTACTGTTAGTTTTCGGTTCAGTGTTACGGTTGGAGTTAGAGTGAGGGTCAGGTTAGGTTTGGGGTTGAGCTTAAGGTGTCCGCCTAGGGTTAGGGTTAGGTCTGTGGTTTGAGTTAGGCTTCAGGTTAGGTTAGGTTTGAACTTAGTTTGAGGGAGTAAGTTTAGGCCTATTCTATTTTTCGGTTCAGTGTTATGGTTGGATTTAGCCTCAGGGTCAGGTTAGGGTTGGGGTTAAGCTTAAGGTGTCCGCCTAGGGTTAGGGTTAGGTCTATTGTTTGAGTTAAGCTTCAGGTTAATTTAGGTTTGAACTTAGTTTGAGTTAGTAAGTTTAGGGCTACTGTTAGTTTTCGTTTAACTGTTACGGTTGGAGTAAGCGCCAGGGTCAGGTTAGCGTGGGGGTTAAGCATAAGGTGTCCGCCTAGGGTTAGGGTTAGGCCTATGGTTTCATTTAGGCTTCAGGTTAGGTTAGGATTGAACTTAGTTTGAGGGTGTAAGTTTAGGGCTACTGTTAGTTTTCGGTTCAGTGTTACGGTTGGAGATAGCGTCAGGGTCAGGTTAGGGTTGGGGTTGAGCTTCAGGTGTCCGCCTAGGGTTAGGGTTAGGTCTATGGTTTGAGTTAGGCTTCAGTTTAGGTTACGTTTGAACTCAGTTATAGGGAGTAAGTTTAGGGCTACTGTTAGTTTTCGGTTCAGTGTTACGGTTGGAGTTAGCGTGAGGGTCAGGTTAGGGTTGGGTTTGAGCTTCAGGTGTCCGCCTAGGGTTAGGGTTAGGTGTATGGTTTGATTTAGGCTACAGGTGAGGTTAGGTTTGAACTTAGTTTGAGGGAGAAAGTTTAGGGCTACTGTTAGTTTTCGTTTAAGTGTTACGGTTGGAGTAAGCGTCAGGGTTAGGTTAGGGTGGGGGTTAAGCATAAGGTGTCCGCCTAGGGTTAGGGTTAGGTCTATGGTTTCATTTAGGCTTTAGGTTAGGTTAGGTTTGAACTTAGTTTGAGGGTGTAAGTTTAGGGCTACTGTTAGTTTTCGGTTCAGTGTTACGGTTGGAGACAGCGTCAGGGTCAGCTTAGGGTTGGAGTTGAGCTTAAGGTGTCCGCCTAGGGTTAGGGTTAGGTGTATGGTTTGATTTTGACTTCAGTTTAGGTTAGGTTTGAAGTTAGTTTAAGGGAGTAAGTTTAGGCCTACTGTTAGTTTTCGGTTAACTGTTACAGTTGTAGTAAGACTCAGGGTCAGGTTAGGTTGGGGGTTAAGCATAAGGTGTCCGCCTAGGGTTAGGGTTAGGTCTATGGTTTCATTTAGGCTTCAGGTTAGGTTAGGATTGAACTTAGTTTGAGGGAGTAAGTTTAGGGCTACTGTTAGTTTTCGGGAAACTGTTATGGTTGGACTTAGCGTCAGGGCAAGGTTAGGGTTGGGGTTGAGATTAAGGTGTCCGCCTAGGGTTAGGGTTAGGTGTATGGTTTCATTTAGGCTTAAGGTTAGGTTAGGTTTGAAGTTAGTTTGATGGAGTAAATTTAGGGCTACTGTTAGTTTTCGGTTAAGTGTTACGGTTGGAGTAAGCGTCAGGGTCAGGTTAGGGTGGGGGTTAAGAATAAGGTGTCCGCCTCGGGTTAGGGTTTGGTCTAAGATTTGATTTAGGCTTCAGGTTAGGTTAGGTTTGAAGTTAGTTTGAGGGAGTAAGTTTAGGGCTACTGTTAGTTTTCTATTCAGTGATACGGTTGGAGATAGCGTCAGGTTCAGGTTATGGTTGGGGTTGAGCTTCAGGTGTCATCCAAGGGTTAGGATTAGGTCTATGGTTTGAGTTAGGCTTCAGGTTAGGTTAGGTTGAACTTAGTTTGAGGGAGTAAGTTTAGGGCTACTGTTAGTATTCGGTTCAGTGTTATTGTTGGAGTTAGCGTGAGGGTCAGGTTAGGGTTGGGGTTGAGCTTAAGGTGTCCGCCTTGGGTTAGGGTTAGGTTTATGGTTTGATTTAGTCTTCAGGTTAGGTTAGGTTTGAACTTAGTTTGAGGGAGTAAGTTTAGGTCTACTGTTAGTTTTCAGTTCAGTATTACGGTTGGAGATAGCGTCTGGGTCAGATTAGGGTTGTGGTTGAGCTTCAGGTGTCCGCCTAGGGTTAGGGTTAGGTCTATGATTTGATTTAGGCTTCACGTTAGGTTAGGTTTGAACTTAGTTTGAGGGAGTCAGTTTAGGTCTACTGTTAGTATTCAGTTAACTGTTATGGTTGGAGTAAGCGTCAGGGTCTGGTTAGGTTTGGGGTTGAGCTTAAGGTGTCCGCCTAGGGTTAGGGTTAGGTGTATGGTTTGATTTAGGATTCAGGTTAGGTTAGGTTTGACTTTGTTTGAGGGAGTAAGTTTAGGGCTACTGTTAGTTTTTGATTCACTGTTACATTTGGAGTTAGCGTGAGTGTCCGGTTAGGATTGGGGGTTGAGCTCTAGGTGTCTGCCTAGGGTTAGGGTTAGGTCTGTGGTTTGAGATAGGGTTCAGGTTAGGTTAGGTTTGAACTTAGTTTGAGGGAGTACGTTTAAGGCTACTGTTAGTTTTCGGTTCAGTGTTACGGTTGGAGATAGCGTCAGGGTCAGCTTAGGGTTGGAGTTGAGCTTAAGGTGTCCGCCTAGGGTGAGGGTTGGGTCTAAGATTTGATTTAGGCTTCAGGTGAGGTTAGGTTTGATCTTAATTTGAGGGAGTCAGTATAGTGCTACTCTTAGTTTTCGGTTCAGTGATATGGTTGGAGTTAGCCTGGAGGTCAGTTTAGGTTTGGGGTTGAGCTTAAGGTGTCCGCCAAGGGTTAGGGTTAGGTGTATTGTTTGATTTAGGCTTCAGGTTAGGATGGGTTTGAACTTAGTTTGAGGGAGTAAGTTTAGGGCTACTATTAGTTTTCGGGAAATTGTTACAGTTGGAGTAAGCCTCAGGGTCAGGTTAGGGTGGGGGTTAAGCATAAGTTGTCCGCCTAGGGTTAGGGTTAGGTCTATGATTTGATTTAGACTTCAGGTTAGGTTAGGTTTGAACTTAGTTTGAGTGAGTAAGTTTAGGGCTACTGTTAGTTTTCGGTTAACTGTTACAGTTGGAGTAAGCGTCAGGGTCAGGGTAGCGTGAGGGTTAAGCATAAAGTGTCCGCCTAGGGTTAGGGTTAGGTCTGTGATTGGATTTAGGCTTCAGGTTAGGTTAGGTTTGAAGTTAGTTTGAGGTAGTCAGTTTAGGGCTACTGTTAGTTTTCGGTTAACTGTTAGGGTTGGAGTAAACGTCAGGATCAGGTTAAGTTTGGGGTTGAGCTTAACGTGTCCGCCTAGGGTTAGGTTTAGGTGTATGGTTTGATTTAGGCTTCAGGTTAGGTTATGTTTGAACTTAGTTTGAGGGAGTAAGTTTAGGGCTACTGTTAGTTTTCGTTTAACTGTTACGGTTGGAGTAAGCGTCAGGGTCAGGTTAGCGTGGGGGTTAAGCATAAGGTGTCCTCCTAGGGTTAGGGTTAGGCCTATGATTTCATTTAGGCTTCAGGTTAGGTTAGGATTGAACTTAGTTTGAGGGTGTAAGTTTAGGGCTACTGTTAGTTTTCGGTTCAGTGTTACGGTTGGAGATAGCGTCAGGGTCAGGTTAGGGTTGGGGTTGAGCTTCAGGTGTCCGCCTAGGATTAGGGTTAGGTCTATGGTTTGAGTTAGGCTTCAGGTTAGGTTAGGTTTGAACTCAGTTTTAGGGAGTAACTTTAGGGCTACTGTTAGTTTTCGGTTCAGTGTTACGGTTGGAGTTAGCGTGAGAGTCAGGTTAGGGTTGGGTTTGAGCTTCAGGTGTCCGCCTAGGGTTAGGGTTAGGTGTATGGTTTGATTTATGCTTCAGGTTAGGTTAGGTTTGAACTTAGTTTGAGGCAATAAGTTTAGGGCTACTGTGAGTTTTCGGTTAAGTGTTACGGTTGGAGTAAGCGTCAGGGTCAGGTTAGGTTTGGGGTTGAGCTTAAGGTGTCCGCCTAGGGTTAGGGTTAGGTGTATGGTTTGATTTAGGCTACAGGTTAGGTTAGGTTTGAACTTAGTTTGAGGGAGTAAGTTTAGGGCTACTGTTAGTTTTCGTTTAAGTGTTACCGTTGGAGTAAGCGTCAGGGTCAGGTTAGGGTGGGGGTTAATCATAAGGTGTCCGCCTAGGGTTAGGGTTAGGTCTATGGTTTCATTTAGGCTTTAGGTTAGGTTAGGTTTGAACTTAATTTGAGGGAGTAAGTTTAGGGCTACTGTTAGTTTTTGGTTCAGTGTTACCGTTGGATTTAACCTCAGGGTCAGGTTAGGTTTGCGATTAAGCTTAAGGTGTCCGCCTAGGGTTAGGGTAGGGTCTATTGTTTGATTTAGGCTTCAGGTTAAGTTTGAATTTAGTTTGAGGGAGTAAGTTTAGGGCTACTGTTAGTTTTCGGTTCAGTGTTACGGTTGGAGACAGCGTCAGGGTCAGCTTAGGGTTGGAGTTGAGCTTAAGGTGTCCGCCTAGGGTTAGGGTTATGTCTAAGATTTGATTTAGGCTTCAGGTTAGGTTAGGTTTGAACTTAGTTTGAGGGAGTCAGTATAGTGCTACTCTTAGTTTTCGGTTCAGTAATATGGTTGGAGTTAGCCTGGAGGACAGGTTAGGGCTGGGGTTGAGCTTAAGGTGTCTGCCAAGGGTTATGGTTAGGTGTATGGTTTGATTTAGGCTTCAGGTTAGGTTAGGTTTGAACTTAGTTTGAGGTAGTAAGTTTAGGGCTACTGTTAGTTTTCCTTTAACTGTTACGGATGGAGTAAGCGTCAGGGTCAGGTTAGGGTGGGGGTTAAGAATAAGGTGTCCGCCTAGGGTGAGGATTAGGTCTGTGGTTTCATTTAGGCTTCAGTTTAGGTTAGGATTGAACTTAGTTGGAGGGAGTAAGTTTAGGGCTACTGTTAGTTTTCGGGAAACTGTTACGGTTGGAGTTAGCGACAGGGCCAGGTTAGGGTTGGGATTGAGATTAAGGAGTCTGCCTAGGGTTAGGGTTAGGTGTATGGTTTGATTTAGGCTTCAGGTTAGGTTAGGTTTGAAGTTAGTTTGAGGGAGTAAGTTTAGGGCTACTGTTAGATTTCGGTTAACTGTTACAGTTGGAGTAAGCGTCAGGGTCAGGGTAGGGTGGGGGTTAAGCATAAGGTGTCTGCCTAGGGTAGGGTTAGGTCTATGATTTGATTTAGGCTTCAGGTTAGGTTAGGTTTGAACTTAGTTTGAGGGAGTCAGTTTAGGGCTAATGTTAGTTTTCGGTTAACTGTTACGGTTGGAGTAAGCGTCAGGGCCAGGTTAGGTTTGGGGTTGAGCTTAAGGTGTCCGCCTAGGGTTAGGGTTAGGTGTATGGTTTGATTTAGGCTTCAGGTTAGGTTAGGTTTGAACTTAGTTTGAGGTAGTAAGTTTAGGGCTACTGTTAGTTTTCCTTTAACTGTTACGGTTGGAGTAAGCGTCAGGGTCAGGTTAGGGTGGGGGTTAAGAATAAGTTGTCCGCCTAGGGTGAGGGTTAGGTCTGTGGTTTCATTTAGGCTTCAGTTTAGGTTAGGATTGAACTTAGTTTGAGGGAGTAAGTTTAGGGCTACTGTTAGTTTTCGGTTCAGTGTTACGGTTGGTTTTAGCCTCAGGGTCAGGTTAGGGTTGGGGTTAAGCTTAAGGTGTCCGCCTGGGGTTAGGGTTAGGTCTATTGTTTGAGTTAGGCTTCAGGTTAGGTTAGGTTTGAACTTAGTTTGAGGGAGTAAGTTTAGGGCTACTGTTAGTTTTCGGTTCAGTGTTCCGGTTGGAGATAGCGTCAGTGTCAAGTTAGGGTTGGGGTTGAGATTCAGGTGTCGGCCTAGGTTTAGGGTTAGGTCTGTGGTTTGAGTTAGGCTTCAGGTTAGGTTAGGTTTGAACGTAGTTTGAGGGAGTCAGTTTAGGGCTACTGTTAGTTTTTGGTTCAGTGTTACGTTTGGATTTAGCCTCAAGGTCAGGTTAGGGTTGGGGTTAAGCTTAAGGTGTCCGCCTAAGGTTAGGGTTAGGTCTGTGGTTTGATTTAGGCTTCAGGTTAGGTTACGTTTGAACTTAGTTTGAGTGAGTAAGTTTAGGGCTACTGTTAGTTTTCGGTTAACTGTTACAGTTGGAATAAGCGTCAGGGTCAGGGTAGGGTGGGGGTTAAGCATAAGGTGTCCGCCTAGGGTTAGGGTTAGGTCTGTGATTTGATTTAGGCTTCAGGTTAGGTTAGGTTTGAAGTTAGTTTGAGGGAGTCAGTTTAGGGCTACTGCTAGTTTTCGATTAACTGTTATGGTTGGAGTAAGCGTCAGGGTCAGGTTAAGTTTGGGGTTGAGCTCAAGGTGTCTGCCTAGGGTTAGGGTTAGGTGTATGGTTTGATTTAGGCTTCAGGTTAGGTTATGTTTGAACTTAGTTTGAGGGAGTAAGTTTAGGGCTACTGTTAGTTTTCGTTTAACTGTTACGGTTGGAGTTAGCGTCATGGTCAGGTTAGGGTGGGGGTTAAGCATAAGCTGTCCGCCTAGGGTTAGGGTTAGGTCTATGGTTTCATTTAGGCTTCAGGTTAGGTTAGGATTGAACTTAGTTTGAGGGAGTAAGTTTAGGGCTACTGTTAGTTTTCGGTTCAGTGTTACATTTGGATTTAGCCTCACGGTCAGGTTAGGGTTGGGGTTAAGCTTAAGGTGTCCGCCTAGGGTAAGGGTTAGGTCTATTGTTTGAGTTAGACTTCAGGTTATGTTAGGTTTGAACTTAGTTTGAGGGAGTAAGTTTAGGGCTACTGTTAGTTTTCGGGAAACTGTTACGGTTGGAGTTAGCGTCATGGCCAGGTTAGGGTTGGGGATGAGATTAAGGTGTCCCCCTAGGGTTAGGGTTAGGTGTATGCTTTGATTTAGGCTTCAGGTTAGGTTGGATTTGAACTTAGTTTGAGGGAGTAAGTTTAGGGCTATTGTTAGTTTTCGGTTAACTGTTACAGTTGGAGTAAGAGTCAGGGTCAGGGTAGGGTGGGGGTTAAGCATAAGGTGTCCGCCTAGGGTTAGGGTTAGGTCTGTGATTTGATTTAGGCTTTAGGTTAGGTTAGGTTTGAAGTTAGTTTGAGGGAGTCACTTTAGGGCTACTGTTAGTTTTCGGTTAACTGTTACGGTTGGAGTAAGCGTCAGGGTCAGGTTAAGTTTGGGGTTGAGCTTAAGGTGTCCGCCTAGGGTTAGGGTTAGGTTTGTGGTTTGAGTTAGGCTTCAGGTTAGGTTAGGTTTGAACTTAGTTTGAGGAAGTAAGTTTAGGGCTACTGTTAGTTTTCGGTTCAGTGTTACGGTTGGAAATAACGTCAGGGTCAGGTTAGGGTTGGGGTTGAGATTAAGGTGTCCGTCTAGGGTTCGGGTTAGGTGTATGGTTTCATTTAGGCTTAAGGTTAGGTTAGGTTTGAAGTTAGATTGATGGAGTAAGTTTAGGGCTACTGTTAGTTTTCGGTTAACTGTTACGGTTGGAGTAAGCGTCAGGGTCAGGTTAGAGTGGGGCTTAAGCATAAGGTGTCCGCCTAGGGTTAGGGTTAGGTCTAAGATTTGATTTAGGCTTCAGGTTAGGTTAGGTTTAAACTTAGTTTGAGGGAGTCAGTTTAGGGCTACTGTTAGTTTTCGGTTAACTGTTACTGTTGGTGTAAGTGTCAGGGTCAGGTTAGGTTTGGGGTTGAGCTTAAGGTATCAGCTTAGTGTTAGGGTTAGGTGTATGGTTTGATTTAGGCTTCAGGTTAGGATAGGTTTGAACTTAGTTTGAGGGAGTAAGTTTAGGGCTACTGTTAGTTTTCGGGTAACTGTTACGGTTGGAGTTAGCGTCACGGCCAGGTTAGGGTTGGGGTTGAGATTAAGGTGTCCGCCTAGGGTTAGCGTTAGGTGTATGGCTTGATATAGGCTTCAGGTTAGGTTATGTTTGAACTTAATTTGAAGGAGTAAGTTTAGGGCTACTGTTAGTTTTCGTTTAACTGTTACGGTTGGAGTAAGCGTCAGGGTCAGGTTAGGGTGGGGGTTAAGCATAAGGTGTCCGCCTAGGTTTAGGGTTAGGTCCATGGTATCATTTAGGCTTCAGGTTAGGTTAGGATTGAACTTAGTTTGAGCGAGTAAGTTTAGGGCTACTGTTAGTTTTCGGTTCAGTGTTACGTTTGGAGTTAGCGTGAGGGTCCGGTTAGGGTTGGTTTTGAGCTTAAGGTGTCTGCCTAGGGTTAGGGTTAGGTCTGTTGTTTGAGTTAGGCTTCAGGTTAGGTTAGGTTTGAACTGCGTTTGAGGGAGTAAGTTAAGGGCTACTGTTAGTTTTCAGTTTAGTGTTACGGTTGGAGATAGCGTCAGGGTCAGGTTAGGGTTGTGATTGAGCTTCAGGTGTCCGCCTAGGGTTAGGGTTAGGTCTATGGTTTGAGTTAGGCTTCAGGTTAGGTTAGGTTTGAACTTATTTTGAGGGAGTAAGTTTAGGGGTACTGTTAGTTTTCGGTTCAGTGTTACGGATGGAGTTAGCGTGAGGGTCAGGTTAGGGTTGGGTTTGAACTTCAGGTGTCCGCCTAGGGTTAGGGTAAGGTGTATGGTTTGATTTAGGCTTCAGGTTAGGTTAGGTTTGAACGTAGTTTGAGGCAGTAAGTTTAGGGCTACTGTTAGTTTTCGATTAAGTGTTACGGTTGGAGTAAGCATCAGGGTCAGGTTAGGTTTGGGGTTGAGCTTAAGGTGTCTGCCTAGGGTTAGGGTTAGGTGTATGGTTTGATTTAGGCTTCAGGTTAGGTTAGGTTTGAACTTAGTTTGAAGGAGTAAGTTTAGGGCTACTGTTAGTTTTCGTTTAAGTGTTAAGGTTGGAGTAAGCGTCAGGGTTAGGTTAGGGTGGGGGTTAAGCATAAGGTGTCCGCCTAGTGTTAGGGTTAGGTGTATGGTTTTATTTAGGCTTCAGGTTAGGTTAGGTTTGAAGTTAGTTTCAGAGAGTAAGTTTAGGGGTACTGTTAGTTTTCGGTTAACTGTTACAGTTGGTTTAAGCGTCAGGGTCTGGTTAGGGTTGGGGTTAAGCATAAGGTGTCCGCCTAGGGTTAGGGTTAGGTCTATGGTTTCATTTAGGCTTCAGGTTAGGTTAGGATTGAACTTAGTTTGAGGGAGTAAGTTTAGGGCTACTGTTAGTTTTCGGTTCAGTATTATGGTTGGAGTTAGCGTCAGGGTCAGGTTAGGGTTGGGGTCAGTTTGAGGTGTCCGCCTAGGGTTAGGGTTAGGTCCATGGTTTGATTTAGGCTCCAGGTTAGGTTACGCTTGAACTTAGTTTGAGTGAGTAAGTTTAGGGCTACTGTTAGTTTTCAGTTCAGTGTTACGGTTGGAGATAGCATCAGGGTCAGGTTAGGGTTGGAGTTGAGCTTAAGGTGTCTGCCTAGGGTTAGGGTTAGGTCTGTGGTTTGATTTAGGCTTCAGGTTAGGTTACGTTTTTACTTAGTTTGAGTGAGAAAGTTTAGGGCTACTGTTAGTTTTCGGTTCAGTGTTACGGTTGAAGATAGCCTCAGGGTCAGGTTGGGGTTGGGGTTGAGCTTCAGGTGTCCGCCTAGGGTTAGGGTTAGGTGTATGGTTTGAGTTAGGCTTCAGGTTACGTTAGGTTTGAACTTAGTTTGAGGGAGTAAGTTTAGGGATACTGTTCGTTTTCGGTTCAGTGTTACGGTTGGAGTTAGCGTGAGGGTCAGGTTAGGGTTGTGGTTGAGCTTAAGGTGTCCGCCTAGGGTTAGGGTTAGGTGTATGGTTTTATTTTGGCTTCTGGTTAGGTTAGGTTTGAACTTAGTTTGAGGAAGTAAGTTTAGGGCTACTGTTAGTTTTCGGGTAACTGTTACTGTTGGAGTTAGCGTCAGGGTCAGGTTAGGGTTGGGGTTGAGCATAAGGTGTCCGCCTAGGGTTAGGGTTAGGTGTATGGTTTGATTTTCGCTTCAGGTTAGGTTAGGTTTGAAGTTAGTTTCAGGGAGTAAGTTTAGGGCTATTGTTAGTTTTCGGTTAACTGTTACAGTTGTAGTAAGCGTCAGGTTCAGGTTAGGGTGGGGGTTAAGCATAAGGTGTCCGCCTAGGGTTAGGGTTAGGTCTATGGTTTCATTTAGGCTTCAGGTTAGGTTAGGATTGAACTTAGTTTGAGGGAGTAAGTTTAGGGCTACTGTTAGTTTTCGGGAAACTGTTATGATTGGAGTTAGCGTCAGGGCAAGGTTAGGGTTGGGGTTGAGATTAAGGTGTCCGCCTAGGGTTAGGGTTAGGTGTATGGTTTCATTTAGGCTTAAGGTTAGGTTAGGTTTGAAGTTAGTTTGATGGAGTAAATTTAGGGCTACTGTTAGTTTTCGGTTAACTGTTACGGTTTGAGTAAGCGTCAGGGTCAGGTTAGGGTGGGGGTTAAGCATAAGGTGTCCGCCTCGGGTTAGGGTTTGGTCTAAGATTTGATTTAGGCTTCAGGTTAGGTTAGGTTTGAACTTAGTTTTAGGGAGTAAGTTTAGGGATACTGTTAGGTTTCAATTAACTGTTACAGTTGATGTAAGTGTCAGCGTCAGGTTAGGTTTGGGGTTGAGCTTAAGGTTTCCGCCTAGGTTTAGGGTTAGGTCTATGGTTTGAGTTAGGCTTCAGGTTAGGTTAGGTTTGAACTTAGTTTGAGGGAGTAAGTTTAGGGCTACTGTTAGTTTTCGGTTCAGTGTTACGGTGGGAGATAGCGTCAGGGTCAGGTTAGGATTGGGGTTGAACTTCAGGTGTCCGCCTATTGTTAGGGTTAGGTCTATGATTTGAGTTAGGCTTCAGGTTAGGTTAGGTTTGAACTTAGTTTGAGCGAGTAAGTTTAGGGCTACTGTTAGTTTTTGGTTTAGTGTTTCGGTTGGAGATAGCGTCATGGTCAAGTTAGGGTTGGGGTTGAGATTCATGTGTCCACCTAGGTTTAGGGTTAGGTATATGGTTTGAGTTAGGCTTCAGGTTAGGTTAGGTTTGAACTTAGTTTGAGGGAGTCAGTTTAGCCCTATTGTATTATTTGGTTCAGTGTTAAGGTTGGAGTTAGCGTGAGGGTCAGGTTAGGGTTGGGGTTGAGCTTAAGGTGTCCTCCTAGGGTTAGGGTTAGGTCTGTAGTTTGAGTTAGGCTTCAGGTTAGGTTAGGTTTGAACTTAGTTTGAGGGAGTAATTTTAGGGCTACTGTTAGTTTTCGGTTCAGTGTTACGGTTGGAGATAGCGTCAGGGTCAGGTTAGGGTTGTGATTGAGCTTCAGGTGTCCGCCTAGGGTTAGGGTTAGGTATATGGTTTGAGTTAGGCTTCAGGTTAGGTTAGGTTTGAACTTAGTTTGAGGGAGTAAGTTTAGGGCTACTGTTAGTTTTCGGTTCAGTGTTACGGTTGGAGATAGCGTCAGGGTCTGGTTAGGGTTGTGGTTGAGTTTCAGGTGTCCGCCTAGGGTTAGGGTTAGGACTATGGTTTGAGTTAGGCTTCAAGTTAGGTTAGGTTTGAAGTTAGATTGAGGGAGTAAGTTTAGGGCTACTGTTAGTTTTCGGTTAACTGTTACAGTTGGAGAAAGCGTCAGGGTCAGGTTAGGGTGGGGGTTAAGCATAAGGTGTCCGCCTAGGGTTAGGGTTAGGTCTATGATTTGATTTAGGCTTCAGGTTAGGTTAGGTTTGAACTTAGTTTGAGGGAGTCAGTTTATGGCTACTGTTAGTTTTCGGTTCACTCTTATGGTTGGAGTAAGCTTAAGGGTCAGGTTACGTTTGGGGTTGAGCTTTAGGTGTCCGCCTAGGGTTAGGGTTAGGTGTATGGTTTGATTTAGGCTTCAGGTTAGGTTAGGTTTGAACTTAGTTTAAGGGTGGAAGTTTAGGGCTACTGTTAGTTTTCGTTTAACTGTTACAGTTGGACTAAGCGTCAGGGTCAGGTTAGGGTGGGGGTTAAGCATAAGGTGTCCGCCTAGGGTTAGAGTTAGGTCTATGGTTTCATTTAGGCTTCAGGTTGGTTAGGATTAAACTTAGTTTGAGGGAGTAAGTTTAGGGCCACTGTTAGTTTTCGGTTCAGTGTTATGGTTCGATTTAGCCTCAGGGTCAGGTTAGGGTTGGGGTTAAGCTTAAGGTGTCCGCCTAGGGTTAGGGTTAGGTCTATTGTTTGAGTTAGGCTCCAGGTTAGGTTAGGTTTGATCTTAGTTTGAGGGAGACAGTTTAGGGCTACTGTTAGTTTTCGTTTAACTGTTACGGTTGGAGAAAGCTTCAGGGTCAGGTTAGGGTGGGGGTTAAGCATAAGGTGTCCGCCTAGGGTGAGGGTTAGGTCGATGGTTTCATTTAGGCATCAGGTTAGGTTAGGATTGAACTTAGTTTGAGGGAGTAAGTTTAGGGCTACTGTTAGTTTTCGGTTCAATGTTGCGTTGTAGTTAGCGTGAGGGTCCGGTTAGTGTTGGGGTTGAGCTTAAGGTGTCCGCCTAGGGTTAGGGTTAGGTCTATGGTTTGAGTTAGGCTTCAGGTTAGGTTAGGTTTGAACTTAGTTTGAGGGAGTAAGTTTACGGCTACTGTTAGTTTTCAGTTCAGTGTTACGGTTGGACATAGCGTCAGGGTCAGGTTAGGGTTGGGGTTGAGCTTCAGGTGTCCCCCTAGGGTTAGGGTTAGGTCTATGGTTTGAGTTAGGCTTCAGGTTAGGTTAGGTTTGAACTTAGTTTGAGGGAGTAAGTTTAGGGCTACTTTTAGTTTTCGGTTCAGTGTTATGGTTGGAGTTAGCGTGAGGGTCAGGTTAGGGTTGGGTTTGACCTTCAGGTGTCCGCCTAGGGTTAGGGTTAGGTGTATGGTTTGATTTAGGCTTCAGGTTAGGTTAGGTTTGAACTTAGTTTGAGGCAGTAAGTTTAGGGCTACTGTTAGTTTTCGGGTAACTGTTACGATTGGAATTAGCGTCAGGGCCAGGTCAGGGTTGGGGTTGAAACTTAAGGTGTCCGCCTAGGGTTAGAGTTAGGTGTATGATTTGATTTAGGCTCCAAATTAGGTTATGTTTGAACTTAGTTTGAGGGAGTAAGTTTAGGGCTACTGTTATTTTTCGGTTCAGTGTTACGGTTGGATTTAACCTCAGGGTCAGGTTAGGGTTGAGGTTAAGCTTAAGGTGTCCGCCTAGGGTTAGGGTTAGGTCTATTGTTTTATTTAGGCTTCAGGTTAGGTTAGGTTTGAACTTAGTTTGAGGGAGTAAGTTTAGGGCTAATGTTAGCTTTTGGTTCAGTGTTACATTTGGAGTTAGCCTGAGTGTCCGGTTAGGGTTGGGGTTGAGCTTAAGGTGTCCGCCTAGGGTTAGGGTTAGGACTGTGGTTTCAGATAGGCTTCAGGTTAGGTTAGGTTTGAACTTAGTTTGAGGGAGTAAGTTTAGTGCTACTGTTAGTTTTCGGTTCAGTGTAACGGTTGGAGATAGCGTCATGGTCAAGTTAGGGTTGGGGTTGAGATTCAGATGTCCGCCCAGGGTTAGGGTTAGGTCTATGGTTTGAGTTAGGCTTCAGGTTAAGTTAGGTTTGAACTTAGTTTGAGCGAGTAAGTTTAGGGCTACTGTTAGTTTTCGGTTTAGTGTTACGGTTGGAGATAGCGTCAGGGTCTGGTTAGGGTTGTGGTTGAGTTTCAGGTGTCCGCCTAGGTTTAGGGTTAGGACTATGGTTTGAGTTAGGCTTCAAGTTAGGTTAGGTTTGAAGTTAGTTTGAGGGAGTAAGTTTAGGGCTACTGTTAGTATTCGGGTAACTGTTACTGTTGGAGTTAGCGTCAGGGCCAGGTTAGGGTTGGGGTTGAGCTTAGGGTGTCCGCCTAGGGTTAGGGTTAAGTGTATGGTTTGATTTAGGCTTCAGGTTAGGTTAGGATTGAAGTTACTTTGAGGGAGTAAGTATAGGGCTACTGTTAGTTTTCGGTTAACTGTTACAGTTGGAGTAAGCGTCAGGGTCAGGTTAGAATGGGGGTTAAGCATAAGGTGTCCGCCTAGGCTTAGGGTTAGGTCTATTGTTTGAGTTAGGCTCCAGGTTAGGTTAGGTTTGAACTTAGTTTGAGGGAGACAGTTTAGGGCTACTCTTAGGTTTCGTTTAACTGTTACGGTTGGAGTAAGCTTCAGGGTCAGGTTAGGGTGGGGGTTAAGCATAAGGTGTCCGCCTACGGTTAGGGTTAGGTCTATGGTTTCATTTAGGCTTCTGGTTAGGTTAGGATTGAACTTAGTTTGAGGGAGTAAGTTTAGGGCTACTGTTAGTTTTCGGTTCAATGTTACGTTTGGAGTTACCGTGAGGGTCCGGTTAGGGTTGGGGTTGAGCTTAAGGTGTCCGCCTAGGGTTAGGGTTAGGTCTATGGTTTCATTTAGGCTTCAGGTTAGGTTAGGATTGAACTTAGTTTGAGGGAGTAAGTTTAGGGCCACTGTTAGTTTTCGGTTCAGTGTTACGGTTCGATTTAGCCTCAGGGTCAGGTTAGGGTTGGGGTTAAGCTTAAGGTGTCCGCCTAGGGTTAGGGTTAGGTCGATGGTTTGATTTAGGCTCCAGGTTAGGTTACGTTTGAACTTAGTTTGAGTGAATAAGTTTAGGGCTACTGTTAGTTTTCGGTTAAGTGTTACGGTTGGAGATAGCGTCAGGGTCAGGTTAGGGTTGGAGTTGAGCTTAAGCTGTCTGCCTAGGGTTAGGTTTAGGTCTGTGGTTTGATTTAGGCTTCAGGTTAGGTTACGTTTGAACTTAGTTTGAGTGAGTAAGTTTAGGGCTACTGTTAGTTTTCGGTTCAGTGTTACGGTTGGAGATAGCGTCAGTGTCAAATTAGGGTTGGGGTTGAGCTTCAGGTGTCCGCCTATTGTTAGGGTTAGGTCTATGATTAGAGTTAGGCTTCAGGTTAGGTTAGGTTTGAACTTAGTTTGAGCGAGTAAGTATAGGGCTACTGTTAGTTTTCGGTTTAGTGTTACGGTTGGAGATAGCGTCATGGTCAAGTTAGAATTGGGGTTGAGATTCAGGTGTCCGCCTAGGGTTAGGGTTAGGTCTATGGTTTGTGTTAGGCTTCAGGTTAAGTTAGGTTTGAACTTAGTTTGAGGGAGTAAGTTTAGGACTATTGTATTTTTTGGTTCAGTGTTACGGTTGAATTTAGACTCAGGGTCAGGTAAGGGTTGGGGACAAGCTTAAGGTGTCCACCTAGGGTTAGGGTTAGGTCTATTGTTTGAGTTAGGCTTCAGGTTACGTTAGGTTTGAACTTAGTTTGAGGGAGTAAGTTTAGGGCTACTGTTAATTTTCTGTTCAGTGTTATGGTTGGAGTTAGCGTGAGGGTCAGGTTAGGGTTGGGGTTGAGCTTAAGGTGTCCTCCTAGGGTTAGGGTTAGGTCTGTGGTTTGAGTTAGGCTTCAGGTTAGGTTAGGTTTGAACTTAGTTTGAGGGAGTAAGTTAAGGGCTACTGTTAGTTTTCGGTTCAGTGTTACGGTTGGAGATAGCGTCAGGGTCAGGTTAGGGTTGTGATTGAGCTTCAGGTGTCCGCCTAGGGTTAGGGTTAGGTCTATGGTTTGAGTTAGGCTTCAGGTTAGGTTAGGTTTGAACTTAGTTTGAGGGAGTAAGTTTAGGGCTACTGTTAGTTTTAGGTTCAGTGTTACGGTTGGAGATATCGTCAGGGTCTGGTTAGGGTTGTGGTTGAGTTTCAGGTATCAGCCTAGGGTTAGGTTTAGGACTATGGTTTGAGTTAGGCTTCAAGTTAGGTTAGGTTTGAAGTTAGTTGGAGGGAGTAAGTTTAGGGCTACTGTTAGTTTTCGGGTAACTGTTACTATTGGAGTTAGCGTCAGGGCCAGGTTAGGGTTGGGGTTGAGCTTAAGGTGTCCGCCTAGGGTTAGGGTTAGGTGTATGGTTTGATTTAGGCTTCAGGTTAGGTTAGGTTTGAAGTTAGTTTGAGGGAGTAAGTTTAGGGCTACTGTTAGTTTTCGGTTAACTGTTACAGTTGGAGTAAGTTTCAGGGTCAGGTTAGGGTGGGGGTTAAGCATAAGGTGTCTGCCTAGGGTTAGGGTTAGGTCTATGATTTGATTTAGGCTTCAGGTTAGGTTAGGTTTGAACTTAGTTTGAGGGAGTCAGTTTATGGCTACTGTTAGTTTTCGATTAACTCTTACGGTTGGAGTAAGCGTCAGGGTCAGGTTAGGTTTGGGGTTGAGCTTTAGGTGTCCGCCTAGGGTTAGGGTTAGGTGTATGGTTTGATTTAGGCTTCAGGTTAGGTTAGGTTTGAACTTAGTTTGAGGGTGTAAGTTTAGGGCTACTGTTAGTTTTCGTTTAACTGTTACGGTTGGAGTAAGCATCAGGGTCAGGTTAGGGTCGGGGTTAAGCATAAGGTGTCCGCCTAGGGTTAGGGTTAGGTTTATGGTTTCATTTAGGCTTCAGGTTAGGTTAGGATTGAACTTAGTTTGAGGCAGTAAGTTTAGGGCCACTGTTAGTTTTCGGTTCAGTGTTATGGTTCGATTTAGCCTCAGGGTCAGGTTAGGTTTGGGGTTAAGCTTAAGGTGTCCGCCTAGGGTTAGGGTTAGGTCGATGGTTTCATTTAGGCTTCAGGTTATGTTAGGATTGAACTTAGTTTGAGGGAGTAAGTTTAGGGCTACTGTTAGTTTTTGGTTCAATGTTACGTTGTAGTTAGCGTGAGGGTCCGGTTAGGGTTGAGGTTGAGCTTAAGGTGTCCGCCTAGGGTTAGGGTTAGGTCTATGGTTTGAGTTAGGCTTCAGGTTAGGTTAGGTTTGAACTTAGTTTGAGGGAGTAAGTTTACGGCTACTGTTAGTTTTCGGTTCAGTGTTACGGTTGGAGATAGCGTCAGGGTCAGGTTAGGGTTGGGGTTGAGCTTCAGGTGTCCCCCTAGGTTTAGAGTTAGGTCTATGGTTTGAGTTAGGCTTCAGGTTAGGTTAGGTTTGAACTTAGTTTTAGGGAGTAAGTTAAGGGCTACTGTTAGTTTTCGTTTCAGTGTTACGGTTGGAGTTAGCGTGAGGCTCAGGTTTGGGTTGGGATTGAACTTCAGGTGTCCGCCTAGGGTTAGGGTTAGGTGTATGGTTTGATTTAGGCTTCAGGTTAGGTTAGGTTTGAACTTAGTTTGAGGCAGTAAGTTTAAGGCTACTGTTAGTTTTCGGGTAACTGTTACGGTTGGAGTTAGCGTCAGGGCCAGGTTAGGGTTGGGGTTGAGCTTAAGGTGTCCGCCTAGGGTTAGGGTTAGGTGTATGGTTTGATTTAGGCTCCAAATTAGGTTATGTTTGAACTTAGTTTGAGGGAGTAAGTTTAGGGCTACTGTTATTTTTCGGTTCAGTGTTACGGTTGGATTTAACCTCAGGGTCAGGTTAGGGTTGGGGTTAAGCTTAAGGTGTCCGCCTAGGGTTAGGGTTAGTTCTATTGTTTGATTTAGGCTTCAGGTTAGTTTAGGTTGGAACTTAGTTTGAGGGAGTAACTTTAGGGCTACTGTTAGTTTTTGGTTCAGTGTTACATTTGGAGTTAGCATGAGTGTCCGGTTAGGGTTGGGGTTGAGCTTAAGGTGTCCGCCTAGTGTTAGGGTTAGGTCTGTGGTTTGAGATAGGCTTCAGGTTAGGTTAGGTTTGATCTTAGTTGGAGGGAGTAAGTTTAGGGCTACTGTTAGTTTTCGGTTCAAGATATCGTCAGGGTCAGGTTAGGGTTGGGGTTGAGCTTCAGGTGTCCGCCTATTTTTAGGGTTAGGTCTATGATTTGAGTTAGGCTTCAGGTTAGGTTAGGTTTGAACTTAGTTTGAGCGAGTAAGTTTAGGGCTACTGTTAGTTTTCGGTTTATTGTTACGGGTGGAGATAGCGTCATGTTCAAGTAAGGGTTGGGGTTGAGATTCAGGTGTCCGCCTAGGGTTAGGGTTAGGTCTATGGTTTGAGATAGTCTTCAGGTTAGGGTAGGTTTGAACTTAGTTTGAGGGAGTAAGTTTAGCCCTATTGTATTTTTTGGTTCAGTGTTACGGTTGAATTTAGCCTCAGGGTCAGGTTAGGGTTGGGGTCAAGCTTAAGGTGTCCGCCTAGGGTTAGGGTTAGGTCTATTGTTTGAGTTAGGCTTCAGGTTAGGTTAGGTTTGAACTTAGTTTGAGGGAGTAAGTTTAGGGCTATTGTTAGTTTTCGGTTCAGTGTTAAGGTTGGAGTTAGCGTGAGGGTCAGGTTAGGGTTGGGGTTGAGCTTAAGGTGTCCTCCTAGGGTTAGGGTTAGGTGTATGGTTTGATTTAGGCTTCAGGTTAGGTTAGGTTTGAAGTTAGATTGAGGGAGTAAGTTTAGGGCTACTGTTAGTTTTCGGTTAACTGTTACAGTTGGAGTAAGCGTCAGGGTTATGTTAGGGTGGGGGTTAAGCATAAGGTTTCCGCATAGGGTTAGGGTTAGGTCTATGATTTGATTTAGGCTTCAAGTTAGGTTAGGTTTGAACTTAGTTTGAGGGAGTCAGTTTATGGCTACTGTTAGTTTTCCGTTAACTCTTACGGTTGGAGTAAGTGTCAGGGTCAGGTTAGGTTTGGGGTTGAGCTTTAGGTGTCCGCCTAGGGTTAGGGTTAGCTGTATGGTTTGATTTAGGCTTCAGGTTAGGTTAGGTTTGAACTTAGTTTGAGGGTGTAAGTTTAGGGCTACTGTTAGTTTTCGTTTAACTGTTACGGTTGGAGTAAGCGTCAGGGTCAGGTTAGGGTGGGGGTTAAGCATAAGGTGTCTGCCTAGGGTTAGGGTTAGGTCTATGGTTTCATTTAGGCTTCAGGTTACTTTAGGATTGAACTTAGTTTGAGGGAGTAAGTTTAGGGCCACTGTTAGTTTTCGGTTCAGTGTTACGGTTCGATTTAGCCTCAGGGTCAGGTTAGGGTTGGGGTAAAGCTTAAGGTGTCCGCCTAGGGTTAGGGTTAGGTCTATTGTTTGAGTTAGGCTCCAGGTTAGGTTAGGTTTGAACTTAGTTTGAGGGAGACAGTTTAGGGCTACTGTTAGTTTTCGTTTAACTGTTACGGTTGGAGTAAGCTTCAGGGTCAGGTTAGGGTGGGGGTTAAGCATAAGGTGTCCGCCTACGGTTAGGGTTAGGTCTATGGTTTCATTTAGGCTTCAGGTTAGGTTAGGATTGAACTTAGTTTGAGGGAGTAAGTTTAGGGCTACTGTAAGTTTTCGGTTCAATGTTACGTTTGGAGTTAGCGTGAGGGTCCGGTTAGGGTTGGGGTTGAGCTTAAAGTGTCCGCCTAGGGTTAGGGTTAGGTCTGTGGTTTGAGTTAGGCTTCAGGTTAGGTTAGGTATGAACTTTGTTTGAGGGAGTAAGTTTAGCCCTATTGTATTTTTTGGTTCAGTGTTACGGTTGAATTTAGCCTCAGGGTCAGGTTAGGGTTGGGGTCAAGCTTAAGATGTCCGCCTAGGGTTAGGTTTAGGTCTATTGTTTGAGTTAGGCTTCAGGTTAGGTTAGGTTTGAACTTAGTTTGAGGGAGTAAGTTTAGGGCTACTGTTAGTTTTCGGTTCAGTGTTACGGTTGGAGTTAGCGTGAGGGTCAGGTAAGGGTTGGGGTTGAGCTTAAAGTGTCCTCCTAGGGTTAGGGTTAGGTCTGTGGTTTGAGTTAGGCTTCAGGTTAGGTTAGGATTGAACTTAGTTTGAGGGAGTAAGTTTAGGGCTACTGTTAGTTTTCGGTTCTTTGTTACGGTTGGAGATAGCGTCAGGGTCAGGTTAGGGTTGTGATTGAGCTTCAGGTGTCTGCCTAGGGTTAGGGTTAGGTATATGGTTTGAGTTAGGCTTCAGGTTAGGTTAGGTTTGAACTTAGTTTGAGGGAGTAAGTTTAGGGCTACTGTTAGTTTTCGGTTCAATGTTACGGTTGGAGATAGCGTCAGGGTCTGTTTAGGGTTGTGGTTGAGTTTCAGGTGTCCGCCTAGGGTTAGGGTTAGGACTATGGTTTGAGTTAGGCTTCAGCATAGGTTAGGTTTGAACTTAGTTTGAGGGTGTAAGTTTAGGGCTACTGTTAGTTTTCGTTTAACTGTTACGGTTGGAGTAAGCGTCAGGGTTAGGTTAGGGTGGGGGTTAAGCATAAGGTGTGCGCCTACGGTTGGGGTTAGGACTACGGTTTGATTTAGGCTTCAGGTTAGGTTAGGATTGAACTTAGTTTGAGGGAGTAAGTTTAGGGCTACTCTTAGTTTTCAGTTCAGTGTTACGGTTGGATTTAACCTCAGGTCAGGTTAGCTTTGGGGTTAAGCTTAAGGTGTCCGCCTAGGGTTAGGGTTAGGTCTATTGTTTGATTTAGGCTTCAGGTTAGGTTAGGTTTGAACTTAGTTTGAGGGCGTAAGTTTAGGGCTACTGTTAGTTTTTGGTTCAGTGTTACATTTGGAGTTAGCGTGAGTGTCCGGTTAGGGTTGGGGTTGAGCTTAAGGTGTCCGCCTTGGGTTAGGGTTAGGTCTATGGTTTGAGATAGGCTTCAGGTTAGGTTAGGTTTGAACTTAGTTTGAGGGAGTATGTTTAGGGCTACTGTTAGTTTTCGGTTCAGTGTTACGGTTGGAGATAGCGTCAGGGTCAGGTTAGGGTTGGGGTTGATTTTCAGGTGTCCGCCTATTGTTAGGGTTAGGTCTATGATTTGAGTTAGGCTTCAGGATAGGTTAGGTTTGAACTTAGTTTGAGGGAGACAGTTTAGGGCTACTCTTAGTTTTCGTTTAACTGTTACGGTTGGAGTAAGCTTCAGGGTCAGGTTAGGGTGGGGGTTAAGCATAAGGTGTCCGCCTACGGTTAGGGTTAGGTCTATGGTTTCATTTAGGCTTCTGGTTAGGTTAGGATTGAACTTAGTTTGAGGGAGTAAGTTTAGGGATACTGTTAGTTTTCGGTTCAATGTTACGTTTGGAGTTACCGTGAGGGTCCGGTTAGGGTTGGGGTTGAGCTTAAGGTGTCCGCCTAGGGTTAGGGTTAGGTCTATGGTTTCATTTAGGCTTCAGGTTAGGTTAGGATTGAACTTAGTTTGAGGGAGTAAGTTTAGGGCCACTGTTAGTTTTCGGTTCAGTGTTACGGTTCGATTTAGCCTCAGGGTCAGGTTAGGGTTGGGGTTAAGCTTAAGGTGTCCGCCTAGGGTTAGGGTTAGGTCGATGGTTTGATTTAGGCTCCAGGTTAGGTTACGTTTGAACTTAGTTTGAGTGAATAAGTTTAGGGCTACTGTTAGTTTTCGGTTAAGTGTTACGGTTGGAGATAGCGTCAGGGTCAGGTTAGGGTTGGAGTTGAGCTTAAGCTGTCTGCCTAGTTTTAGGTTTAGGTCTGTGGTTTGATTTAGGCTTCAGGTTAGGTTACGTTTGAACTTAGTTTGAGTGAGTAAGTTTAGGGCTACTGTTAGTTTTCGGTTCAGTGTTACGGTTGGAGATAGCGTCAGTGTCAAATTAGGGTTGGGGTTGAGCTTCAGGTGTCCGCCTATTGTTAGGGTTAGGTCTATGATTAGAGTTAGGCTTCAGGTTAGGTTAGGTTTGAACTTAGTTTGAGCGAGTAAGTTTAGGGCTACTGTTAGTTTTCGGTTTAGTGTTACGGTTGGAGATAGCGTCATGGTCAAGTTAGAATTGGGGTTGAGATTCAGGTGTCCGCCTAGGGTTAGGGTTAGGTCTATGGTTTGTGTTAGGCTTCAGGTTAAGTTAGGTTTGAACTTAGTTTGAGGGAGTAAGTTTAGGACTATTGTATTTTTTGGTTCAGTGTTACGGTTGAATTTAGACTCAGGGTCAGGTTAGGGTTGGGGACAAGCTTAAGGTGTCCGCCTAGGGTTAGGGTTAGGTCTATTGTTTGAGTTAGGCTTCAGGTTACGTTAGGTTTGAACTTAGTTTGATGGAGTAAGTTTAGGGCTACTGTTAATTTTCTGTTCAGTGTTACGGTTGGAGTTAGCGTGAGGGTCAGGTTAGGGTTGGGGTTGAGCTTAAGGTGTCCTCATAGGTTTAGGGTTAGGTCTGTGGTTTGAGTTAGGCTTCAGGTTAGGTTAGGTTTGAACTTAGTTTGAGGGAGTAAGTTAAGAGCTACTGTTAGTTTTCGGTTCAGTGTTACGGTTGGAGATAGCGTCAGGGTCAGGTTAGGGTTGTGATTGAGCTTCAGGTGTCCGCCTAGGGTTAGGGTTAGGTCTATGGTTTGAGTTAGGCGTCAGGTTAGGTTAGGTTTGAACTTAGTTTGAGGGAGTAAGTTTAGGGCTACTGTTAGTTTTAGGTTCAGTGTTACGGTTGGAGATATCGTCAGGGTCTGGTTATGGTTGTGGTTGAGTTTCAGGTATCAGCCTAGGGTTAGGTTTAGGACTATGGTTTGAGTTAGGCTTCAAGTTAGGTTAGGTTTGAAGTTAGTTGGAGGGAGTAAGTTTAGGGCTACTGTTAGTTTTCGGGTAACTGTTACTATTGGAGTTAGCGTCAGGGCCAGGTTAGGGTTGGGGTTGAGCTTAAGGTGTCCGCCTAGGGTTAGGGTTAGGTGTATGGTTTGATTTAGGCTTCAGGTTAGGTTAGGTTTGAAGTTAGTTTGAGGGAGTAAGTTTAGGGCTACTGTTAGTTTTCGGTTAACTGTTACAGTTGGAGTAAGCGTCAGGGTCAGGTTAGGGTGGGGGTTAAGCATAAGGTGTCTGCCTAGGGTTAGGGTTAGGTCTATGATTTGATTTAGGCTTCAGGTTAGGTTAGGTTTGAACTTAGTTTGAGGGAGTCAGTTTATGGCTACTGTTAGTTTTCGATTAACTCTTACGGTTGGAGTAAGCGTCAGGGTCAGGTTAGGTTTGGGGTTGAGCTTTAGGTGTCCGCCTAGGGTTAGGGTTAGGTGTATGGTTTGATTTAGGCTTCAGGTTAGGTTAGGTTTCAACTAAGTTTGAGGGTGCAAGTTTAGGGCTACTGTTAGTTTTCGTTTAACTGTTACGGTTGGAGTAAGCGTCAGGGTCAGGTTAGGGTGGGGGTTAAGCATAAGGTGTCCGCCTAGGGTTAGGGTTAGGTTTATGGTTTCATTTAGGCTTCAGGTTAGGTTAGGATTGAACTTAGTTTGAGGGAGTAAGTTTAGGGCCACTGTTAGTTTTCGGTTCAGTGTTATGGTTTGATTTAGCCTCAGGGTCAGGTTAGGTTTGGGGTTAAGCTTAAGGTGTCCGCCTAGGGTTAGGGTTAGGTCGATGGTTTCATTTAGGCTTCAGGTTATGTTAGGATTGAACTTAGTTTGAGGGAGTAAGTTTAGGGCTACTGTTAGTTTTTAGTTCAATGTTACGTTGTAGTTAGCGTGAGGGTCCGGTTAGGGTTGAGGTTGAGCTTAAGGTGTCCGCCTAGGGTTAGGGTTAGGTCTATGGTTTGAGTTAGGCTTCAGGTTAGGTTAGGTTTGAACTTAGTTTGAGGGAGTAAGTTTACGGCTACTGTTAGTTTTCGGTTCAGTGTTACGGTTGGAGATAGCGTCAGGGTCAGGTTAGGGTTGGGGTTGAGCTTCATGTGTCCCCCTAGGTTTAGAGTTAGGTCTATGCTTTGAGTTAGGCTTCAGGTTAGGTTAGGTTTGAACTTAGTTTTAGGGAGTAAGTTTAGGGCTACTGTTAGTTTTCGGTTCAGTGTTACAGTTGGAGTTAGCGTGAGGCTCAGTTTTGGGTTGGGATTGAACTTCAGGTGTCCGCCTAGGGTTAGGGTTAGGTGTATGGTTTGATTTAGGCTTCAGGTTAGGTTAGGTTTGAACTTAGTTTGAGGCAGTAAGTTTAAGGCTACTGTTAGTTTTCTGGTAACTGTTACGGTTGGAGTTAGCGTCAGGGCCAGGTTAGGGTTGGGGTTGAGCTTAAGGTGTCCGCATAGGGTTAGGGTTAGTTCTATTGTTTGATTTAGGCTTCAGGTTAGTTTAGGTTGGAACTTAGTTTGAGGGAGTAAGTTTAGGGCTACTGTTAGTTTTTGGTTCAGTGTTACATTTGGAGTTAGCATGAGTGTCCGGTTAGGGTTGGGGTTGAGCTTAAGGTGTCCGCCTAGTGTTAGGGTTAGGTCTGTGGTTTGAGATAGGCTTCAGGTTAGGTTAGGTTTGAACTTAGTTGGAGGGAGTAAGTTTAGGGCTACTGTTAGTTTTCGGTTCAGTGTTACGGTTGGAGATATCGTCAGGGTCAGGTTAGGGTTGGGGTTGAGCTTCAGGTGTCCGCCTATTGTTAGGGTTAGGTCTATGATTTGAGTTAGGCTTCAGGTTAGGTTAGGTTTGAACTTAGTTTGAGCGAGTAAGTTTAGGGCTACTGTTAGTTTTCGGTTTATTGTTACGGGTGGAGATAGCGTCATGGTCAAGTAAGGGTTGGGGTTGAGATTCAGGTGTCCGCCTAGGGTTAGGGTTAGGTCTATGGTTTGAGATAGTCTTCAGGTTAGGGTAGGTTTGAACTTAGTTTGAGGGAGTAAGTTTAGCCCTATTGTATTTTTTGGTTCAGTGTTACGGTTGAATTTAGCCTCAGGGTCAGGTTAGGGTTGGGGTCAAGCTTAAGGTGTCCGCCTAGGGTTAGGGTTAGGTCTATTGTTTGAGTTAGGCTTCAGGTTAGGTTAGGTTTGAACTTAGTTTGAGGGAGTAAGTTTAGGGCTACTGTTAGTTTTCGGTTCAGTGTTAAGGTTGGAGTGAGCGTGAGGGTCAGGTTAGGGTTGGGGTTGAGCTTAAGGTGTCCTCCTAGGGTTAGGGTTAGGTGTATGGTTTGATTTAGGCTTCAGCATAGGTTAGGTTTGAACTTAGTTTGAGGGAGTAAGTTTAGGGCTACTGTTAGTTTTCGGTTCAGTGTTAGGGTTGGAGATAGCGTCAGGGTCAGGTTAGGGTTGGGGTTGATTTTCAGGTGTCCGCCTATTGTTAGGGTTAGGTCTATGATTTGAGTTAGGCTTCAGGTTAGCTTAGGTTTGAACTTAGTTTGAGGGTGTAAGTTTAGGGCTACTGTTAGTTTTCGTTTAACTCTTACGGTTGGAGTAAGCGTTAGGGTCAGGTTAGGGTGGGGGTTAAGCATAAGGTGTCTGCCTAGGGTTAGGGTTAGGTCTATGGTTTCATTTAGGCTTCAGGTTACTTTAGGATTGAACTTAGTTTGAGGGAGTAAGTTTAGGGCCACTGTTAGTTTTCGGTTCAGTGTTACGGTTCGATTTAGCCTCAGGGTCAGGTTAGGGTTGGGGTTAAGCTTAAGGTGTCCGCCTAGGGTTAGGGTTAGGTCTATTTTTTGAGTTAGGCTCCAGGTTAGGTTAGGTTTGAACTTAGTTTGAGGGAGACAGTTTAGGGCTACTCTTAGTTTTCGTTTAACTGTTACAGTTGGAGTAAGCTTCAGGGTCAGGTTAGGGTGGGGGTTAAGCATAAGGTGTCCGCCTACGGTTAGGGTTAGGTCTATGGTTTCATTTAGGCTTCTGGTTAGGTTAGGATTGAACTTAGTTTGAGGGAGTAAGTTTAGGGCTACTGTTAGTTTTCGGTTCAATGTTACGTTTGGAGTTAGCGTGAGGGTCCGGTTAGGGTTGGGGTTGAGCTTAAGGTGTCCGCCTAGGGTTAGGGTTAGGTCTGTGGTTTGAGTTAGGCTTCAGGTTAGGTTAGGTTTGAACTTAGTTTGAGGGAGTAAGTTTACGGCTACTGTTAGTTTTCGGTTCAGTGTTACGGTTGGAGATAGCGTCAGGGTCTGGTTAGGGTTGGGGTTGAGCTTCAGGTGTCCGCCTAGGGTTAGGGTTAGGTCTATGGTTTGAGTTAGGCTTCAGGTTAGGTTAGGTTTGAACTTAGTTTTAGGGAGTAAGTTTAGGGCTACTGTTAGTTTTCGGTACAGTGTTACGGTTGGAGTTAGCGTGAGGGTCAGGTTAGTGTTGGGTTTGAACTTCAGGTGTCCGCCTAGGGTTAGGGTTAGGTGTATGGTTTGATTTAGGCTTCAGGTTAGGTTAGGTTTGAACTTAGTTTGAGGCAGTAAGTTTAGGGCTACTGTTAGTTTTCGGGTAACTGTTACGGCTGGAGTAAGCGTCAGGGTCAGGTTAGGTTTGGCGTTGAGCGTAAGGTGTCCGCCTAGGTTTAGGGTTAGTTGTATGGTTTGATTTAGGCTTCAGGTTAGATTATGTTTGAACTTAGTTTGAGGGAGTAAGTTTAGGGCTACTGTTAGTTTTCGTTTAACTGTTACGGTTGGAGTAAGCGTCAGGGTTAGGTTAGGGTGGGGGTTAAGCATAAGGTGTCCGCCTAGGGTTAGGGTTAGGACTATGGTTTCATTTAGGCTTCAGGTTAGGTTAGGATTGAACTTAATTTGAGGGAGTAAGTTTAGGGCTACTGTTACTTTTCGGTTCAGTGTTACAGTTGGATTTAACCTCAGGGTCAGGTTAGGGTTTGGGTTAAGCTTAAGGTGTCCGCCTAGGATTAGGGTTAGGTCTTTTGTTTGATTTAGGCTTCAGGTTAGGTTAGGTTTGAACTTAGTTTGAGGGAGTAAGTTTAGGGCTTCTGTTAGTTTTTGGTTCAGTGTTACATTTGGAGTTAGCGTGAGTGTCCGGTTAGGGTTGGGGTTGAGCTTAAGGTGTCCGCCTAGGGTTAGGGTTAGGTCTGTGGTTTGAGATAGGCTTCAGGTTAGGTTAGGTTTGAACTTAGTTTGAGGGAGTAAGTTTAGGGCTACTGTTAGTTTTCGGTTCAGTGTTACGGTTGGAGATAGCGTCAGGGTCAGGTTAGGGTTGGGGTTGAGCTTAAGGTGTCCGCCTATTGTTAGGGTTAGGTCTATGATTTGAGTTAGGCTTCAGGTTAGGTTAGGTTTGAACTTAGTTTGAGCGAGTAAGTTTAGGGCTACTGTTAGTTTTCGGTTTAGTGTTACGTTGGAGATAGCGTCATAGTCAAGATAGGGTTGGGGTTGAGATTCAGGTGTCCGCCTAGGGTTAGGGTTAGGTCTATGGTTTGAGTTAGGCTTCAGGATAGCTTAGGTTTGAACTTAGTTTGAGGGAGTAAGTTTAGGCCTATTGTATTTTTTGGTTCAGTGTTACGGTTGAATTTAGCCTCAGGGTCAGGTTAGGGTTGGGGTCAAGCTTACGGTGTCCGCCTAGAGTTAGGGTTAGGTCTATTGTTTGAGTTAGGCTTCAGGTTAGGTTAGGTTTAAACTTAGTTTGAGGGAGTAAGTTTAGGGCTACTGTTAGTTTTCGGTTCCCTTTTATGGTTGGAGATAGCGTCAGGGTCAGGTTAGGGTTGTGATTGAGCTTCAGGTGTCTGCCTAGGGTCAGGGTTAGGTCTATGGTTTGAGTTAGGCTTCAGGTTAGGTTAGGTTTGAATTTAGTTTGAGGGAGTAAGTTTAGGGCTACTGAAAATTTTCGGTTCAGTGTTACGGTTGGAGATAGCGTCAGGGTCCGGTTAGGGTTGGGGTTGAGCTTAAGGTGTCCGCCTAGGGTTAGGGTTAGGTCTGTGGTTTGAGATAGGCTTCAGGTTAGGTTAGGTTTGAAGTTAGTTTGAGGGAGTAAGTTTAGGGCTACTGTTAGTTTTCGGGTAACTGTTACTGTTGGAGTTAGCGTCAGGGCCAGGTTAGGGTTGGGGTTGAGCTTAAGGTGTCCGCCTAGGGTTAGGGTTAGGTGTATGGTTTGATTTAGGCTACAGGTTAGGTTAGGTTTGAACTTAGTTTGAGGGAGTAAGTTTAGGGCTACTGTTAGTTTTCGGTTCAGTATTATGGTTGGAGTTAGCGGCAGGGTCAGGTTAGGTTTGGGGTTAGCTTGAGGTGTCCGCCTAGGGTTAGGGTTAGGTCCATGGTTTGAGTTAGGCTCCAGGTTAGGTTACGTTTGAACTTAGTTTGAGTGAGTAACTTTAGGGCTACTGTTAGTTATCGGTTCAGTGTTACGGTTGGAGATAGCGTCAGGGTCAGGTTAGGGTTGGAGTTGAGCTTAAGGTGTCGGCCTAGGGTTAGGGTTAGGTCTGTGGTTTGATTTAGGCTTCAGGTTAGGTTACATTTGAACTTAGTTTGAGCGAGTAAGTTTAGGGCTACTGTTAATTTTCGGTTCAGTGTTACGGTTGGAGATAGCGTCAGGGTCAGGTTAGGGTTGGGGTTGAGATTCAGGTGTCCGCCTAGGTTTAGGGTTAGGTGTATGGTTTGATTTAGGCTTCAGGTTAGGTTATGTTTGAACATTGTTTGAGTGAGTAAGTTTAGGGCTAATGTTAATTTTTGGTTGAGTGTTACATTTGGAGTTAGCGTGAGGGTCCGGTTAGGGTTGGGGTTGAGCTTACGGTGTCCGCCTAGGGTTAGGGTTAGGTCTGTGGTTTGAGATAGGCTTCAGGTTAGGTTAGGTTTGAACTTAGTTTCCGGGAGTAAGTTTAGGGCTACTCTTAGTTTTCGTTTCAGTGTTACGGTTGGAGATAGCGTCAGGGTCATGTTAGGGTTGTGGTTGAGCTTCAGGTGTCCGCCTAGGGTTAGGGTTAGGTCTATGGTTTGAGTTAGGCTTCAGGTTAGGTTAGGTTTGAACTTAGTTTGATGGAGTTAGTTTAGGGCTACTATTAGTTTTCGGTTCAGTATTACGGTTGGAGTTAGCGTGAGCGTCAGGTTAGGGTTGGGGTTGAGCTTAAGGTGTCCGCCTAGGGTTAGGGTTAGGTGTATGGTTTGATTTTGGCTTCTGGTTAGGTTTGGTTTGAACTTAGTTTGAGGGAGTAAGTTTAGGGCTATTGTTAGTTATCGGGTAACTGTTACGGTTGGAGTTTGCTTCAGGGTCAGGTTAGGGTTGGGGTTGAGCTTAAGGTGTCTGCCTAGGGTTAGGGTTAGGTGTATGGTTTGAGATAGGCTTCAGGTTAGGTTAGGTTTGAACTTAGTTTTAGGGAGTAAGTTTAGGGCTACTGTTAATTTTAGCTTCAGTGTTACTGTTGGAGTTAGCGTGAGGGTCAGTTTAGGTTTGGGTTTGAGCTTCAGGTGTCCGCCTAGGGTTAGGGTTAGGTGTATGGTTTGATTTAGGCTTCAGGTTAGGTTAGGTTTGAACTTAGTTTGAGGGAGTAAGTTTAGGGCTACTGTTAGTTTTCGGTTCAGTATTATGGTTGGAGTTAGCGTCAGGGTCAGTTTAGGTTAGGGGTTAGCTAGAGGTGTCCGCCTAGGGTTAGGGTTAGTTCCATGATTTGATTTAGGCTCCAGGTTAGGTTACGTTTGAACTTAGTTTGAGTGAGTAAGTTTAGGGCTACTGTTAGTTTTCGGTTCAGTGTTACGGTTGGAGATAGCGTCAGGGTCAGGTTAGGGTTGGAGTTGAGTTTAAGGTGTCCGCCTAGGGTTAGGGTTAGGTCTGTGGTTTGAGTCAGGCTTCAGGTTAGTTTAGGTTTGAACTTAGTTTGAGGGAGTAAGTTTAGGGCTACTGTTAGTTTTTGGTTGAGTGTTACATTTGGAGTTAGCGTGAGTGTCCGGTTAGGGTTAGGGTTGAGCTTACGGTGTCCACCTAGGGTTAGGGTTAGGTCTATGGTTTGAGTTAGGCTTCAGGTTAGGTTAGGTTTGAACTTAGTTTGAGGTAGTAAGTTTAGGGCTACTCTTAGTTTTCGGTTCAGTGTTACGGTTGGAGTTAGCGTGAGTGTCAGGTTAGGGTTGGGGTTGAGCTTAAGGTGTCCGCCTAGGGTTAGGGTTAGGTGTATGGTTTGATTTTGGCTTATGGTTAGGTTAGGTTTGAACTTAGTTTGAGGGGGTAAGTTTAGGGCTACTGTTAGTTTTCGGGTAACTGTTACGGTTGGAGTTAGTGTCAGGGTCTGGTTAGGGTTGTGGTTGAGTTTCAGGTGTCTGCCTAGGGTTAGGGTTAGGACTATGGTTTGAGTTAGGCTTCAAGTTATGTTAGGTTTGAAGTTAGTTTGAGGGAGTAAGTTTAGGGCTACTGTTAGTTTTCGGGTAACTGTTACAGTTGGAGTTAGCGTCAGGGTCAGGTTAGGGTGCGGGTTAAGCATAAGGTGTCCGCCTAGGGTTAGGGTTAGGTCTATGATTTGATTTAGGCTTCAGGTTAGGTTAGGTTTGAACTTAGTTTGAGGAAGTCAGTTTATGGCTACTGTTAGTTTTCAGTTCACTCTTACGGTTGGAGTAAGCGTCAGGGTCAGGTTAGGTTTGGGGTTGAGCTTTAGGTTTCCGCCTAGGGTTAGGGTTAGGTGTATGGTTTGATTTAGGCTTCAGGTTAGGTTAGGTTTGAACTTAGTTTGTGGGTGTAAGTTTAGGGCTACTGTTAGTTTATGTTTAACTGTTACGGTTGGAGTAAGCGTCAGGGTCAGGTTAGGGTGGGGGTTAAGCATAAGGTGTCCGCCTAGGGTTAGGGTTAGGTCTATGGTTTCATTTAGGCTTCAGGTTAGGTTAGGATTAAACTTAGTTTGAGGGAGTAAGTTTAGGGCCACTGTTAGTTTTCAGTTCAGTGTTATGGTTCGATTTAGCCTCAGGGTCAGGTTAGGGTTGGGGTTAAGCTTAAGGTGTCTGCCTAGGGTTAGGGTTAGGTCTATTGTTTGAGTTAGTCTCCAGGTTAAGTTACGTTTGAACTTAGTTTGAGTGAATATGTTTAGGGCTACTGTTAGTTTTCGGTTAAGTGTTACGTTTGGAGATAGCGTCAGTGTCAAATTAGGGTTGGGGTTGAGCTTCAGGTTTCCGCCTATTGTTAGGGTTAGGTCTATGATTAGAGTTAGGCTTCAGGTTAGGTTAGGTTTGAACTTAGTTTGAGCGAGTAAGTTTAGGGCTACTGTTAGTTTTCGGTTTAGTGTTACGGTTGGAGATAGCGTCATGGTCAAGTTAGAATTGGGGTTGAGATTCAGGTGTCCGCCTAGGGTTAGGGTTAGGTCTATGGTTTGTGTTAGGCTTCAGGTTAAGTTAGGTTTGAACTTAATTTGAGGGAGTAAGTTTAGGACTATTGTATTTTTTGGTTCAGTGTTACGGTTGAATTTAGACTCAGGGTCAGGTTAGGGTTGGGGTCAAGCTTAAGGTGTCCGCATAGGGTTAGGGTTAGGTCTATTGTTTGAGTTAGGCTTCAGGTTAGGTTAGGTTTGAACTTAGTTTGAGGGAGTAAGTTTAGGGCTACTGTTAGTTTTCTGTTCAGTGTTACGGTTGGAGTTAGCGTGAGGGTCAGGTTAGGGTTGGGGTTGAGCTTAAGGTGTCCTCCTAGGGTTAGGGTTAGGTCGATGGTTTCATTTAGGCTTCAGGTTATGTTAGGATTGAACTTAGTTTGAGGGAGTAAGTTTAGGGCTACTCTTAGTTTTTGGTTCAATGTTACGTTGTAGTTAGCGTGAGGGTCCGGTTAGGGTTGGGGTTGAGCTTAAGGTGTCCGCCTAGGGTTAGGGTTACGTCTATGGTTTGAGTTAGGCTTCAGGTTAGGTTAGGTTTGAACTTAGTTTGAGGGAGTAAGTTTACGGCTACTGTTAGTTTTCGGTTCAGTGTTACGGTTGGAGATAGCGTCAGGGTCAGGTTAGGGTTGGGGTTGAGCTTCAGGTGTCCCCCTAGGTTTAGAGTTAGGTCTATGGTTTGAGTTAGGCTTCAGGTTAGGTTAGGTTTGAACTTACTTTGAGCGAGTAAGTTTAGGGCTACTGTTAGTTTTCGGTTTAGTGTTACGGTTGGAGATAGCGTCTTGGTCAAGTTAGGGTTGGGGTTGAGATTCAGGTGTCCATGTAGGGTTAGGGTTAGGTCTATGGTTTGAGTTAGGCTTCAGGTTAGGTTAGGTTTGAACTTAGTTTGAGGGAGTAAGTTTAGCCCTATTGTATTTTTTGGTTCAGTGTTACGGTTGAATTTAGCCTCAGGGTCAGGTTAGGGTTGGGGTCAAGCTTAAGATGTCTGCCTAGGGTTAGGTTTAGGTCTATTGTTTGAGTTAGGCTTCAGGTTAGGTTAGGTTTGAACTTAGTTTGAGGGAGTAAGTTTAGGGCTACTGTTAGTTTTCGGTTCAGTGTTACGGTTGGAGTTAGCGTGAGGGTCAGGTTAGGGTTGGGGTTGAGCTTAAGGTGTCCTCCTAGGGTTAGGGTTAGGTCTGTGGTTTGAGTTAGGCTTCAGGTTAGGTTAGGTTTGAACTTAGTTTGAGGGAGTAAGTTTAGGGCTACTGTTAGTTTTCGGTTCAGTGTTACGGTTGGAGATAGCGTCAGGGTCAGGTTAGGGTTGTGATTGAGCTTCAGGTGTCCGCCTAGGGTTAGGGTTAGGTATATGGTTTGAGTTAGGCTTCAGGTTAGGTTAGGTTTGAACTTAGTTTGAGGGAGTAAGTTTAGGGCTACTGTTAGTTTTCGGTTCAGTGTTACGGTTGGAGATAGCGTCAGGGTCTGGTTAGGGTTGTGGTTGAGTTTCAGGTGTCCGCCTAGGGTTAGGGTTAGGACTATGGTTTGAGTTAGGCTTCAAGTTAGGTTAGGTTTGAAGTTCGTTTGAGGGAGTAAGTTTAGGGCTACTGTTAGTTTTCGGGTAACTGTTACTGTTGGAGTTAGCGTCAGGGCCAGGTTAGGGTTGGGATTGAGCTTATGGTGTCCGCCTAGGGTTAGGGTTAGGTGTATGGTTTGATTTAGGCTTCAGGTTAGATTAGGTTTGAAGTTAGTTTGAGGGAGTAAGTTTAGGGCTACTGTTAGTTTTCGGTTAACTGTTACAGTTGGAGTAAGCGTCAGGGTCAGGTTAGGGTGGGGGTTAAGCATAAGGTGTCCGCCTAGGGTTAGGGTTAGGTCTATGATTTGATTTAGGCTTCAGGTTAGGTTAGGTTTGAACTTAGTTTGAGGGAGTCAGTTTATGGCTACTGTTAGTTTTCGGTTAACTCTTACGGTTGGAGTAAGCGTCAGGGTCAGGTTAGGTTTGGGGTTGAGCTTTAGGTGTCCGCCTAGGGTTAGGGTTAGGTGTATGGTTTGATTTAGGCTTCAGGTTAGGTTAGGTTTGAACTTAGTTTGAGGGTGTAAGTTTAGGGCTACTGTTAGTTTTCGTTTAACTGTTACGGTTGGAGTAAGCGTTAGGGTCATGTTAGGGTTGGGGTTAAGCATAAGGTGTGCGCCTAGGGTTAGGGTTAGGTCTATGGTTTCATTTAGGCTTCAGGTTACTTTAGGATTGAACTTAGTTTGAGGGAGTAAGTTTAGGGCCACTGTTAGTTTTCGGATCAGTGTTACGGTTCGATTTAGCCTCAGGGTCAGGTTAGGGTTGGGGTTAAGCTTAAGGTGTCCGCCTAGGGTTAGGGTTAGGTCTATTGTATGAGTTAGGCTCCAGGTTAGGTTAGGTTTGAACTTAGTTTGAGGGAGACAGTTTAGGGCTACTGTTAGTTTTCGTTTAACTGTTACGGTTGGAGTAAGCTTCAGGGTCAGGTTAGGGTGGGGGTTAAGCATAAGGTGTCCGCCTATGGTTAGGGTTAGGTGTATGGTTTGATTTAGGCTTCAGGTTAGGTTAGGATTGAACTTAGTTTGAGGGAGTAAGTTTAGGGCTACTGTTAGTTTTCGGTTCAATGTTACGTTTGGAGTTAGCGTGAGGGTCCGGTTAGGGTTGGGGTTGAGCTTAAGGCGTCCGCCTAGGGTTAGGGTTAGGTCTGTGGTTTGAGTTAGGCTTCAGGTTAGGTTAGGTTTGAACTTAGTTTGAGGGAGTAAGTTTACGGCTACTGTTAGTTTTCGGTTCAGTGTTACGGTTGGAGATAGCGTCAGGGTCTGGTTAGGGTTGGGGTTGAGCTTCAGGTGTCCGCCTAGGGTTAGGGTTAGGTCTATGGTTTGAGTTAGGCTTCAGGTTAGGTTAGGTTTGAACTTAGTTTTAGGGAGTAAGTTTAGGGCTACTGTTAGTTTTTGGTACAGTGTTACGGTTGGAGTTAGCGTGATGGTCAGGTTAGTGTTGGGTTTGAACTTCAGGTGTCCGCCTAGGGTTAGGGTTAGGTCTATGGTTTGAGTTAGGCTTCAGGTTAGGGTAAGTTTGAACTTAGTTTGAGGGAGTAAGTTTAGCCCTATTGTATTTCTTGGTTCAGTGTTACGGTTGAATTTAGCCTCAGGGTCAGGTTAGGGTTGGGGTCAAGCTTAAGGTGTCCGCCTAGGGTTAGGGTTAGGTCTATTGTTTGAGTTAGGCTTCAGGTTAGGTTAGGTTTGAACTTAGTTTGAGGGAGTCAGTTTATGGCTACTGTTAGTTTTCGGTTAACTCTTACGGTTGGAGTAAGCGTCAGGGTCAGGTTAGGTTTGGGGTTGAGCTTTAGGTGTCCGCCTAGGGTTAGGGTTAGGTGTATGGTTTCATTTAGGCTTCAGGTTAGGTTAGGATTGAACTTAGTTTGAGGGAGTAAGTTTAGGGCCACTGTTAGTTTTCGGTTCAGTGTTACGGTTCGATTTAGCCTCAGGGTCAGGTTAGGGTTGGGGTTAAGCTTAAGGTGTCCGCCTAGGGTTAGGGTTAGGTCTATTGTTTGAGTTGGGCTCCAGGTTAGGTTAGGTTTGAACTTAGTTTGAGGGAGACAGTTTAGGGATACTGTTAGTTTTCGTTTAACTGTTACGGTTGGAGTAAGCTTCACGGTCAGGTTAGGGTGGGGGTTAAGCATAAGGTGTCCGCCTAGGGTTAGGGTTAGGTCTATGGTTTCATTTAGGCTTCAGGTTAGGTTAGGATTGAACTTAGTTTGAGGGAGTAAGTTTAGGGCTACTGTTAGTTTTCGGTTCAGTGTTAAGGTTGGAGTTAGCGTGAGGGTCAGGTTAGTGTTGGGGTTGAGCTTAAGGTGTCCTCCTAGGGTTAGGGTTAGGTCTGTGGTTTGAGTTAGGCTTCAGGTTAGGTTAGGTTTGAACTTAGTTTGAGGGAGTAAGTTTAGGGCTACTGTTAGTTTTCGGTTCAGTGTTACGGTTGGAGATAGCGTCAGGGTCAGGTTAGGGTTGTGATTGAGCTTCAGGTGTCCGCCTAGGGTTAGGGTTAGGTATATGGTTTGAGTTAGGCTTCAGGTTAGGTTAGGTTTGAACTTAGTTTGAGGGAGTAAGTTTAGGGCTACTGTTAGTTTTCGGTTCAGTGTTACGGTTGGAGATAGCGTCAGGGTCTGAATAGGGTTGTGGTTGAGTTTCAGGTGTCCGCCTAGGGTTAGGGTTAGGACTATGGTATGAGTTAGGCTTCAAGTTAGGTTAGGTTTGAAGTTAGTTTGAGGGAGTAAGTTTAGGGCTACTGTTAGTTTTCGGGTAACTGTTACTGTTGGAGTTAGCGTCAGGGCTAGGTTAGGGTTGGAGTTGAGCTTAGGGTGTCCGCCTAGGGTTAGGGTTAGGTGTATGGTTTGATTTAGGCTTCAGGTTAGGTTAGATTTGAAGTTAGATTGAGGGAGTAAGTTTAGGGCTACTGTTAGTTTTCGGTTAACTGTTACAGTTGGAGTAAGCGTCAGGGTTAGGTTAGGGTGGGGGTTAAGCATAAGGTGTCCGCCTAGGGTTGGGTTTAGGTCTATGATTTGATTTAGGATTCAAGTTAGGTTAGGTTTGAACTTAGTTTGAAGGAGTCAGTTTATGGCTTCTGTTAGTTTTCGGTTAACTCTTACGGTTGGAGTAAGCGTCAGGGTCAGGTTAGGTTTGGGGTTGAGCTTTAGGTGTCCGCCTAGGGTTAGGGTTAGGTGTATGGTTTCATTTAGGCTTCAGGTTAGGTTAGGATTGAACTTAGTTTGAGGGAGTAAGTTTAGGGCCACTGTTAGTTTTCGGTTCAGTGTTACGGTTCGATTTAGCCTCAGGGTCAGGTTAGGGTTGGGGTTAAGCTTAAGGTGTCCGCCTAGGGTTAGGGTTAGGTCTATTGTTTGAGTTGGGCTCCAGGTTAGGTTAGGTTTGAACTTAGTTTGAGGGAGACAGTTTAGGGATACTGTTAATTTTCGTTTAACTGTTACGGTTGGAGTAAGCTTCAGGGTCAGGTTAGGGTGGGGGTTAAGCATAAGGTGTCCGCCTAGGGTTAGGGTTAGGTCTATGGTTTCATTTAGGCTTCAGGTTAGGTTAGGATTGAACTTAGTTTGAGGGAGTAAGTTTAGGGCTACTGTTAGTTTTCGGTTCAATGTTACGTTTGGAGTTAGCGTGAGGGTCCGGTTAGGGTGGGGGTTGAGCTTAAGGTGTCCGCCTAGGGTTAGGGTTATGTCTGTGGTTTGAGTTAGGCTTCAGGTTAGGTTAGGTTTGAACTTAGTTTGAGGGAGTAAGGTTAGCCCTATTGTATTTTTTGGTTCAGTGTTACGGTTGAATTTAGCCTCAGGGTCAGGTTAGGGTTGGGGTCAAGCTTAAGATGTCCGCCTAGGGTTAGGTTTAGGTCTATTGTTTGAGTTAGGCTTCAGGTTAGGTTAGGTTTGAAGTTAGTTTGAGGGAGTAAGTTTAGGGCTACTGTTAGTTTTCGGTTCAGTGTTACGGTTGGAGATAGCGTCAGGGTCTGGTTAGGGTTGTGGTTGAGTTTCAGGTGTCCGCCTAGGGTTAGGGTTAGGACTATGGTTTGAGTTAGGCTTCAAGTTAGGTTAGGTTTGAAGTTAGTTTGAGGGAGTAAGTTTAGGGCTACTGTTAGTTTTCGGGTAACTGTTACTGTTGGAGTTAGCGTCAGGGCCAGGTTAGGGTTGGGGTTGAGCTTAGGGTGTCCGCCTAGGGTTAGGGTTAGGTGTATGGTTTGATTTAGGCTTCAGGTTAGGTTAGGTTTGAAGTTAGTTTGAGGGAGTAAGTTTAGGGCTACTGTTAGTTTTCGGTTAACTGTTACAGTTGGAGTAAGCGTCAGGGTCAGTTTAGGTTGGGGGTTAAGCATAAGGTGTCCGCCTAGGGTTAGGGTTAGGTCTATGATTTGATTTAGGCTTCAGGTTAGGTTAGGTTTGAACTTAGTTTGAGGGAGTCAGTTTATGGCTACTGTTAGTTTTCGGTTAACTCTTACGGTTGGAGTAAGCGTCAGGGTCAGGTTAGGTTTGGGGTTGAGCTTTAGGTGTCCGCCTAGGGTTAGGGTTAGGTGTATGGTTTGATTTAGGCTTCAGGTTAGGTTAGGTTTGAACTTAGTTTGAGGGTGTAAGTTTAGGGCTACTGTTAGTTTTCGTTTAACTGTTACGGTTGGAGTAAGCGTCAGGGTCAGGTTAGGGTGGGGGTTAAGCATAAGGTGTCCGCCTAGGGTTGGGGTTAGGTCTATGGTTTCATTTAGGCTTCAGGTTAGGTTAGGATTGAACTTAGTTTGAGGGAGTAAGTTTAGGGCCACTGTTAGTTTTCGGTTCAGTGTTACGGTTCGATTTAGCCTCAGGGTCAGGTTAGGGTTGGGTTTAAGCTTAAGGTGTCCGCCTAGGGTTAGGGTTAGGTCTATTGTTTGTGTTAGGCTCTAGGTTAGGATAGGTTTGAACTTAGTTTGAGGGAGACAGTTTAGGGCTACTGTTAGTTTTCGTTTAACTGTTACGGTTGGAGTAAGCTTCAGGGTCAGGTTAGGGTGGGGGTTAAGCAGAAGGTGTCCGCCTACGGTTAGGGTTAGGTCTATGGTTTCATTTAGGCTTCAGGTTACGTTAGGATTGAACTTAGTTTGAGGGAGTACGTTTAGGGCTACTGTTATTTTTCGGTTCCATGTTACTTTTGGAGTTAGCGTGAGGGTCCGGTTAGGGTTGGAGTTGAGCTTAAGTTGTCCGCCTAGGGTTAGGGTTAGGTCTGTGGTTTGAGTTAGGCTTCAGGTTAGGTTAGGTTTGAACTTAGTTTGACGGAGTAAGTTTACGGCTACTGTTAGTTTTTGGTACAGTGTTACGTTTGGAGTTAGCGTGAGCGTCAGGTTAGCGTTGGGTTTGAACATCAGGTGTCCGCCTGGGGTTCGGGTTAGGTGTATGGTTTGATATAGGCTTCAGGTTAGGTTAGGTTTGAACTGAGTTTGAGGCAGTAAGTTTAGGGCTACTGTTAGTTTTCGGGTAACTGTTACGGCTGGAGTAAGCGTCAGGGTCAGGTTAGGTTTGGGGTTGAGCGAAAGGTGTCCGCCTAGGGTTAGGGTTAGTTGTATGGTTTGATTTAGGCTTCAGGTTAGGTTATGTTTGAACTTAATTTGAGGGAGTAAGTTTAGGGCTACTGTTAGTTTTCGTTTAACTGTTACGGTTGGAGTAAGCGTCAGGGTTAGGTTAGGGTGGGGGTTAAGCATAAGGTGTGCGCCTACGGTTGGGGTTAGGACTATGGTTTCATTTAGGCTTCAGGTTAGGTTACGTTTGAACTTAGTTTGAGTGAGTAAGTTTAGGGCTACTGTTAGTTATCGGTTCAGTGTTACGGTTGGAGATAGCGTCAGGGTCAGGTTAGGGTTGGAGTTGAGCTTAAGGTGTCGGCCTAGGGTTAGGGTTAGGTCTGTGGTTTGATTTAGGCTTCAGGTTAGGTTACATTTGAACTTAGTTTGAGCGAGTAAGTTTAGGGCTACTGTTAATTTTCGGTTCAGTGTTACGGTTGGAGATAGCGTCAGGGTCAGGTTAGGGTTGGGGTTGAGCTTCAGGTGTCCTCCTAGGTTTAGGGTTAGGTGTATGGTTTGATTTAGGCTTCAGGTTAGGTTATGTTTGAACATTGTTTGAGGGAGTAAGTTTAGGGCTACTGTTAGTTTTTGGTTCTGTGTTACGGTTGGATATAATCTCAGGGTCAGGTTAGGTTTGCGGTTAAGCTTAAGGTGTCCGCCTAGGGTTAAGGTTAGGTCTATTGTTTGATTTAGGCTTCAGGTTAGGTTAGGATTGAACTTAGTTTGAGGGAGTAAGTTTAGGGCTACTGTAAGTTTTCGGTTCAGTGTTACGGTTGGAGATAACGTCAGGGTCAGGTTAGGGTTGGGGTTGAGCTTCAGGTGTCCGCCTATTGTTAGGATTAGGTCTATGATTTGAGTTAGGCTTCAGGTTAGGTTAGCTTTGAACATAGTTTGAGGGAGTAAGTTTAGGGCTACTGTTTGTTTTTGGTTGAGTGTTACATTTGGAGTTAGCGTGAGTGTCTGGTTAGGTTTGGGGTTGAGCTTACGTTGTCCGCCTAAGGTTAGGGTTAGGTCTGTGATTTGAGATAGGCTTCAGGTTAGGTTAGGTTTGAACTTAGTTTGAGGGAGTAAGTTTAGGGCTATTGTTAGTTTTCGGTTCAGTGTTACGTTTGGAGATAGCGTCAGGGTCAGGTTAGGGTTGTGGTTGAGCTTCAGGTGTCCGCCTAGGGTTAGGGTTAGGTCTATGGTTTGAGTTAGGCTTCAGGTTATGTTAGGTTTGACCTTAGTTTGATGGAGTTAGTTTAGGGCTACTGTTAGTTTTCGGTTCAGTGTTACGGTTGGAGTTAGCATGAGGGTCCGGTTAGGGTTGGTGTTGAGCTTAAGGTGTCCGCCTAGGGTTAGGGTTAGGTGTATGGTTTGATTTTGGCTTCTGGTTAGGTTAGGTTTGAACTTAGTTTGAGGGAGTAAGTTTAGGGCTACTGTTAGTTTTCGGGTAACTGTTACGGTTAGAGTTAGCATCAGGGTCAGGTTAGGGTTGGGGTTGAGCTTAAGGTGTCCCCCTAGTGTTAGGGTTAGGTTTATGGTTTGATTGAGGCTTCAGGTTAGGTTAGGTTTGAAGTTAGTTTCAGGGAGTAAGTTTAGGGCTACTGTTAGTTTTCGGTTAACTGTTACAATTGGAGTAAGCGTCAGGGTCAGGTTAGGGTGGGGGTTAAGCATAAGGTGTCCGCCTAGGGTTAGGGTTAGGTCTGTGGTTTCATTTAGGCTTCAGGTTAGGTTAGGATTGAACTTAGTTTGAGGGAGTAAGTTTAGGGCTACTCTTAGTTTTCGGTTCAGTGTTACGTTTGGAGTTAGCATGAGGGTCCGGTTAGGGTTGGGGTTGAGCTTAAGGTGTCCGCCTAGGGTTAGGGTTAGGTTTGTGGTTTGAGTTAGGCTTCAGGTTATGTTAGGTTTGAACTTAGTTTCAGGGAGTAAGTTTAGGGCTACTGTTAGTTTTCGGTTCAGTGTTACGGTTGGAGATAGCGTCAGGGTCAGGTTAGGGTTGGGGTTGAGATTAAGGTGTCCGCCTAGGGTTAGGGCTAGGTCTGTGGTTTGAGATAGGATTCAGGTTAGGTTAGGTTTGAACTTAGTTTGAGGGAGTATGTTTAGGGCTACTGTTCGTTTTCGGTTCAGTGTTACGGTTGGAGATAGCGTCATGGTCAAGTTAGTGTTGGGGTTGAGATTCAGGTGTCCGCCTAGTGTTAGGGTTAGGTCTATGATTTGAGATAGGCTTCAGGTTAGGTTAGGTTTGAACATAGTTTGAGGGAGTAAGTTTAGGGCTACTGTTTGTTTTTGGTTGAGTGTTACATTTGGAGTTAGCGTGAGTGTCCGGTTAGGGTTGGGGTTGAGCTTACGTTGTCCGCCTAGGGTTAGGGTTAGGTCTGTGTTTTGAGTTAGGCTTCAGGTTAGGTTAGGTTTGAACTTAGTTTGAGGCAGTACCTTTAGGGCTACTCTTAGTTTTCGGGTAACTGGTACTGTTGGAGTTAGTTTCAGGGCCAGGTTAGGGTTGGGGTTGTGCTTAAGGTGTCGGCATAGGCTTAGGGTTATGTCTATGGTTTGAGTTAGGCTTCAGGTTAGGTTAGGTTTGAACTTAGTTTTAGGGAGTAAGTTTAGGGCTACTGGTAGTTTTCGGTTCAGTGTTACGGTTGGAGATAGCGTCAGGGTCAGGTTATGGTTGGGGTTGAGCTTCAGGTGTCTGCCTAGGGTTAGGGTTAGGTGTATGGTTTGATTTAGGCTTCAGGTTAGTTTAGGTTTGAACTTAGTTTGAGGGAGTAAGTTTAGGGCTACTGTTAGTTTTCGGGTAACTGTTACGATTGGAGTTAGCGTCAGGGCCAGGTTATGGTTAGGGTTGAGCTTAAGGTATCCGCCTAGGGTTACGGTTAGGTGTAAGGTGTGATTTAGGCTTCAGGTTAGGTTAGGTTTGAACTTAGTTAGAGGGAGTAAGTTTAGGGCTACTGTTATTTTTCGGTTAACTGTTACGGTTGGAGTAAGCGTCAGGGTCAGGTTAGGTTTGGGGTTGACTTTAAAGTGTCCGCCTAGGGTTAGGGTTAGGTGCATGGTTTGATTTAGGCTTCAGGTTAGGTTAGGTTTGAACTTAGTTTGAGGGAGTAAGTTTAGGGCTACTGTTAGTTTTCTGTTCAGTATTATGGTTGGAGTTAGCGTCAGGGTCAGGTTAGGGTTGGGGTTAGCTTGAGGTGTCCGCCTAGGGTTAGGGTTAGGTCTATGGTTTGAGTTAGGTTTCAGGTTAGGTTAGGTTTGAACTTAGTTTGAGGGAGTAAGTTTAGGGCTACTGTTAGTTTTCGGTTCAGTGTTACGGTTGGAGTTATCGTGAGGGTCAGGTTAGGGTTGGGGTTGAGCTTAAGGTGTCCGCCTAGGGTTAGGATTAGGTCTGGGTTTGAGTTAGGCTTCACGTTAGGTTAGGTTTGAACTTAGTTTGAAGGTGTAAGTTTAGGGCTACTGTTAGTTTTCGGTTCAGTGTTACGGTTGGAGATAGAGTCATGGTCAAGTTAGGGTTGGGATTAAGATTCAGGTGTCCGCCTAGGGTTAGGGTTAGGTCTATGGTTTGAGTTAGGCTTCAGGTTAGGTTAGGTTTGAACTTAGTTTGAGGGAGTAAGTTTAGGCCTATTTTATTTTTCGGTTCAGTGTTACGATTGAATTTAGCCTCAGGGTCAGGTTAGGGTTAGGGTCAAGCTTAAGGTGTCCGCCTAGGGTTAGGGTTAGGTCTATTGTTTGAGTTAGGCTTCAGGTTAGGTTAGGTTTGAACTTAGTTTGAGGGAGTAAGTTTAGGCCTACTGTTAGTTTTCGGTTCAGTGTTACGCTTGGATTTAGCCTCAGGGTCAGGTTAGGGTTGGGGTTAAGCTTAAGGTGTCCGCCTAGGGTTAGGGTTAGGTCTATTGTTTGAGTTAGGCTTCAGGTTAGGTTAGGTTTGAATTTAGTTTGAGGGAGTAAGTTTAGGGCTACTGTTCGTTTTTGGTTCAGTGTTACGTTTGGAGTTAGTGTGAGGGTCCGGTTAGGGTTGGGGTTGAGCTTAAGGTGTCCGCCTAGGGTTAGGGTTAGGTCTGTGGTTTGAGTTAGGCTTCAGGTTAGGTTAGGTTTGAACTTAGTTTGAAGGAGTCAATTTCGAGCTACTGTTAGTTTTCGGTAACTGTTACGATTGGAGTTAGCGTCAGGGCGAGGTTATGGTTGGGGTTGAGCTTAAGTTGTCCGCCTAGGGTTACGGTTAGGTGTAAGGTTTGATTTACGCTTCAGGTTAGGTTATGTTTGAACTTAGTTAGAGGGAGTAAGTTTAGGGCTACTCTTAGTTTTCGGTTAAGTGTTACGGTTGGAGTAAACGTCAGGGTCATGTTAGTTTTGGGGTTGAGCTTAAGTGTCCGCCTAGGGTTAGGGTTAGGTGTATGGTTTGAGTTAGGCTTCAGGTTAGGTTAGGTTTGAACTTAGTTTGAGGGAGTAAGTTTAGGGCTACTGTTAGTTTTCGGTAAAGTGTTACGGTTGGAGTTAGCGTGAGGGTCAGGTTAGGGTTGGGGTTGAGCTTAAGGTGTCCGCCTAGGGTTAGGGTTAGGTCCGTGGTTTGAGTTAGGCTTCAGGTTATGTTAGGTTTGAACTTAGTTTGAGGGAGTAAGTTTAGGGCTACTGTTAGTTTTCGGTTCAGTGTTACGGTTGGAGTTAGCGTGAGGGTGAGGTTAGGGTTGGGGTTGAGCTTCAGGTGTCTGCCTAGGGTTATGGTTAGGTGTATGGTTTGATTTAGGCTTCAGTTTATGTTAGGTTTGAACTTAGTTTGAGGGAGTAAGTTTAGGGCTACTGTTATTTTTCGTTTAACTGTTACGGTTGGAGTAAGCGTCAGGGTCAGGTTAGGGTGGGGGTTAAGCATAAGGTGTCTGCCTAGGGTTAGGGTTAGCTGTATGGTTTCATTTAGGCTTCAGGTTAGGTTAGGATTGAACTTAGTTTGAGGGACTAAGTTTAGGGCTTCTGTTAGTTTTCGGTTCAGTGTTACGCTTGGATTTAGCCTCAGGGTCAGGTTAGGGTTGGGGTTAAGCTTAAGGTGTCCGCCTAGGGTTAGGGTTAGGTCTATTGTTTGAGTTAGGCTTCAGGTTAGGTTAGGTTTGAATTTAGTTTGAGGGAGTAAGTTTAGGGCTACTGTTCGTTTTTGGTTCAGTGTTACGTTTGGAGTTAGTGTGAGGGTCCGGTTAGGGTTGGGGTTGAGCTTAAGGTGTCCGCCTAGGGTTAGGGTTAGGTCTGTGGTTTGAGTTAGGCTTCAGGTTAGGTTAGGTTTGAACTTAGTTTGAAGGAGTCAATTTCGAGCTACTGTTAGTTTTCGGTAACTGTTACGATTGGAGTTAGCGTCAGGGCGAGGTTATGGTTGGGGTTGAGCTTAAGTTGTCCGCCTAGGGTTACGGTTAGGTGTAAGGTTTGATTTACGCTTCAGGTTAGGTTATGTTTGAACTTAGTTAGAGGGAGTAAGTTTAGGGCTACTCTTAGTTTTCGGTTAAGTGTTACGGTTGGAGTAAACGTCAGGGTCATGTTAGGTTTGGGGTTGAGCTTAAGTGTCCGCCTAGGGTTAGGGTTAGGTGTATGGTTTGAGTTAGGCTTCAGGTTAGGTTAGGTTTGAACTTAGTTTGAGGGAGTAAGTTTAGGGCTACTGTTAGTTTTCGGTAAAGTGTTACGGTTGGAGTTAGCGTGAGGGTCAGGTTAGGGTTGGGGTTGAGCTTAAGGTGTCCGCCTAGGGTTAGGGTTAGGTCCGTGGTTTGAGTTAGGCTTCAGGTTATGTTAGGTTTGAACTTAGTTTGAGGGAGTAAGTTTAGGGCTACTGTTAGTTTTCGGTTCAGTGTTACGGTTGGAGTTAGCGTGAGGGTGAGGTTAGGGTTGGGGTTGAGCTTAAGGTGTCTGCCTAGGGTTATGGTTAGGTGTATGGTTTGATTTAGGCTTCAGGTTATGTTAGGTTTGAACTTAGTTTGAGGGAGTAAGTTTAGGGCTTCTGTTATTTTTCGTTTAACTGTTACGGTTGGAGTAAGCGTCAGGGTCAGGTTAGGGTGGGGGTTAAGCATAAAGTGTCTGCCTAGGGTTAGGGTTAGCTGTATGGTTTCATTTAGGCTTCAGGTTAGGTTAGGATTGAACTTAGTTTGAGGGACTAAGTTTAGGGCTTCTGTTAGTTTTCGGTTCAGTGTTACGCTTGGATTTAGCCTCAGGGTCAGGTTAGGATTGGGGTTAAGCTTAAGGTGTCCGCCTAGGGTAAGGGTTAGGTCTATTGTTTGAGTTAGGATTCAGGTTAGGTTAGGTTTGAATTTAGTTTAAGGGAGTAAGTTTAGGGCTACTGTTCCTTTTTGGTTCAGTGTTACATTTGGAGTTAGTGTGAGGGTCCGGTTAGTGTTGGGGTTGAGCTTAAGGTGTCCGCCTAGGGTTAGCGTTAGGTCTGTGGTTTGAGTTAGGCTTCAGGTTAGGTTAGGTTTGAACTTAGTTTGAAGGAGTCAGTTTAGAGCTACTGTTAGTTTTCGGTAACTGTTACGATTGGAGTTAGCGTCAGGGCGAGGTTATGGTTGGGGTTGAACTTAAGTTGTCCGCCTAGGGTTACGGTTAGGTGTAAGGTTTGATTTACGCTTCAGGTTAGGTTATGTTTGAACTTAGTTAGAGGGAGTAAGTTTAGGGCTACTCTTAGTTTTCGGTTAAGTGTTACGGTTGGAGTAAACGTCAGGGTCATGTTAGGTTTGGGGTTGAGCTTAAGTGTCCGCCTAGGGTTAGGGTTAGGTGTATGGTTTGAGTTAGGCTTCAGGTTAGGTTAGGTTTGAACTTAGTTTGAGGGAGTAAGTTTAGGGCTACTGTTAGTTTTCGGTTCAGTGTTACGGTTGGAGTAAGCGTCTGGGTCAGGTTAGGGTGGGGGTTAAGCATAAGGTGTCTGCCTAGGGTTAGGGTTAGGTCTATTGTTTGAGTTAGCCTTCAGGTTAGGTTAGGATCGAACTTAGTTTGAGGGAATAAGTTTAGGGCTACTGTTAGTTTTCGGTTCAGTGTTACGGTTGGAGTTAGCGTGAGGGTCAGGTTAGGGTTGGGGTTGAGCTTAAGGTGTCCGCCTAGGGTTAGGGTTAGGTCTGTGCTTTGAGTTAGGCTTCAGTTTAGGCTAGATTTGAGTTAGGCTTCAGTTTAGGTTAGGTTTGAACTTAGTTTGAGGGAGTAAATTTAGGGATAATGTTCGTTTTCGGTTCAGTGTAACGGTTGGAGTTTGCGTCAGGGTCATGTTAGGTTTGTGGTTGAGCTTCAGGTGTCCGATCCGCCTAGCGTTAGGGTTAGGTCTATGGTTTGAGTTAGGCTTCAGGTTAGGTTAGGTTTGAACTTAGTTTGAGGGAGTCAGTTTAGGGCTACTGTTAGTTTTCGGTTAACTGTTACGGTTGGAGTAAGCGCCAGGGTCAGGTTAGGTTTGGGGTTGAGCTTCAGGTGTCCGCCTATTGTTAGGGTTATGTCTTTGATTTGAGTTAGGCTTCAGGTTAGGTTAGGTTTGAACTTACTTTGAGCGAATAAGTTTAGGTCTACTCTTAATTTTCGGTTCAGTGATATGGTTGGAGTTAGCCTGGAAGTCAGGTTAGGGTTGGGGTTGAGCTAAAGGTGTCCGCCTAGAGTTAGGATTAGGTCTGGGTTTGAGTTAGGCTTCACGTTAGGTTAGGTTTGAACTTAGTTTGAAGGTGTAATTTTAGGGCTACTGTTAGTTTTCGGTTCAGTGTTACGGTTGGAGATAGAGTCATGGTCAAGTTAGGGTTGGGATTAAGATTCAGGTGTCCGCCTAGGGTTAGGGCTAGGTCTATGGTTTGAGTTAGGCTTCAGGTTAGGTTAGGTTTGAACTTAGTTTGAGGGAGTCAGTTTAGGGCTACTGTTAGTTTTCGGTTAACTGTTACGGTTGGAGTAAGCGCCAGGGTCAGGTTAGGTTTGGGGTTGAGCTTCAGGTGTCCGCCTATTGTTAGGGTTATGTCTTTGATTTGAGTTAAGCTTCAGGTTAGGTTAGGTTTGAACTTACTTTGAGCGAATAAGTTTAGGTCTACTCTTAATTTTCAGTTCAGTGATATGGTTGGAGTTAGCCTGGAAATCAGGTTAGGTTTGGGGTTGAGCTAAAGGTGTCCGCCTAGGGTTAGGGTTAGGTGTATGGTTTGATTTAGGCATCAGGTTAGGTTAGGTTTGAACTTAATTTGAGGGAGTAAGTTTAGGGCTACTGTTAGTTTTCTGTTAACTGTTACGTTTGAAGTAAGCGTCAGGGTCAGGTTAGGTTTGGGGTTGAGCTTAAGGTGTCCGCCTAGGGTTAGGGTTAGGGTTAGGGTTAGGTGTATGGTTTGATTTAGGCTTCAGGTTAGGTTAGGTTTGAACTTAGTTTGACAGAGTAAGTTTAGGGCTACTGTTAGTTTTCTGTTCAGTATTATGGTTGGAGTTAGCGTCAGGGTCAGGTTAGGGTTGGGGTTAGCTTGAGGTGTCCGCCTAGGGTTAGGGTTAGGTCTATGGTTTGAGTAAGGCTTCAGGTTAGGTTAGGTTTGAACTTAGTTTGAGGGAGTAAGTTTAGGGCTACTGTTAGTTTTCGGTTCAGTGTTACGGTTGGAGTTAGCGTGAGGGTCAGGTTAGGGTTAGGGGTTGAGCTCAAGGTGTCCGCCTAGGGTTAGGGTTAGGTCTGTGGTTTGAGTTACGCTTCAGGTTAGGTTAGGTTTGAACTTAGTTTGAGGGAGTAAGTTTAGGGCTACTGTTAGTTTTCGGTTCAGTGTTACGGTTGGAGTTAGCATGAGGGTCAGGTTAGGGTTGGGGTTGAGCTTAAGGTGTCCGCCTAGGGTTACGTTAGGTGTATGGTTTGATTTAGGCTTCAGGTTAGGTTAGGTTTGAACTTAGTTTGAGGGAGTAAGTTTATGGCTACTGTTAGTTTTGTTTTAACTGTTACGGTTGGAGTAAGCGTCATGGTCAGGTTAGGGTGGGGGTTAAGCATAAGGTGTCCGCCTAGGGTTAGGGGTAGGTCTATGGTTTGATTTAGGCTCCAGGTGAGGTTACGTTTGAGCTTAGTTTGAGGGAGTAAGTTTAGGGCTACTGTTAGTTTTCGGTTCAGTGTTACGGTTGGAGATAGCGTCAGGGTCAGGTTAGGGTTGGAGTTGAGTGTAGGGTGTCAGCCTAGGGTTAGGGTTAGGACTGTGGTTTGATTTAGGCTTCAGGTTAGGTTACGTTTGAACTTAGTTTGAGTGAGTAAGTTTAGGGCTACTGTTAGTTTTCGGTTCAGTGTTATGTTTGGAGATAGCGTCAGGGTCAGGTTAGGGTTGGGATTGTGATTAAGGTGCCGCCTAGGGTTAGGGTTAGGTCTGTGGTTTGAGTTAGGCTTCAGGTTAGGTTAGGTTTGAACTGAGTTTGGGGGAGTAAATTTAGGGCTACTGTTAGTTTTCGGTTCAGTGTAACGGTTGGAGATAGCGTCAGGGTCAGGTTAGGGTTGGGGTTGAGCTTCAGGTGTCCGATCCCCCTAGGGTTAGGGTTAGGCGTAGGGTTTGAGTTAGGCTTCAGGTTAGGTTAGGTCTGAACTTAGTTTGAGCGAGTAAGTTTAGGGCTACTCTTAGTTTTTGGTTCAGTGATATGGTTGGAGTTACCCTGGAGGTCAGGTTAGGTTTGGGGTTGAGCTTAAGGTGTCCGCCTAGGGTTAGGGTTAGGTGTATGGTTTGATTTAGCCTTCAGGTTAGGTTAGGTTTGAACTTAGTTTGAGGGAGTAAGTTTAGGGCTACTGTTAGTTTTCGGGAAACTGTTACGGTTGGAGTTAGCGTCAGGGTCAGGTTTGGGTTGGGGTTGAGATTCAGGTGTCTGCCTAGGGTTAGGGTTAGGTGTATGGTTTGATTTAGGCTTCAGGTTAGGTTAGGTTTGAAGTTAGTTTGAGGGAGTAAGTTTGGGGCTACTGTTAGTTTTCGGTTAACTGTTACAGTTGGAGTAAGCGTCATGGTCAGGGTAGGGTGGGGGTTAAGCATAAGGTGTCCGCCTAAGGTTCGGGTTAGGTCTATGGTTTGAGTTAGGCTTCAGGTTAGGTTAGGTTTGAACGTAGTTTGAGGGAGTCAGTTTAGGGCTACTGTTAGTTTTCGGTTAACTGTTACGTTTGGAATAAGCGTCAGGGTCAGGTTAGGTTTGGGGTTGAGCTTAAGGTGTCCGCCTAGGGTTAGGGTTAGGTGTATGGTTTGATTTAGGCTTAAGGTTTGGTTAGGTTTGAACTTAGTTTGAGGGTGTAAGTTTAGGGATACTGTTAGTTTTCGTGTAACTGTTACGGTTGGAGTAAGCGTCAGGGTCAGGTTAGGGTGGGGGTTAAGAATAAGGTGTCCGCCTAGGGTTAGGGTTAGGTCTATGGTTTCATTTAGGCTTCAGGTTAGGTTAGGATTCAACTTAGTTTGAGGGAGTAAGTTTAGGGCTACTGTTAGTTTTCGATTCAGTGTTACGGTTGGATTTAGCCTCAGGGTCAGGTTAGGGTTGGGGTTAAGCTTAAGGTGTCCGCCTAGGGTTAGGGTTAGGTCTATTTTTTGAGTTAGGCTTCAGGTTAGGTTAGGTTTGAACTTAGTTTGAGGGAGTAAGTTTAGGGCTACTGTTAGTTTTCGGTTCAGTGTTACGGTTGGAGATAGCGTCATGCTCAAGTTAGGGTTGGGGTTGAGATTCAGGTGTCTGCCTAGGGTTAGGGTTAGGTCTATGGTTTGAGTTAGGCTTCAGGTTAGGTTAGGTTTGAACTTAGTTTGAGGGGGTAAGTTTAGGGCTACTGTTAGTTTTCGGTTCAGTGTTACGGTTGGAGATAGTTTCATGGTCTGGTTAGGGTTGTGGTTGAGTTTCAGGTGTCCGCCTAGGGTTAGGGTTAGGTCTATGGTTTGAGTTAGGCTTCAGGTTAGGTTAGGTTTGAACTTAGTTTGAGGGAGTAAGTTTAGGGCTACTGTTAGTTTTCGTTTAACTGTTACGGTTGGAGTAAGCGTCAGGGTCAGGTTAGGGTGGGGGTTAAGCATAAGGTGTCCGCCTAGGGTTAGGGTTAGGTCTATGGTTTCATTTAGGCTTCAGGTTAGGTTAGGATTGAACTTAGTTTGAGGGAGTAAGTTTAGGGCTACTGTTAGTTTTCGGTTCAGTGTTCCGGTTGGATTTAGCCTAAGGGTCAGGTTAGGGTTGGGGTTAAGCTTAAGGTGTCCGCCTAGGGTTAGGGTTAGGTCTATTGTTTGAGTTAGGCTTCAGGTTAGGTTAGGTTTGAACTTTTTTTGAGGAAGTAAGTTTAGGGCTACTGTTACTTTTCGGTTCAGTGTTACGGTTGGAGTTAGCGTGAGGGTCAGGTTAGGTTTGGGGTTGAGCTTAAGGTGTCCGCCTAGGGTTAGGGTTAGGTCTGTGGTTTGAGTTAGGCTTCAGGTTAGGTTAGGTTTGAACTTAGTTTGAAGGTGTAAGTTTAGGGCTACTGTTAGTTTTCGGTTCAGTGTTACGGTTGGAGATAGAGTCATGGTCAAGTTAGGGTTGGGATTAAGATTCAGGTGTCCGCCTAGGGTTAGGGTTAGGTCTATGGTTTGAGTTAGGCTTCAGGTTAGGTTAGGTTTGAACTTAGTTTGAGGGAGTAAGTTTAGGCCTATTTTATTTTTCGGTTCAGTGTTACGGTTGCATTTAGCCTCAGGGTCAGGTTAGGGTTGGGGTCAAGCTTAAGGTGTCCGCCTAGGGTTAGGTTTAGGTCTATTGTTTGAGTTAGGCTTCAGGTTAGGTTAGGTTTGAACTTAGTTTGAGGGAGTAAGTTTAGGGCTACTGTTAGTTTTCCGTTCAGTGTTACGGTTTGAGATAGCGTGAGGGTCAGGTTAGGGTTGGGGTTGAGCTTAAGGTGTCCGGCTAGGGTTAGGGTTAGGTCTGTGGTTTGAGTTAGGCTTCAGGTTAGGTTAGGTTTGAACTTAGTTTGAAGGAGTCAGTTTAGAGCTACTGTTAGTTTTCGGTAACTGTTACGATTGGAGTTAGCGTCAGGGCGAGGTTATGGTTGGGGTTGAGCTTAAGTTGTCCGCCTAGGGTTACGGTTAGGTGTAAGGTTTGATTTACGCTTCAGGTTAGGTTATGTTTGAACTTAGTTAGAGGGAGTAAGTTTAGGGCTACTCTTAGTTTTCGATTAAGTGTTACGGTTGGAGTAAACGTCAGGGTCATGTTAGGTTTGGGGTTGAGCTTAAGTGTCCGCCTAGGGTTAGGGTTAGGTGTATGGTTTGAGTTAGGCTTCAGGTTAGGTTAGGTTTGAACTTAGTTTGAGGGAGTAAGTTTAGGGCTACTGTTAGTTTTCGGTTCAGTGTTACGGTTGGAGTAAGCGTCTGGGTCAGGTTAGGGTGGGGGTTAAGCATAAGGTGTCTGCCTAGGGTTAGGGTTAGGTCTATTGTTTGAGTTAGCCTTCAGGTTAGGTTAGGATCGAACTTAGTTTGAGGGAATAAGTTTAGGGCTACTGTTAGTTTTCGGTTCAGTGTTACGGTTGGAGTTAGCGTGAGGGTCAGGTTAGGGTTGGGGTTGAGCTTAAGGTGTCCGCCTAGGGTTAGGGTTAGGTCTGTGCTTTGAGTTAGGCTTCAGTTTAGGTTAGATTTGAGTTTGGCTTCAGTTTTGGTTAGGTTTGAACTTAGTTTGAGGGAGTAAATTTAGGGATAATGTTCGTTTTCGGTTCAGTGTAACGGTTGGAGTTTGCGTCAGGGTCATGTTAGGTTTGTGGTTGAGCTTCAGGTGTCCGATCCGCCTAGCGTTAGGGTTAGGTCTATGGTTTGAGTTAGGCTTCAGGTTAGGTTAGGTTTGAACTTAGTTTGAGGGAGTCAGTTTAGGGCTACTGTTAGTTTTCGGTTAACTGTTACGGTTGGAGTAAGCGCCAGGGTCAGGTTAGGTTTGGGGTTGAGCTTCAGGTGTCCGCCTATTGTTAGGGTTATGTCTTTGATTTGAGTTAGGCTTCAGGTTAGGTTAGGTTTGAACTTACTTTGAGCGAATAAGTTTAGGTCTACTCTTAATTTTCGGTTCAGTGATATGGTTGGAGTTAGCCTGGAAGTCAGGTTAGGGTTGGGGTTGAGCTAAAGGTGTCCGCCTAGAGTTAGGATTAGGTCTGGGTTTGAGTTAGGCTTCACGTTAGGTTAGGTTTGAACTTAGTTTGAAGGTGTAATTTTAGGGCTACTGTTAGTTTTCGGTTCAGTGTTACGGTTGGAGATAGAGTCATGGTCAAGTTAGGGTTGGGATTAAGATTCAGGTGTCCGCCTAGGGTTAGGGCTAGGTCTATGGTTTGAGTTAGCCTTCAGGTTAGGTTAGGTTTGAACTTAGTTTGAGGGAGTAAGTTTAGGCCTATTTTATTTTTCGGTTCAGTGTTACGGTTGAATTTAGCCTCAGGGTCAGGTTAGGGTTGGGGTCAAGCTTAAGGTGTCCGCCTAGGGTTAGGGTTAGGTCTATTGTTTGAGTTAGGCTTCAGGTTAGGTTAGGTTTGAACTTAGTTTGAGGGAGTAAGTTTAGGCCTACTGTTAGTTTTCGGTTCAGTGTTACGCTTGGATTTAGCCTCAGGGTCAGGTTAGGGTTGGGGTTAAGCTTAAGGTGTCCGTCTAGGGTTAGGGTTAGGTCTATTGTTTGAGTTAGGCTTCAGGTTAGGTTAGGTTTGAATTTAGTTTGAGGGAGTAAGTTTAGGGCTACTGTTCGTTTTTGGTTCAGTGTTACATTTGGAGTTAGTGTGAGGGTCCGGTTAGGGTTTGGGGTTGAGCTTAAGGTGTCCGCCTAGGGTTAGGGTTAGGTCTGTGGTTTGAGTTAGGCTTCAGGTTAGGTTAGGTTTGAACTTAGTTTGAAGGAGTCAGTTTAGAGCTACTGTTAGTTTTCGGTAACTGTTACGATTGGAGTTAGCTTCAGGGCGAGGTTATGGTTGGGGTTGAGCTTAAGTTGTCCGCCTAGGGTTACGGTTAGGTGTAAGGTTTGATTTACGCTTCAGGTTAGGTTATGTTTGAACTTAGTTAGAGGGAGTAAGTTTAGGGCTACTGTTAGTTTTCGGTTCAGTGTTACGGTTGGAGTTAGCGTGAGGGTCAGGTTAGGATTGGGGTTGAGCTTAAGGTGTCCGCCTATGGTTAGGTTTAGGTCTGTGGTTTGAGTTAGGCTTCAGTTTAGGTTAGGTTTGAACTTAGTTTGAGGGAGTAAATTTAGGGCTAATGTTCGTTTTCGGTTCAGTGTAACGGTTAGAGTTAGCGTCAGGGTCATGTTAGGTTTGTGGTTGAGCTTCAGGTGTCCGATCCGCCTAGCGTTAGGGTTAGGTCTATGGTTTGAGTTAGGCTTCAGGTTAGGTTAGGTTTGAACTTAGTTTGAGGGAGTCAGTTTAGGGCTACTGTTAGTTTTCGGTTAACTGTTACGGTTGGAGTAAGCGCCAGGGTCAGGTTAGGTTTGGGGTTGAGCTTCAGGTGTCCGCCTATTGTTAGGGTTATGTCTTTGATTTGAGTTAGGCTTCAGGTTAGGTTAGGTTTGAACTTACTTTGAGCGAATAAGTTTAGGTCTACTCTTAATTTTCAGTTCAGTGATATGGTTGGAGTTAGCCTGGAAATCAGGTTAGGTTTGGGGTTGAGCTAAAGGTGTCCGCCTAGGGTTAGGGTTAGGTGTATGGTTTGATTTAGGCATCAGGTTAGGTTAGGTTTGAACTTAATTTGAGGGAGTAAGTTTAGGGCTACTGTTAGTTTTCTGTTAACTGTTACATTTGAAGTAAGCGTCAGGGTCAGGTTAGGTTTGGGGTTGAGCTTAAGGTGTCCGCCTAGGGTTAGGGTTAGGGTTAGGTGTATGGTTTGATTTAGGCTTCAGGTTAGGTTAGGTTTGAACTTAGTTTGACAGAGTAAGTTTAGGGCTACTGTTAGTTTTCTGTTCAGTATTATGGTTGGAGTTAGCGTCAGGGTCAGGTTAGGGTTGGGGTTAGCTTGAGGTGTCCGCCTAGGGTTAGGGTTAGGTCTATGGTTTGAGTAAGGCTTCAGGTTAGGTTAGGTTTGAACTTAGTTTGAGGGAGTAAGTTTAGGGCTACTGTTAGTTTTCGGTTCAGTGTTACGGTTGGAGATAGTTTCATGGTCTGGTTAGGGTTGTGGTTGAGTTTCAGGTGTCCGCCTAGGGTTAGGGTTAGGTCTATGGTTTGAGTTAGGCTTCAGGTTAGGTTAGGTTTGAACTTAGTTTGAGGGAGTAAGTTTAGGGCTACTGTTAGTTTTCGTTTAACTGTTACGGTTGGAGTAAGCGTCAGGGTCAGGTTAGGGTGGGGGTTAAGCATAAGGTGTCCGCCTAGGGTTAGGGTTAGGTCTATGGTTTCATTTAGGCTTCAGGTTAGGTTAGGATTGAACTTAGTTTGAGGGAGTAAGTTTAGGGCTACTGTTAGTTTTCGTTTCAGTGTTCCGGTTGGATTTAGCCTAAGGGTCAGGTTAGGGTTGGGGTTAAGCTTAAGGTGTCCGCCTAGGGTTAGGGTTAGGTCTATTGTTTGAGTTAGGCTTCAGGTTAGGTTAGGTTTGAACTTCTTTTTGAGGAAGTAAGTTTAGGGCTACTGTTACTTTTCGGTTCAGTGTTACGGTTGGAGTTAGCGTGAGGGTCAGGTTAGGTTTGGGGTTGAGCTTAAGGTGTCCGCCTAGGGTTAGGGTTAGGTCTGTGGTTTGAGTTAGGCTTCAGGTTAGGTTAGGTTTGAACTTAGTTTGAAGGTGTAAGTTTAGGGCTACTGTTAGTTTTCGGTTCAGTGTTACGGTTGGAGATAGAGTCATGGTCAAGTTAGGGTTGGGATTAAGATTCAGGTGTCCGCCTAGGGTTAGGGTTAGGTCTATGGTTTGAGTTAGGCTTCAGGTTAGGTTAGGTTTGAACTTAGTTTGAGGGAGTAAGTTTAGGCCTATTTTATTTTTCGGTTCAGTGTTACGGTTGCATTTAGCCTCAGGGTCAGGTTAGGGTTGGGGTCAAGCTTAAGGTGTCCGCCTAGGGTTAGGTTTAGGTCTATTGTTTGAGTTAGGCTTCAGGTTAGGTTAGGTTTGAACTTAGTTTGAGGGAGTAAGTTTAGGGCTACTGTTAGTTTTCCGTTCAGTGTTACGGTTTGAGATAGCGTGAGGGTCAGGTTAGGGTTGGGGTTGAGCTTAAGGTGTCCGGCTAGGGTTAGGGTTAGGTCTGTGGTTTGAGTTAGGCTTCAGGTTAGGTTAGGTTTGAACTTAGTTTGAAGGATTCAGTTTAGAGCTACTGTTAGTTTTCGGTAACTGTTACGATTGGAGTTAGCGTCAGGGCGAGGTTATGGTTGGGGTTGAGCTTAAGTTGTCCGCCTAGGGTTACGGTTAGGTGTAAGGTTTGATTTACGCTTCAGGTTAGGTTATGTTTGAACTTAGTTAGCGGGAGTAAGTTTAGGGCTACTCTTAGTTTTCGATTAAGTGTTACGGTTGGAGTAAACGTCAGGGTCATGTTAGGTTTGGCGTTGAGCTTAAGTGTCCGCCTAGGGTTAGGGTTAGGTGTATGGTTTGAGTTAGGCTTCAGGTTAGGTTAGGTTTGAACTTAGTTTGAGGGAGTAAGTTTAGGGCTACTGTTAGTTTTCGGTTCAGTGTTACGGTTGGAGTAAGCGTCTGGGTCAGGTTAGGGTGGGGGTTAAGCATAAGGTGTCTGCCTAGGGTTAGGGTTAGGTCTATTGTTTGAGTTAGCCTTCAGGTTAGGTTAGGATCGAACTTAGTTTGAGGGAATAAGTTTAGGGCTACTGTTAGTTTTCGGTTCAGTGTTACGGTTGGAGTTAGCGTGAGGGTCAGGTTAGGGTTGGGGTTGAGCTTAAGGTGTCCGCCTAGGGTTAGGGTTAGGTCTGTGCTTTGAGTTAGGCTTCAGTTTAGGTTAGATTTGAGTTAGGCTTCAGTTTTGGTTAGGTTTGAACTTAGTTTGAGGGAGTAAATTTAGGGATAATGTTCGTTTTCGGTTCAGTGTAACGGTTGGAGTTTGCGTCAGGGTCATGTTAGGTTTGTGGTTGAGCTTCAGGTGTCCGATCCGCCTAGCGTTAGGGTTAGGTCTATGGTTTGAGTTAGGCTTCAGGTTAGGTTAGGTTTGAACTTAGTTTGAGGGAGTCAGTTTAGGGCTACTGTTAGTTTTCGGTTAACTGTTACGGTTGGAGTAAGCGCCAGGGTCAGGTTAGGTTTGGGGTTGAGCTTCAGGTGTCCGCCTATTGTTAGGGTTATGTCTTTGATTTGAGTTAGGCTTCAGGTTAGGTTAGGTTTGAACTTACTTTGAGCGAATAAGTTTAGGTCTACTCTTAATTTTCGGTTCAGTGATATGGTTGGAGTTAGCCTGGAAGTCAGGTTAGGGTTGGGGTTGAGCTAAAGGTGTCCGCCTAGAGTTAGGATTAGGTCTGGGTTTGAGTTAGGCTTCACGTTAGGTTAGGTTTGAACTTAGTTTGAAGGTGTAATTTTAGGGCTACTGTTAGTTTTCGGTTCAGTGTTACGGTTGGAGATAGAGTCATGGTCAAGTTAGGGTTGGGATTAAGATTCAGGTGTCCGCCTAGGGTTAGGGCTAGGTCTATGGTTTGAGTTAGCCTTCAGGTTAGGTTAGGTTTGAACTTAGTTTGAGGGAGTAAGTTTAGGCCTATTTTATTTTTCGGGTCAGTGTTACGGTTGAATTTAGCCTCAGGGTCAGGTTAGGGTTGGGGTCAAGCTTAAGGTGTCCGCCTAGGGTTAGGGTTAGGTCTATTGTTTGAGTTAGGCTTCAGGTTAGGTTAGGTTTGAACTTAGTTTGAGGGAGTAAGTTTAGGCCTACTGTTAGTTTTCGGTTCAGTGTTACGCTTGGATTTAGCCTCAGGGTCAGGTTAGGGTTGGGGTTAAGCTTAAGGTGTCCGTCTAGGGTTAGTGTTAGGTCTATTGTTTGAGTTAGGCTTCAGGTTAGGTTAGGTTTGAATTTAGTTTGAGGGAGTAAGTTTAGGGCTACTGTTCGTTTTTGGTTCAGTGTTACATTTGGAGTTAGTGTGAGGGTCCGGTTAGGGTTGGGGTTGAGCTTAAGGTGTCCGCCTAGGGTTAGGGTTAGGTCTGTGGTTTGAGTTAGGCTTCAGGTTAGGTTAGGTTTGAACTTAGTTTGAAGGAGTCAGTTTAGAGCTACTGTTAGTTTTCGGTAACTGTTACGATTGGAGTTAGCTTCAGGGCGAGGTTATGGTTGGGGTTGAGCTTAAGTTGTCCGCCTAGGGTTACGGTTAGGTGTAAGGTTTGATTTACGCTTCAGGTTAGGTTATGTTTGAACTTAGTTAGAGGGAGTAAGTTTAGGGCTACTGTTAGTTTTCGGTTCAGTGTTACGGTTGGAGTTAGCGTGAGGGTCAGGTTAGGATTGGGGCTGAGCTTAAGGTGTCCGCCTATGGTTAGGTTTAGGTCTGTGGTTTGAGTTAGGCTTCAGTTTAGGTTAGGTTTGAACTTAGTTTGAGGGAGTAAATTTAGGGCTAATGTTCGTTTTCGGTTCAGTGTAACGGTTAGAGTTAGCGTCAGGGTCATGTTAGGTTTGTGGTTGAGCTTCAGGTGTCCGATCCGCCTAGCGTTAGGGTTAGGTCTATGGTTTGAGTTAGGCTTCAGGTTAGGTTAGGTTTGAACTTAGTTTGAGGGAGTCAGTTTAGGGCTACTGTTAGTTTTCGGTTAACTGTTACGGTTGGAGTAAGCGCCAGGGTCAGGTTAGGTTTGGGGTTGAGCTTCAGGTGTCCGCCTATTGTTAGGGTTATGTCTTTGATTTGAGTTAGGCTTCAGGTTAGGTTAGGTTTGAACTTACTTTGAGCGAATAAGTTTAGGTCTACTCTTAATTTTCAGTTCAGTGATATGGTTGGAGTTAGCCTGGAAATCAGGTTAGGTTTGGGGTTGAGCTAAAGGTGTCCGCCTAGGGTTAGGGTTAGGTGTATGGTTTGATTTAGGCATCAGGTTAGGTTAGGTTTGAACTTAATTTGAGGGAGTAAGTTTAGGGCTACTGTTAGTTTTCTGTTAACTGTTACGTTTGAAGTAAGCGTCAGGGTCAGGTTAGGTTTGGGGTTGAGCTTAAGGTGTCCGCCTAGGGTTAGGGTTAGGGTTAGGTGTATGGTTTGATTTAGGCTTCAGGTTAGGTTAGGTTTGAACTTAGTTTGACAGAGTAAGTTTAGGGCTACTGTTAGTTTTCTGTTCAGTATTATGGTTGGAGTTAGCGTCAGGGTCAGGTTAGGGTTGGGGTTAGCTTGAGGTGTCCGCCTAGGGTTAGGGTTAGGTCTATGGTTTGAGTAAGGCTTCAGGTTAGGTTAGGTTTGAACTTAGTTTGAGGGAGTAAGTTTAGGGCTACTGTTAGTTTTCGGTTCAGTGTTACGGTTGGAGTTAGCGTGAGGGTCAGGTTAGGGTTAGGGGTTGAGCTCAAGGTGTCCGCCTAGGGTTAGGGTTAGGTCTGTGGTTTGAGTTACGCTTCAGGTTAGGTTAGGTTTGAACTTAGTTTGAGGGAGTAAGTTTAGGGCTACTGTTAGTTTTCGGTTCAGTGTTACGGTTGGAGTTAGCATGAGGGTCAGGTTAGGGTTGGGGTTGAGCTTAAGGTGTCCGCCTAGGGTTACGTTAGGTGTATGGTTTGATTTAGGCTTCAGGTTAGGTTAGGTTTGAACTTAGTTTGAGGGAGTAAGTTTATGGCTACTGTTAGTTTTGTTTTAACTGTTACGGTTGGAGTAAGCGTCATGGTCAGGTTAGGGGGGGGGTTAAGCATAAGGTGTCCGCCTAGGGTTAGGGGTAGGTCTATGGTTTGATTTAGGCTCCAGGTGAGGTTACGTTTGAGCTTAGTTTGAGGGAGTAAGTTTAGGGCTACTGTTAGTTTTCGGTTCAGTGTTACGGTTGGAGATAGCGTCAGGGTCAGGTTAGGGTTGGAGTTGAGTGAAGGGTGTCAGCCTAGGGTTAGGGTTAGGACTGTGGTTTGATTTAGGCTTCAGGTTAGGTTACGTTTGAACTTAGTTTGAGTGAGTAAGTTTAGGGCTACTGTTAGTTTTCGGTTCAGTGTTATGTTTGGAGATAGCGTCAGGGTCAGGTTAGGGTTGGGATTGTGATTAAGGTGCCGCCTAGGGTTAGGGTTAGGTCTGTGGTTTGAGTTAGGCTTCAGGTTAGGTTAGGTTTGAACTGAGTTTGGGGGAGTAAATTTAGGGCTACTGTTAGTTTTCGGTTCAGTGTAACGGTTGGAGATAGCGTCAGGGTCAGGTTAGGGTTGGGGTTGAGCTTCAGGTGTCCGATCCCCCTAGGGTTAGGGTTAGGCGTAGGGTTTGAGTTAGGCTTCAGGTTAGGTTAGGTCTGAACTTAGTTTGAGCGAGTAAGTTTAGGGCTACTCTTAGTTTTTGGTTCAGTGATATGGTTGGAGTTACCCTGGAGGTCAGGTTAGGTTTGGGGTTGAGCTTAAGGTGTCCGCCTAGGGTTAGGGTTAGGTGTATGGTTTGATTTAGCCTTCAGGTTAGGTTAGGTTTGAACTTAGTTTGAGGGAGTAAGTTTAGGGCTACTGTTAGTTTTCGGGAAACTGTTACGGTTGGAGTTAGCGTCAGGGTCAGGTTTGGGTTGGGGTTGAGATTCAGGTGTCTGCCTAGGGTTAGGGTTAGGTGTATGGTTTGATTTAGGCTTCAGGTTAGGTTAGGTTTGAAGTTAGTTTGAGGGAGTAAGTTTGGGGCTACTGTTAGTTTTCGGTTAACTGTTACAGTTGGAGTAAGCGTCATGGTCAGGGTAGGGTGGGGGTTAAGCATAAGGTGTCCGCCTAAGGTTCGGGTTAGGTCTATGGTTTGAGTTAGGCTTCAGGTTAGGTTAGGTTTGAACGTAGTTTGAGGGAGTCAGTTTAGGGCTACTGTTAGTTTTCGGTTAACTGTTACGTTTGGAATAAGCGTCAGGGTCAGGTTAGGTTTGGGGTTGAGCTTAAGGTGTCCGCCTAGGGTTAGGGTTAGGTGTATGGTTTGATTTAGGCTTAAGGTTAGGTTAGGTTTGAACTTAGTTTGAGGGTGTAAGTTTAGGGATACTGTTAGTTTTCGTGTAACTGTTACGGTTGGAGTAAGCGTCAGGGTCAGGTTAGGGTGGGGGTTAAGAATAAGGTGTCCGCCTAGGGTTAGGGTTAGGTCTATGGTTTCATTTAGGCTTCAGGTTAGGTTAGGATTCAACTTAGTTTGAGGGAGTAAGTTTAGGGCTACTGTTAGTTTTCGATTCAGTGTTACGGTTGGATTTAGCCTCAGGGTCAGGTTAGGGTTGGGGTTAAGCTTAAGGTGTCCGCCTAGGGTTAGGGTTAGGTCTATTTTTTGAGTTAGGCTTCAGGTTAGGTTAGGTTTGAACTTAGTTTGAGGGAGTAAGTTTAGGGCTACTGTTAGTTTTCGGTTCAGTGTTACGGTTGGAGATAGCGTCATGCTCAAGTTAGGGTTGGGGTTGAGATTCAGGTGTCTGCCTAGGGTTAGGGTTAGGTCTATGGTTTGAGTTAGGCTTCAGGTTAGGTTAGGTTTGAACTTAGTTTGAGGGGGTAAGTTTAGGGCTACTGTTAGTTTTCGGTTCAGTGTTACGGTTGGAGATAGTTTCATGGTCTGGTTAGGGTTGTGGTTGAGTTTCAGGTGTCCGCCTAGGGTTAGGGTTAGGTCTATGGTTTGAGTTAGGCTTCAGGTTAGGTTAGGTTTGAACTTAGTTTGAGGGAGTAAGTTTAGGGCTACTGTTAGTTTTCATTTAACTGTTACGGTTGGAGTAAGCGTCAGGGTCAGGTTAGGGTGGGGGTTAAGCATAAGGTGTCCGCCTAGGGTTAGGGTTAGGTCTATGGTTTCATTTAGGCTTCAGGTTAGGTTAGGATTGAACTTAGTTTGAGGGAGTAAGTTTAGGGCTACTGTTACTTTTCGGTTCAGTGTTCCGGTTGGATTTAGCCTAAGGGTCAGGTTAGGGTTGGGGTTAAGCTTAAGGTGTCCGCCTAGGGTTAGGGTTAGGTCTATTATTTGAGTTAGGCTTCAGGTTAGGTTAGGTTTGAACTTTTTTTGAGGAAGTAAGTTTAGGGCTACTGTTACTTTTCGGTTCAGTGTTACGGTTGGAGTTAGCGTGAGGGTCAGGTTAGGTTTGGGGTTGAGCTTAAGGTGTCCGCCTAGGGTTAGGGTTAGGTCTGTGGTTTGAGTTAGGCTTCAGGTTAGGTTAGGTTTGAACTTAGTTTGAAGGTGTAAGTTTAGGGCTACTGTTAGTTTTCGGTTCAGTGTTACGGTTGGAGATAGAGTCATGGTCAAGTTAGGGTTGGGATTAAGATTCAGGTGTCCGCCTAGGGTTAGGGTTAGGTCTATGGTTTGAGTTAGGCTTCAGGTTAGGTTAGGTTTGAACTTAGTTTGAGGGAGTAAGTTTAGGCCTATTTTATTTTTCGGTTCAGTGTTACGGTTGCATTTAGCCTCAGGGTCAGGTTAGGGTTGGGGTCAAGCTTAAGGTGTCCGCCTAGGGTTAGGTTTAGGTCTATTGTTTGAGTTAGGCTTCATGTTAGGTTAGGTTTGAACTTAGTTTGAGGGAGTAAGTTTAGGGCTACTGTTAGTTTTCCGTTCAGTGTTACGGTTTGAGATAGCGTGAGGGTCAGGTTAGGGTTGGGGTTGAGCTTAAGGTGTCCGGCTAGGGTTAGGGTTAGGTCTGTGGTTTGAGTTAGGCTTCAGGTTAGGTTAGGTTTGAACTTAGTTTGAAGGAGTCAGTTTAGAGCTACTGTTAGTTTTCGGTAACTGTTACGATTGGAGTTAGTGTCAGGGCGAGGTTATGGTTGGGGTTGAGCTTAAGTTGTCCGCCTAGGGTTACGGTTAGGTGTAAGGTTTGATTTACGCTTCAGGTTAGGTTATGTTTGAACTTAGTTAGAGGGAGTAAGTTTAGGGCTACTCTTAGTTTTCGATTAAGTGTTACGGTTGGAGTAAACGTCAGGGTCATGTTAGGTTTGGCGTTGAGCTTAAGTGTCCGCCTAGGGTTAGGGTTAGGTGTATGGTTTGAGTTAGGCTTCAGGTTAGGTTAGGTTTGAACTTAGTTTGAGGGAGTAAGTTTAGGGCTACTGTTAGTTTTCGGTTCAGTGTTACGGTTGGAGTAAGCGTCTGGGTCAGGTTAGGGTGGGGGTTAAGCATAAGGTGTCTGCCTAGGGTTAGGGTTAGGTCTATTGTTTGAGTTAGCCTTCAGGTTAGGTTAGGATCGAACTTAGTTTGAGGGAATAAGTTTAGGGCTACTGTTAGTTTTCGGTTCAGTGTTACGGTTGGAGTTAGCGTGAGGGTCAGGTTAGGGTTGGGGTTGAGCTTAAGGTGTCCGCCTAGGGTTAGGGTTAGGTCTGTGCTTTGAGTTAGGCTTCAGTTTAGGTTAGATTTGAGTTAGGCTTCAGTTTAGGTTAGGTTTGAACTTAGTTTGAGGGAGTAAATTTAGGGATAATGTTCGTTTTCGGTTCAGTGTAACGGTTGGAGTTTGCGTCAGGGTCATGTTAGGTTTGTGGTTGAGCTTCAGGTGTCCGATCCGCCTAGCGTTAGGGTTAGGTCTATGGTTTGAGTTAGGCTTCAGGTTAGGTTAGGTTTGAACTTAGTTTGAGGGAGTCAGTTTAGGGCTACTGTTAGTTTTCGGTTAACTGTTACGGTTGGAGTAAGCGCCAGGGTCAGGTTAGGTTTGGGGTTGAGCTTCAGGTGTCCGCCTATTGTTAGGGTTATGTCTTTGATTTGAGTTAGGCTTCAGGTTAGGTTAGGTTTGAACTTACTTTGAGCGAATAAGTTTAGGTCTACTCTTAATTTTCGGTTCAGTGATATGGTTGGAGTTAGCCTGGAAGTCAGGTTAGGGTTGGGGTTGAGCTAAAGGTGTCCGCCTAGAGTTAGGATTAGGTCTGGGTTTGAGTTAGGCTTCACTTTAGGTTAGGTTTGAACTTAGTTTGAAGGTGTAATTTTAGGGCTACTGTTAGTTTTCGGTTCAGTGTTACGGTTGGAGATAGAGTCATGGTCAAGTTAGGGTTGGGATTAAGATTCAGGTGTCCGCCTAGGGTTAGGGCTAGGTCTATGGTTTGAGTTAGGCTTCAGGTTAGGTTAGGTTTGAACTTAGTTTGAGGGAGTAAGTTTAGGCCTATTTTATTTTTCGGTTCAGTGTTACGGTTGAATTTAGCCTCAGGGTCCGGTTAGGGTTGGGGTCAAGCTTAAGGTGTCCGCCTAGGGTTAGGGTTAGGTCTATTGTTTGAGTTAGGCTTCAGGTTAGGTTAGGTTTGAACTTAGTTTGAGGGAGTAAGTTTAGGCCTACTGTTAGTTTTCGGTTCAGTGTTACGCTTGGATTTAGCCTCAGGGTCAGGTTAGGGTTGGGGTTAAGCTTAAGGTGTCCGTCTAGGGTTAGGGTTAGGTCTATTGTTTGAGTTAGGCTTCAGGTTAGGTTAGGTTTGAATTTAGTTTGAGGGAGTAAGTTTAGGGCTACTGTTCGTTTTTGGTTCAGTGTTACATTTGGAGTTAGTGTGAGGGTCCGGTTAGGGTTGGGGTTGAGCTTAAGGTGTCCGCCTAGGGTTAGGGTTAGGTCTGTGGTTTGAGTTAGGCTTCAGGTTAGGTTAGGTTTGAACTTAGTTTGAAGGAGTCAGTTTAGAGCTACTGTTAGTTTTCGGTAACAGTTACGATTGGAGTTAGCTTCAGGGCGAGGTTATGGTTGGGGTTGAGCTTAAGTTGTCCGCCTAGGGTTACGGTTAGGTGTAAGGTTTGATTTACGCTTCAGGTTAGGTTATGTTTGAACTTAGTTAGAGGGAGTAAGTTTAGGGCTACTGTTAGTTTTCGGTTCAGTGTTACGGTTGGAGTTAGCGTGAGGGTCAGGTTAGGATTGGGGTTGAGCTTAAGGTGTCCGCCTATGGTTAGGTTTAGGTCTGTGGTTTGAGTTAGGCTTCAGTTTAGGTTAGGTTTGAACTTAGTTTGAGGGAGTAAAATTTAGGGCTAATGTTCGTTTTCGGTTCAGTGTAACGGTTAGAGTTAGCGTCAGGGTCATGTTAGGTTTGTGGTTGAGCTTCAGGTGTCCGATCCGCCTAGCGTTAGGGTTAGGTCTATGGTTTGAGTTAGGCTTCAGGTTAGGTTAGGTTTGAACTTAGTTTGAGGGAGTCAGTTTAGGGCTACTGTTAGTTTTCGGTTAACTGTTACGGTTGGAGTAAGCGCCAGGGTCAGGTTAGGTTTGGGGTTGAGCTTCAGGTGTCCGCCTATTGTTAGGGTTATGTCTTTGATTTGAGTTAGGCTTCAGGTTAGGTTAGGTTTGAACTTACTTTGAGCGAATAAGTTTAGGTCTACTCTTAATTTTCAGTTCAGTGATATGGTTGGAGTTAGCCTGGAAATCAGGTTAGGTTTGGGGTTGAGCTAAAGGTGTCCGCCTAGGGTTAGGGTTAGGTGTATGGTTTGATTTAGGCATCAGGTTAGGTTAGGTTTGAACTTAATTTGAGGGAGTAAGTTTAGGGCTACTGTTAGTTTTCTGTTAACTGTTACGTTTGAAGTAAGCGTCAGGGTCAGGTTAGGTTTGGGGTTGAGCTTAAGGTGTCCGCCTAGGGTTAGGGTTAGGGTTAGGTGTATGGTTTGATTTAGGCTTCAGGTTAGGTTAGGTTTGAACTTAGTTTGACAGAGTAAGTTTAGGGCTACTGTTAGTTTTCTGTTCAGTATTATGGTTGGAGTTAGCGTCAGGGTCAGGTTAGGGTTGGGGTTAGCTTGAGGTGTCCGCCTAGGGTTAGGGTTAGGTCTATGGTTTGAGTAAGGCTTCAGGTTAGGTTAGGTTTGAACTTAGTTTGAGGGAGTAAGTTTAGGGCTACTGTTAGTTTTCGGTTCAGTGTTACGGTTGGAGTTAGCGTGAGGGTCAGGTTAGGGTTAGGGGTTGAGCTCAAGGTGTCCGCCTAGGGTTAGGGTTAGGTCTGTGGTTTGAGTTACGCTTCAGGTTAGGTTAGGTTTGAACTTAGTTTGAGGGAGTAAGTTTAGGGCTACTGTTAGTTTTCGGTTCAGTGTTACGGTTGGAGTTAGCATGAGGGTCAGGTTAGGGTTGGGGTTGAGCTTAAGGTGTCCGCCTAGGGTTACGTTAGGTGTATGGTTTGATTTAGGCTTCAGGTTAGGTTAGGTTTGAACTTAGTTTGAGGGAGTAAGTTTATGGCTACTGTTAGTTTTGTTTTAACTGTTACGGTTGGAGTAAGCGTCATGGTCAGGTTAGGGGGGGGGTTAAGCATAAGGTGTCCGCCTAGGGTTAGGGGTAGGTCTATGGTTTGATTTAGGCTCCAGGTGAGGTTACGTTTGAGCTTAGTTTGAGGGAGTAAGTTTAGGGCTACTGTTAGTTTTCGGTTCAGTGTTACGGTTGGAGATAGCGTCAGGGTCAGGTTAGGGTTGGAGTTGAGTGTAGGGTGTCAGCCTAGGGTTAGGGTTAGGACTGTGGTTTGATTTAGGCTTCAGGTTAGGTTACGTTTGAACTTAGTTTGAGTGAGTAAGTTTAGGGCTACTGTTAGTTTTCGGTTCAGTGTTATGTTTGGAGATAGCGTCAGGGTCAGGTTAGGGTTGGGATTGTGATTAAGGTGCCGCCTAGGGTTAGGGTTAGGTCTGTGGTTTGAGTTAGGCTTCAGGTTAGGTTAGGTTTGAACTGAGTTTGGGGGAGTAAATTTAGGGCTACTGTTAGTTTTCGGTTCAGTGTAACGGTTGGAGATAGCGTCAGGGTCAGGTTAGGGTTGGGGTTGAGCTTCAGGTGTCCGATCCCCCTAGGGTTAGGGTTAGGCGTAGGGTTTGAGTTAGGCTTCAGGTTAGGTTAGGTCTGAACTTAGTTTGAGCGAGTAAGTTTAGGGCTACTCTTAGTTTTTGGTTCAGTGATATGGTTGGAGTTACCCTGGAGGTCAGGTTAGGTTTGGGGTTGAGCTTAAGGTGTCCGCCTAGGGTTAGGGTTAGGTGTATGGTTTGATTTAGCCTTCAGGTTAGGTTAGGTTTGAACTTAGTTTGAGGGAGTAAGTTTAGGGCTACTGTTAGTTTTCGGGAAACTGTTACGGTTGGAGTTAGCGTCAGGGTCAGGTTTGGGTTGGGGTTGAGATTCAGGTGTCTGCCTAGGGTTAGGGTTAGGTGTATGGTTTGATTTAGGCTTCAGGTTAGGTTAGGTTTGAAGTTAGTTTGAGGGAGTAAGTTTGGGGCTACTGTTAGTTTTCGGTTAACTGTTACAGTTGGAGTAAGCGTCATGGTCAGGGTAGGGTGGGGGTTAAGCATAAGGTGTCCGCCTAAGGTTCGGGTTAGGTCTATGGTTTGAGTTAGGCTTCAGGTTAGGTTAGGTTTGAACGTAGTTTGAGGGAGTCAGTTTAGGGCTACTGTTAGTTTTCGGTTAACTGTTACGTTTGGAATAAGCGTCAGGGTCAGGTTAGGTTTGGGGTTGAGCTTAAGGTGTCCGCCTAGGGTTAGGGTTAGGTGTATGGTTTGATTTAGGCTTAAGGTTAGGTTAGGTTTGAACTTAGTTTGAGGGTGTAAGTTTAGGGATACTGTTAGTTTTCGTGTAACTGTTACGGTTGGAGTAAGCGTCAGGGTCAGGTTAGGGTGGGGGTTAAGAATAAGGTGTCCGCCTAGGGTTAGGGTTAGGTCTATGGTTTCATTTAGGCTTCAGGTTAGGTTAGGATTCAACTTAGTTTGAGGGAGTAAGTTTAGGGCTACTGTTAGTTTTCGATTCAGTGTTACGGTTGGATTTAGCCTCAGGGTCAGGTTAGGGTTGGGGTTAAGCTTAAGGTGTCCGCCTAGGGTTAGGGTTAGGTCTATTTTTTGAGTTAGGCTTCAGGTTAGGTTAGGTTTGAACTTAGTTTGAGGGAGTAAGTTTAGGGCTACTGTTAGTTTTCGGTTCAGTGTTACGGTTGGAGATAGCGTCATGCTCAAGTTAGGGTTGGGGTTGAGATTCAGGTGTCTGCCTAGGGTTAGGGTTAGGTCTATGGTTTGAGTTAGGCTTCAGGTTAGGTTAGGTTTGAACTTAGTTTGAGGGGGTAAGTTTAGGGCTACTGTTAGTTTTCGGTTCAGTGTTACGGTTGGAGATAGTTTCATGGTCTGGTTAGGGTTGTGGTTGAGTTTCAGGTGTCCGCCTAGGGTTAGGGTTAGGTCTATGGTTTGAGTTAGGCTTCAGGTTAGGTTAGGTTTGAACTTAGTTTGAGGGAGTAAGTTTAAAGCTACTGTTAGTTTTCGTTTAACTGTTACGGTTGGAGTAAGCGTCAGGGTCAGGTTAGGGTGGGGGTTAAGCATAAGGTGTCCGCCTAGGGTTAGGGTTAGGTCTATGGTTTCATTTAGGCTTCAGGTTAGGTTAGGATTCAACTTAGTTTGAGGGAGTAAGTTTAGGGCTACTGTTAGTTTTCGGTTCAGTGTTACGGTTGAATTTAGCCTCAGGGTCAGGTTAGGGTTGGGGTTAAGCTTAAGGTGTCCGCCTAGGGTTAGTGTTAGGTCTATTGTTTGAGTTAGGCTTCAGGTTAGGTTAGGTTTGAATTTAGTTTGAGGGAGTAAGTTTAGGGCTACTGTTCGTTTTTGGTTCAGTGTTACGTTTGGAGTTAGTGTGAGGGTCCGGTTAGGGTTGGGGTTGAGCTTAAGGTGTCCGCCTAGGGTTAGGGTTAGGTCTGTGGTTTGAGTTAGGCTTCAGGTTAGGTTAGGTTTGAACTTAGTTTGAGGCAGTACCTTTGGGGCTACTCTTAGTTTTCGGGTAACTGTTACTGTTGGAGTTAGTTTCAGGGCCAGGTTAGGGTTGGGGTTGAGCTTAAGGTGTCGGCATAGGGATAGGGTTAGGTCTATGGTTTGAGTTAGGCTTCAGGTTAGGTTAGGTTTGAACTTAGTTTTAGGGAGTAAGTTTAGGGCTACTGGTAGTTTTCGGTTCAGTGTTACGGTTGGAGATAGCGTCAGTGTCAGGTTATGGTTGGGGTTGAGCTTCAGGTGTCTGCCTAGGGTTAGGGTTAGGTGTATGGTTTGATTTAGGCTTCAGGTTAGTTTAGGTTTAAACTTAGTTTGAGGGAGTAAGTTTAGGGCTACTCTTAGTTTTCGGGTAACTGTTACGATTGGAGTTAGCGTCAGGGCCAGGTTATGGTTGGGGTTGAGCTTAAGGTATCCGCCTAGGGTTACGGTTAGGTGTAAGTTTTGATTTAGGCTTCAGGTTAGGTTATGTTTGAACTTAGTTAGAGGGAGTAAGTTTAGGGCTACTGTTATTTTTCGGTTAACTGTTATGGTTGGAGTAAGCGTCAGGGTCAGGTTAGGTTTGGGGTTGAGTTTAAGGTGTCCGCCTAGGGTTAGGGTTAGGTGCATGGTTTGATTTAGGCTTCAGGTTAGGTTAGGTTTGAACTTAGTTTGAGGGAGTAAGTTTAGGGCTACTGTTAGTTTTCGGTTCAGTGTTACGGTTGGAGTTATCGTGAGGGTCAGGTTAGGTTTGGGGTTGAGCTTAAGGTGTCCGCCTAGGGTTAGGGTTAGGTCTGTGGTTTGAGTTAGGCTTCAGGTTAGGTTAGGTTTGAACTTAGTTTGAAGGTATAAGTTTAGGGCTACTGTTAGTTTTCGGTTCAGTGTTACGGTTGGAGATAGAGTCATGGTCAAGTTAGGGTTGGGATTAAGATTCAGGTGTCCGCCTAGGGTTAGGGTTAGGTCTATGGTTTGAGTTAGGCTTCAGGTTAGGTTAGGTTTGAACTTAGTTTGAGGGAGTAAGTTTAGGCCTATTTTATTATTAGGTTCAGTGTTACGGTTGAATTTAGCCTCAGGGTCAGGTTAGGGGTGGGGTCAAACTTAAGGTGTCCGCCTAGGGTTAGGGTTAGGTCTATTGTTTGAGTTAGGCTTCAGGTTAGGTTAGGTTTGAACTTAGTTTGAGGGAGTAAGTTTAGGCCTACTGTTAGTTTTCAGGAAATTGTTACGGTTGGAGTTAGCGTCAGGGCCAGGTTAGGCTTGGGCTTGAGATTTAGGTGTCCGCCTAGGGTTAGGGTTAGGTGTATGGTTTCATTTAGTCTGAAGGTTAGGTTAGGTTTGAAGTTAGTTTGATGGAGTAACTTTAGGGCTACTGTTAGTTTTCGGTTAAATGTTACAGTTGGAGTAAGCGTCAGGGTCAGTTTAGGGTGGGGGTTAAGCATAAGGTGTCCGCCTAGGGTTAGGTTTAGGTCTAAGATTTGATTTAGGCTTCAGGTTAGTTTAGGTTGGAACTTAGTTTCAGGGAGTCAGTTTAGGGCTACTGTTAGTTTTCGGTTAACTGTTAAGGTTGGTGTAAGTGTCAGGGTCAGATTAGGTTTGGGGTTTAGCTTAAGGTATCCGCCTAGGGTTAGGGTAAGGTGTATGGTTTCATTTATGCTTCAGGTTAGGATAGGTTTGAACTCAGTTTGAGGGAGTAAGTTTAGGGCTACTGTTAGTTTTCGTTTAACTGTTACGATTGGAGTAAGCGTCAGGGTCAGGTTTGGGTGGGGGTTAAACATAAGGTGTCCGCCTAGGGTTTGGGTTAGGTCTATGGTTTCATTTAGGCTTCAGGTTAGGTTAGGATTGAACTTAGTTTGAGGGAGTAAGTTTAGGGCTACTGTTAGTTTTCGGTTAACTGTTACGGTTGGAGTAAGCGTCAGGGTCAGGTTAGGTTTGGGGTTGAGCTTAAGGTGTCCGCCTAGGGTTAGGGTAAGGTCTATGGTTTGATTTAGGCTTCAGGTTAGGTTACGATTGAACTTAGTTTGAGGGAGGAAGTTTAGGGCTACTGTTAGTTTTCGGTTGAGTGTTACGGTTGGATTTAGCCTCCGGGTCAGGTTAGGTTTGGGGTTAAGCTTCAGGTGTCCACCTAGGGTTAGGGTTAGGTCTATTGTTTGAGTTAGGCTTCAGGTTAGGTTAGGTTTGAACTTAGTTTTAGGGAGTAAGTTTAGGGCTACTGTTAATTTTTGGTTCAGTGTTACGTTTGGAGTTAGCGTGAGGGTCCGGTTAGGGTTGGGGTTGAGCTTAAGGTGTCCGCCTAGGGCTAGGGTTAGGTCTGTGGTTTGAGTTAGACTTCAGGTTAGGTTAGGTTTGAACTTACTTTGAAGGAGTAAGTTTAGGGCTACTGGTAGTTTTCGGTTCAGTGTTACTGTTGGAGATAGCGTCAGGGTCAGGTTCGGGTTGGGGTTAGCTTGAGGTGTCCACCTAGGGTTAGGGTTAGGTCTATGGTTTGAGTTAGGCTTCAGGTTAGGTTAGGTTTGAACTTAGATTGAGGGAGTAAGTTTAGGGCTACTGTTAGTTTTCGGTTCAGTGTTACGGTTGGAGTTAGCGTGAGGGTCAGGTGAGGGTTGGGGTTGAGCTTAAGGTGTCCGCCTAGGGTTAGGGTTAGGTGTATGGTTTGATTTAGGCTTCAGGTTAGGTTAGGTTTTAACTTAGTTTGAGTGAGTAAGTTTAGGGCTACTGGGAGTTTTCGGTTCAGTGTTACGGTTGGAGATAGCGTCAGGGTCAGGTTATGGTTGGGGTTGAGCTTCAGGTGTCTGCCTAGGGTTAGGGTTAGGTCTAGGGTTTGAGTTAGGCTTCAGGTTAGGTTAGGTTTTAGCTTAGTTTGAGGGAGTAAGTTTAGGGCTACTCTTAGTTTTCGGGTAATTGTTATGGTTGGAGTTAGCGTCAGGGCCAGGTTAGGGTTGGGGTTGAGATTAAGGTGTCCGCCTAGGGTTAGGGTTAGGTGTATGGTTTGATTTAGGCTTCAGGTTAGGTTAGGTTTGAAGTTAGTTTGAGGGAGTAAGTTTAGGGCTACTGTTAGTTTTCGTTTAACTGTTACGGTTGGAGTAAGCGTCAGGGTCAGGTTAGGGTGGGGGTTAAGAATAAGGTGTCCGCCTAGGGTTAGGGTTAGGTCTATGATTTGATTTAGGCTTCAGGTTAGGTTAGGTTTGAACTTGGTTTGAGGGAGTCAGTTTAGGGCTACTGTTAGTTTTCGGTTAACTGTTACGGTTGGAGTAAGCGTCAGGTTCACGTAAGGTTTGGGGTTGAGCTTAAGGTGTCCGCCTAGGGTTAGGGTTAGGTGTATGTTTTGATTTAGGCTTCAGGTTAGGTTAGGTTTGAACTTAGTTTGAGGGAGTAAGTTTAGGGCTACTGTTAGTTTTCGGTTAACTGTTACGGTTGGAGTAAGCGTCAGGGTCAGGTTAGGGTTGGGGTTAAGGTTAAGGTGTCCGCCTAAGGTTACGGATAGTTGTATGGTTTGATTTAGGCTTCAGGTTAGGTTAGGTTTGAACTTAGTTTGAGGGTGTAAGTTTACGGCTACTGTTAGTTTTTCTGGTAACTGTTACAGTTGGAATTAGCGTCAGGGCCAGATTAGGGTTGGGGTTGAGCTTAAGGTGTCCGCCTAGTGTTAGGGTAAGTTGTATGGTTTGATTTAGGCTTCAGGTTAGGTTATGGTTGGACTTAGTTTGAGGGAGTAAGTTTAGGGCTACTGTTAGTTTTCGGTTAACTGTTACAGTTGGAGTAAGCGTCAGGGTCAGGTTAGGTTTGGGGTTCAAGTTAAGGTGTCCGCCTAGGGTTAGGGTTAGGTGTATGGTTTGATTTAGGCTTCAGGTTAGGTTAGGTTTGAACTTAGTTTGAGGGAGTAAGTTTAGGGATACTGTTAATTTTTGGTTCAGTGTTACGGTTGGAGTTAGCGTGAGGGTCTGGTGAGGGTTGGGGTTGAGCTTAAGGTGTCCGCCTAGGGTTAGGGTTAGGTCTGTGGTTTGAGTTAGGCTTCAGGTTAGGTTAGGTTTGAACTTAGTCTGAGGGAGTAAGATTACGGCTACTGTTTGTTTTCGGTTCAGTGATTTGGCGGGAGTTAGCCTGGAGGTCAGGTTATGGTTGGGGTTTAGCTTAAGGTGTCCGCCTAGGGTTAGGGTTAGGTGTATGGTTTGATTTAATCTTCAGGTTAGGTTAGGTTTGAACTTAGTTTGAGGGTGTAAGTTTAGGGCTACTGTTAGATTTCGATTAAGTGTTACGGTTGGAGATAGCGTCAGGGTCAGGTTAGGGTTGGGGTTGAGCTTCAGGTGTCCGCTTACTCTTAGGGTTAGGTCTATGATTTGAGTTAGGCTTCAGGTTAGGTTAGGTTTGAACTTAATTTGAGCGAGTAAGTTTAGGGCTACTCTTAGTTTTCGGTTCACTGATATGGTTGGAGTTAGCCTGGAGGTCAGCTTAGGGTTGGCGTTCATCTTAAGGTGTCCGCCTAGGGTTAGGGTTAGGTGTATGGTTTGATTTAGGCTTCAGGTTAGGTTAGGTTTGAACTTAGTTTGAGGGAGTAAGTTTAGGACTACTGTTAGTTTTCGGTTCAGTGTTTTTGTTGGAGTTAGCGTGAGGGTCAGGTTAGGGTTGGGGCTGAGCTTAAGGTTTCCGCCTAGGGTTAGGGTTAGGTCTGTGGTTTGAGTTAGACTTCAGGTTAGGTTAGGTTTGAACTTAGTTTGAAGGAGTAAGTTTGGGGCTACTGTTAGTTTTCGGTTCAGTGTTACGGTTGGAGATAGCGTCAGGGTCAAGTTAGGTTTGGGGTTGAGATTCAGGTGTCCGCCTAGGGTTAGGGTTAGGTCTATGGTTTGATTTAGGCTTCAGGTTAGGTTAGGTTTGAACTTAGTTTGAGGGAGTAAGTTTAGGGCTACTGTTAGTTTTCGTTTAAGTGTTACTGTTGGAGGAAGCGTCAGGTTTAGGTTAGGGTGGGGGTTAAGCATAAGGTGTCCACCTAGGGTTAGGGTTAGGTCTATGGTTTCATTTAGGCTTTAGGTTAGGTTAGGATTGAAGTTAGTTTGAGGGAGTAAGTTTAGGGCTACTGTTAGTTTTTGGTTCAGTGTTACGGTTGGATTTAACCTCAGGGTCAGGTTATGGTTGGGGTTAAGCTTAAGGTGTCCGCCTAGGGTTAAGGTTAGGTCTATTGTTTGATTTAGGCTTCAGGTTAGGTTAGGTTTGAAGTTAGTTTGAGGGAGTAAGTTTAGGGCTACTGTTAGTTTTCGGTTCAGTGTTGCGGTTGGAGTTATCGTGAGGGTCAGGTTAGGGTTGGGTTTGACCTTCAGGTGTCCGCCTAGGGTTAGGGTTAGGTGTATGATTTGAGTTAGCCTTCAGGATAGGTTAGGTTTGAACTTAGTCTGAGGGAGTAAGATTAGGGCTACTGTTAGTTTTCGGTTCAGTGTTACGGTTGGAGTTAGCGTGTGGGTCAGGTTAGGGTTGAGGTTGAGCTTAAGGTGTCCGCCTATGGTTAGGGTTAGGTCTGTGGTTTGAGTTAATCTTCAGGTTAGGTTAGGTTTGAACTTAGTTTGAGGGAGTATGTTTAGGGCTACTGTTAGTTTTTGGTTCAGTGTTACATTTGGAGTTAGCGTGAGTGTCCGGTTAGGGATGCGGTTGAGCTTAAGGTGTCCGCCTAGGGTTAGGGTTAGGTCTGTGGTTTGAGATAGGCTTCAGGTTAGGTTAGCTTAGAACTTAGTTTGAGGGAGTAAGTTTAGGGCTACTGTTAGTTTTCGGTTCAGTGTTACGGTTGGAGATAGCGTCAGGGTCAGGTTAGGGTTGTGGTTGAGCTTCAGGTGTCCGCCTAGGGTTAGGGTTAGGTCTATGGTTTGAGTTAGGCTTCAGGTTAGGTTAGGTTAGAACTTAGTCTGAGGGAGTAAGATTACGGCTACTGTTTGTTTTCGGTTCAGTGATATGGCTGGAATTAGCCTGGAGGTCAGGTTAGGGTTGGGGTTGAGCTTAAGGTGTCCGACTAGGGTTAGGGTTAGGTGTATGGTTTGATTTAGGCTTCAGGTTAGGTTAGGATTGAACTTAGTTTGAGGGAGTAAGTTTAGGGCTACTGGTAGTTTTCGTTTAACTGTTACGGTTGGAGTAAGCGTCAAGGTCAGGTTAGGGTGGGGGTTAAGCATAAGGTGTCCGCCTAGGGTTAGGGTTAGGTCTATGGTTTCATTTAGGCTTCAGGTTAGGTTAGGATTGAACTTAGTTTGAGGGAGTAAGTTTAGGGCTACTGTTACTTTTCGGTTCAGTGTTCCGGTTGGATTTAGCCTCAGGGTCAGGTTAGGGTTGGGGTTAAGCTTAAGGTGTCCGCCTAGGGTTAGGGTTAGGTCTATTGTTTGAGTTAGGCTTTAGGTTAGGTTAGGTTTGAACTTAGTTTGAGGGAGTAAGTTCAGGGCTACTGTTAGTATTCGGTTCATTGTTACGGTTGGAGTTAGCGTGAGGGTCAGGTTAGGGATGGGGTTGAGCTTAAGGTGTCCGCCTATGGTTAGGGTTAGGTCTGTGGTTTGAGTTAATCTTCAGGTTAGTTTAGGTTTGAACTTAGTTTGAGGGAGTACGTTTAGGGCTACTGTTAGTTTTCGGTTCAGTGTTACGGTTGGAGATAGCGTCATGGTCAAGTTAGGGTAGGGGTTGAGCTTCAGGTGTCCACCTAGGGTTAGGGTTAGGTCTATGGTTTGAGTTAGGCTTCAGGTTAGGTTAGGTTTTAACTTAGTTTGAGGGAGTATGTTTAGGCCTATTGTATTTTTCTTTTCAGTGTTACGGATGAATTTAGCCTCAGGGTCAAGTTAGGGTTGGGGTCAAGCTTAAGGTGTCCGCCTAGGGTTAGGGTTAGGTCTATTGTTTGAGTTAGGCTTCAGGTTAGGTTAGGTTTGAACTTAGTATGAGGGAGTAAGTTTAGGGCTACTGTTAGTTTTCGTATCAGTGTTACGGTTGGAGTTAGCGTGAGGGTCAGGTTAGGGTTGGGCTTGAGCTTAAGGTGTCCGCCTAGGGTTAGGGTTAGGTCTGTGGTTTGAGTTAGGCTTCAGGTTAGGTTGGGTTTGAACTTAGTTTGAGGGAGTAAGTTTAGGGCTACTTTTAGTTTTCAGTTCAGTATTACGGTTGGAGATAGCGTCAGGGTCAGGTTAGGGTTGTGGTTGAGCTTCAGGTGTCCGCCTAGGGTTAGGGTTAGTTCTATGGTTTGAGTTAGGCTTCAGGTTAGGTTAGGTTTGAACTTAGTTTGAAGGAGTAAGTTTAGGGCTAATGTTAGTTTTCGGTTCAGTGTTACGGTTGGAGATAGCGTCAGGGTCTGGTTAGGATTGTGGTTGAGTTTCATGTGTCCGCCTAGGGTTAGGGTTAGGTCTATGGTTTGAGTTAGGCTTCAGGTTAGGTTAGGTTTGAACTTAGTTTGAGGGAGTAAGTTTAGGGCTACTGTTAGTTTTCGGTTAACTGTTACAGTTGAAGTAAGTGTCAGGGTCAGGTTAGGGTGGGGGTTAAGCATAAGGTGTCCGCCTAGGGTTAGGGTTAGGTGTATGGTTTGATTTAGGCTTCAGGTTAGGTTATGTTTGAACTTAGTTTGAGGGAGTAAGTTTAGGACTACTCTTAGTTTTCGGTTAACTGTTACGGTTGGAGTAAGCATCAGGGTCAGGTTAGGTTTGGGGTTGAGCTTAAGGTGTCCGCCTAGGGTTAGGGTTAGGTCTATTGTTTGAGTTAGGCTTCAGGTTAGGTTAGGTTTGAACTTAGTTTGAGGGAGTAAGTTTAGGGCTACTGTTAGTTTTCGTTTAACTGGTACGGTTGGAGTAAGCGTCAGGGTTAGGTTTGGTTGGGGGTTAAGCATAAGGTGTCCGCCTAGGGTTAGGGTTAGGTCTATGGTTTCATTTAGGCTTCAGGTTAGGTTAGGATTGAACTTAGTTTGAGGGAGTAAGTTTAGGGCTACTCTTAGTTTTCGGTTCAGTATTACGGTTAGATTTAACCTCAGGGTCAGGTTAGGGTTGGGGTTAAGCTTAAGGTGTCCGCCTAGGTTTAGGGTTAGGTCTATTGTTTGATTTAGGCTTCAGGTTAGGTTAGGTTTGAACTTAGTTTGTGGGAGTAAGTTTAGGGCTACTGTTAATTTTTGGTTCAGTGTTACATTTGGTGTTAGCGTGAGTGTCCGGTTAGTGTTGGGGTTGAGCTTAAGGTGTCCGCCTAGGGTTAGGGTTAGGTCTGTGGTTTTAGTTAGGCTTCAGGTTAGATTAGGTTTGAACTTAGTTTGAGGGAGTAAGTTTAGGGCTACTGTTAGTTTTCTTTTAACTGTTACGGTTGGAGTAAGCGTCAGGGTCAGGTTAGGGTGGGGGTTAAGCATAAGGTGTCCGCCTAGGGTTAGGGTTAGGTGTATGGTTTCATTTAGGCTTCAGGTTAGGTTAGGATTGAACTTAGTTTGAGGGAGTAAGTTTAGGGCTACTGTTAGTTTTCGGTTCAGTGTTCTGGTTGGATTTAGCCTCAGGGTCAGGTTAGGGTTGGGGTTAAGCTTAAGGTGTCCGCCTAGGGTTAGGTTTAGGTCTATTGTTTGCGTTAGGCTTCAGGTTAGGTTAGGTTTGAACTTAGTTTGAGGGAGTAAGTTTAGGGCTACTGTTAGTTTTCGGTTAACTGTTACAGTTGAAGTAAGCGTCAGGGTCAGGTTAGGGTGGGGGTTAAGCATAAGGTGTCCACCTAGGGTTAGGGTTAGGTGTATGGTTTGATTTAGGCTTCAGGTTAGGTTATGTTTGAACTTAGTTTGAGGGAGTAAGTTTAGGACTACTCTTAGTTTTCGGTTAACTGTTACAGTTGGAGTAAGCATCAGGGTCAGGTTAGGTTTGGGGTTGAGATTCAGTTGTTCGCCTAGGGTTAGGGTTAGGTCTATGGTTTGAGTTAGGCTTCTGGTTAGGTTAGGTTTGAACTTAGTTTGAGGGAGTAAGTTTAGGCCTATTGAATTTTTCGGTTCAGTGTTACGGTTGAATTTAGCCTCAGGGTCAGGTTAGGGTTGGGGTTAAGCTTAAGATGTCCGCCTAGGGTTAGGTTTAGGTCTATTGTTTGAGTTAGGCTTCAGGTTAGGTTAGGTTTGAACTTAGTTTGAGGGAGTAAGTTTAGGGCTACTGTTAGTTTTTGGTTCAGTGTTACGTTTGGAGTTAGCGTGAGGGTCCTGTTAGGGTTGGGGTTGAGCTTAAGGTGTCCGACTAGGGTTAGGGTTAGGTCTATGGTTTGAGTTTGGCATCAGATTAGGTTAGGTTTGAACTTAGTTTGAGGGAGTAAGTTTAGTGCTACTGTTAGTTTTCGGTTCAGTGTTACGGTTGGAGATAGCGTCAGGGTCAGGTTAGGGTTGTGGTTGAGCTTCAGGTGTGCGCCTAGGGTTAGGGTTAGGTCTATGGTTTGAGTTAGGCTTCTGGTTAGGTTAGGTTTGAACTTAGTTTGAGGGAGTAAGTTTAGGCCTATTGAATTTTTCGGTTCAGTGTTACGGTTGAATTTAGCCTCAGGGTCAGGTTAGGGTTTGGGTTAAGCTTAAGGTGTCCGCCTAGGGTTAGGGTTAGGTCTATTGTTTGAGTTAGGCTTCAGGTTAGGTTAGGTTAGAACTTAGTTTGAGGGAGTAAGTTTAGGGCTACTGTTAGTTTTTGGTTCAGTGTTACGTTTGGAGTTAGCGTGAGGGTCCTGTTAGGGTTGGGGTTGAGCTTAAGGTGTCCGACTAGGGTTAGGGTTAGGTCTGTGGTTTGAGTTTGGCATCAGATTAGGTTAGGTTTGAACTTAGTTTGAGGGAGTAAGTTTAGTGCTACTGTTAGTTTTCGGTTCAGTGTTACGGTTGGAGATAGCGTCAGGGTCAGGTTAGGGTTGTGGTTGAGCTTCAGGTGTGCGCCTAGGGTTAGGGTTAGGTCTATGGTTTGAGTTAGGCTTCAGGTTAGGTTAGGTTTGAACTTAGTTTGAGGGAGTAAGTTAGGGCTACTGTTAGTTTTCGGTTCAGTGTTACGGTTGGAGTTAGCGTGAAGGTCAGGTTAGGGTTGGGGTTGAGCTTAAGGTGTCCCCCTAGGGTTAGGGTTAGGTGTATGATTTGATTTTGGCTTCAGGTTAGGTTAGGTTTGAACTTAGTTTGAGGGAGTAAGTTTAGGGCTACTCTTAGTTTTCGGGTAACTGTTACGGTTGGACTTAGCGTCAGGGTCAGGTTAGGGTTGGGGTTGAGCTTCAGGTGTCCGCCTATTGTTAGGGTTAGGTCTCTGATTTGAGTTAGGCTTCAGGTTAGGTTAGGTTTGAACTTAGCTTGAGCGAGTAAGTTTAGGACTACTCTTAGTTTTCGGTTCAGTGATATGGCTGGAGTTAGCCTGGAGCTGAGGTTAGGGTTGGGATTGAGCTTAAGGTGTTCGCCTAGGGTTAGGGTTAGGTGTATGGTTTGATTTAGGCTTCAGGTTAGGTTAGGTTTGAACTTAGTTTGAGGGAGTAAGTTTAGGGCTACTGTTAGTTTTCGTTTAACTGTTACGGTTGGAGTAAGCGTCAGGGTCAGGTTAGGGTGGAGGTTAAGCATAAGGTGTCCGCCTAGGTTTAGGGTTAGGTCTATGGTTTCATTTAGGCTTCAGGTTAGGTTAGGATTGAACTTAGTTTGAGGGAATAAGTTTAGGGCTACTGGTAGTTTTCGGTTCAGTGTTCCGGTTGGATTTAGCCTCAGGGTCAGGTTATGGTTGGGGTTGATCTTCAGGTGTCCGCCTAGGGTTAGGGTTAGGTCTATGGTTTGAGTTAGGCGTCAGGTTAGGTTAGGGTTGAACTTAGTTTGAGGGAGTAGGTTTAGTGCTACTGTAAGTTTTCGGTTCAGTGTTACTGTTGGACTTAGCGTGAGGGTCAGGTTAGGGTTGGGGTTGAGCTTAAGGTTCCGCCTAGGGTTAGGGTTAGGTGTATGGTTTGATTTAGGCTTCAGGTTAGGTTAGGTTTGAACTTAGTTTGAGGGAGTATGTTTAGGGCTACTGTTAGTTTTCGGGTAACTGTTACGATTGGAGTTAGCGTCAGGGCCAGGTTATGGTTGGGGTTGAGCTTAAGGTGTCCGCCTAGGGTTACGGTTAGGTGTATGGTTTGATTTAGGCTTCAGGTTAGGTTATGTTTGAACTTAGTTTGAGGGAGTAAGTTTAGGGCTACTGTTAGTTTTCGGGTAACTGTTACGGTTGGAGTAAGCGTCAGGGTCAGGTTAGGTTTGGGGTTCAGCTTAAGGTGTCCGCCTAGGGTTAGGGTTAGGTGTATGGTTTCATTTAGTCTTCAGGTTAGGTTAGGTTTGAACTTAGTTTGAGGGAGTAAGTTAAGGGCGACTGTAAGTTTTCGTTTAACTGTTACGGTTGGAGTAAGCGTCAGGGTCAAGTTAGGTTTGGGGTGGAGCTTATGGTGTCGCCTTGGTTTAGGGTTAAGTGTATGGTTCGATTTAGGCTTCAGGTTAGGTTAGGTTTGAACTTAGTTTGAGGGAGTAAGTTTAGGGCTACTGTTAGTTTTCTGTTCAGTATTATGGTTAGAGTTAGCGTTAGGGTCAGGTTAGGGTTGGGGTTAGCTTGAGGAGTCCACCTAGCGTTAGGTTTATGTCTGTGGTTTGAGTTAGGCTTCAGGTTAGGTTAGGTTTGAACTTAGTTTGAGGGAGTAAGTTTAGGGCTACTGTTAGTTTTCGGTTCAGTGTTACGGTTGGAGATAGCGTCAGGGTCAAGTTAGGGTTGTGGTTGAGCTTCAGGTGTGCGCCTAGGGTTAGGGTTAGGTCTATGGTTTGAGTTAGGCTTCTGGTTAGGTTAGGTTTGAACTTAGTTTGAGGGAGTAAGTTTAGGCCTATTGAATTTTTCGGTTCAGTGTTACGGTTTAATTTAGCCTCAGGGTCAGGTTAGGGTTGGGGTTATGCTTAAGGTGTCCGCCTAGGGTTAGGTTTATGTCTGTGGTTTGAGTTAGGCTTCAGGTTAGGTTAGGTTAGAACTTAGTTTGAGGGAGTAAGTTTAGGGCTACTGTTAGTTTTTGGTTCAGTGTTACGTTTGGAGTTAGCGTGAGGGTCCTGTTAGGGTTGGGGTTGAGCTTAAGGTGTCCGACTAGGGTTAGGGTTAGGTCTGTGGTTTGAGTTTGGCATCAGATTAGGTTAGGTTTGAACTTAGTTTGAGGGAGTAAGTTTAGTGCTACTGTTAGTTTTCGGTTCAGTGTTACGGTTGGAGATAGCGTCAGGGTCAGGTTAGGGTTGTGGTTGAGCTTCAGGTGTGCGCCTAGGGTTAGGGTTAGGTCTATGGTTTGAGTTAGGCTTCAGGTTAGGTTAGTTTGGAACTTAGTTTGAGGGAGTAAGTTAGGGCTACTGTTAGTTTTCGGTTCAGTGTTACGGTTGGAGTTAGCGTGAGGGTCAGGTTAGGGTTGGGGTTTAGCTTAAGGTGTCCGCCTAGGCTTAGGGTAAGGTGTATGGTTTGATTTTGGCTTCTGGTTAGGTTAGGTTTGAACTTAGTTTGAGGGAGTAAGTTTAGGGCTACTGTTAGTTTTTGGTTCAGTGTTACATTTGGAGTTAGCGTGAGTGTCCGGTTAGGGTTGGGGTTGAGCTTAAGGTGTCCGCCTAGGGTTAGGGTTAGGTCTGTGGTTTGAGATAGGCTTCAGGTTAGGTTAGGTTTGTACTTAGTTTGAGGGAGTAAGTTTAGGGCTACTGTTAATTTTCAGTTCAGTGTTACGGTTGGAGATAGCGTCAGGTCAGGTTAGGGTTGTGGTTGAGCTTCAGGTGTCCTCCTAGGGTTAGGGTTAGGTCTATGGCTTGAGTTAGGCTTCAGGTTAGGTTAGGTTTGAACTTAGTTTGAGGGAGTAAGTTTTGGGCTACTGTTAGTTTTAGGGAAACTGTTACGGTTGGAGTTAGTGTCAGGCCAGGTTAGGTTTGGGGTTGAGCTTAAGGTGTCCGCCTAGGGTTAGGGTTAGGTGTATGGTTTGATTTAGGCTTCAGGTTAGGTTAGGTTTGAACTTAGTTTGAGGGAGTAAGTTTAGGGCTACTGTTAGTTTTCGGGAAACTGTTATGGTTGGAGTTAGCGTCAGGGCCAGGTTAGGGTTGGGGTTGAGATTAAGGTGTCCGCCTAGTGTTAGGGTTAGGTGTATTGTTTCAATTATGCTTAAGGTTAGGCTAGGTTTTAAGTTAGTTTGATGGAGTAAGTTTAGGGCTACTGTTAGTTTTCGGTTAACTGTTACGGTTGGAGTGAGTGTCAGGGTCAGGTTAGGGTGGTGGTTTAAGCATAAGGTGTCCGCCTAGGGTTAGGGTTAGGTCTAAGATTTGATTTAGGCTTCAGTTTAGGTTAGGTTTGAACTTAGTTTGAGGGAGTCAGTTTAGGACTACTGTTAATTTTCGGTTAACTGTTACGGTTAGTGTAAGTGTCAGGGTCAGGTTAGGTTTGTTGTTGAGCTTAAGGTGTCCGCCTAGGGTTAGGGTTAGGTCTATTGTTTGAGTTAGGCTTCAGGTTAGGTTAGGTTTGAACTTAGTTTGAGCAAGTAAGTTTAGGGATACTGTTAGTTTTCGGTTCAGTGTTATGGTTGGAGTTAGCGTGACGGTCAGGTTAGGGTTGGGGTAGAGCTTCAGGTGTCCGCCTAGGGTTAATGTTTGGTCTGTGGTTTGAGTTAGGCTTCAGGTTAGGTTAGGTTTGAACTTAGTTTGAGGGAGTAAGTTTAGGGCTACTGTTAGTTTTCGCTTCAGTGTTACGGTTGGAGATAGCGTCAGGGTCAAGTTAGGGTTGGGGTTGAGATTCAGGTGTCCGCCTAGGGTTAGGGTTAGGTCTATGGTTTGAGTTAGGCTTCTGGTTAGGTTAGGTTTGAACTTAGTTTGAGGGAGTAAGTTTAGGCCTATTTAATTTTTCGGTTCAGTGTTACGGTTGAATTTAGCCTCAGGGTCAGGTTAAGGTTGGGGTTAAGCTTAAGGTTTCCTCCTAGGGTTAGGGTTAGGTCTATTGTTTGAGTTAGGCTTCAGGTTAGGTTAGGTTTGAACTTAGTTTGAGGGAGTAAGTTTAGTGCTACTGTTAGTTTTCGGTTCAGTGTTACGGTTGGAGTTAGCGTGAGGGTCAGGTTAGGGTTGGGGTTTAGCTTAAGGTGTCCGCCTAGGGTTAGGGTAAGGTGTATGGTTTGATTTTGGCTTCTGGTTAGGTTAGGTTTGAACTTAGTTTGAGGGAGTAAGTTTAGGGCTACTGTTAGTTTTCGGTTAACTGTTACAGTTGGAGTAAGCGTCAGGGTCAGGTTAGGGTGGATTTTAAGCATAAGGTGTCCGCCTAGGGTTAGGGTTAGGTCTATGATTTGATTTAGGCTACAGGTTAGGTTAGGTTTGAACTTAGTTTGAGGGAGTCAGTTTATGGCTACTGTTAGTTTTCGGTTAACTGTTACGGTTGGAGTAAGCGTCAGGGTCAGGTTAGGTTTGGGGTTGAGCTTAAGGTGTCCGCCTAGGGTTAGGGGTAGGTGTATCGTTTGAGTTAGGCTTCAGGTTAGGTTAGGTTTGAACTTAGTTTGAGGGAGTAAGTTTAGGGCTACTGTTAGTTTTCGGTTCAGTATTATGGTTGGAGTTACCGTCAGGGTCAGGTTAGGGTTAGGGTTAGCTTGAGGTGTCCGCCTAGGGTTAGGGTTAGGTCCATGGTTTGATTTAGCCTCCAGGTTAGGTTATGTTTGAACTTAGTTTGAGTCAGTAAATTTAGGACTGTTGTTAGTTTTCGGTTCAGTGTTACGGTTGGAGATAGCGTCAGGGTCAGGATAGGGTTGGAGTTGAGCTTAAGGTGTCCGCCTAGGGTTAGGGTTAGGTGTATGGTTTGATTTAGGCTTCAGGTTAGGTTACGTTTGAACTTAGTTTGAGTGAGTAAGTTTAGGACTACTGTTAGTTTTCGGTTCAGTGTTACGGTTGGAGATATTGTCAGGGTCAGGTTAGGGTTGGAGTTGAGATTCAGGTGTCCGCTTATTGTTAGGGTTAGGTCTATGATTTGAGTTAGGCTTCAGGTTAGGTTAGGTTTGAACTTAGTTTGAGCAAGTAAGTTTAGGGCTACTCTTATTTTTCGGTTCAGTGATATGGTTGGAGTTAGCCTGGAGGTAATGTTAGGGTTGGAGTTGAGCGTAAGGTGTCCGCCTAGGGTTAGTGTTAGGTGTATGGTTTGATTTAGGCTTCAGGTTAGGTTAGGTTTGAACTTAGTTTGAGGGAGTAAGTTTAGGGCTACTGTTAGTTTTCGGGAAACTGTTACGGTTAGAGTTAGCGTCAGGGCCAGGTTAGGGTTGGGGTTGAGCTTAAGGTGTCCGCCTAGGGTTAGGGTTAGGTGTATGGTTTCATTTAGGCTTAAGGTTAGGTTAGGTTTGAAGTTAGTTTGATGGAGTAAGTTTAGGGCTACTGTTAGTTTTCGGTTAACTGTTACGGTTGCAGTAAGCGTCAGGGTCTGGTTAGGGTAGGGGTTAAGCATAAGGGTCCGCCGAGGGTTAGGGTTAGGTCTAAGATTTGATTTAGGCTTCAGGTTAGGTTAGGTATGAACTTAGTTTGAGGGCGTCAGTTTATGGCTACTGTTAGTTTTCGGTTAACTGTTACTGTTGGTGTAAGTGTCAGGGTCAGCTTAGGTTTGGGGTTGAGCTTAAGGTATCCACCTAGGGTTAGGGTTAGGTGTATGGTTTGATTTAGGCTTCAGGTTAGGATAGGTTTGAACTTAGTTTGAGGGAGTAAGTTTAGGGCGACTGTTAGTTTTCGGTTCAGTGTTACGGTTGGAGTTAGCGTGAGTGTCAGGTTAAGTTTGGGGTTGAGCTAAAGGTGTCCGCCTAGGGTTAGGGTTAGGTGTATGGTTTGATTTTGGCTTCTGGTTAGGTTAGGTTTGAACTTAGTTTGAGGGAGTAAGTTTAGGGCTACTGTTAGTTTTCGGTTCAGTGTTACGGTTGGAGTTAGCGTGAGTGTCAGGTTAAGGTTGGGGTTGAGCTTAAGTTGTCCGCCTAGGGTTAGTGTTAGGTGCATGGTTTGATTTAGGCTTCAGGTTAGGTTAGGTTTGAAGTTAGTTTCAGGGAGTAAGTTTAGGGCTACTGTTAATTTTCGGTTCAGTGTTACGGTTGGAGATAGCGTCAGGGTCAGGTTAGGGTTGGAGTTGAGCTTAAGGTGTCCGCCTAGGGTTAGGGTTAGGTCTGTGGTTTGATTTATGCTTCAGGTTAGGTTACATTTGAACATAGTTTGAGTGAGTAAGTTTAGCGCTACTGTTAGTTTTCGGGTAACTATTACTGTTGGAGTTAGTGTCAGGGCCAGGTTAGGGTTGGGGTTGAGCTTAAGGTGTCCGCCTAGGGTTAGGGTTAGGTCTATGGTTTCATTTAGGCTTCAGGTAAGGTTAGGATTGAACTTAGTTTGAGGGAGTAAGTTTAGGGCTATTGGTAGTTTTCGTTTAACTGTTACGGTTGGAGTAAGCGTCAGGGTCAGGTTAGGGTGGGGGTTAAGCATTAGGTGTCCGCCTAGGGTTAGGGTTAGGTCTATGGTTTCATTTAGGCTTCAGGTTAGGTTAGGATTGAACTTAGTTTGAGGGAGTAAGTTTAGGGCTACTGTTAGTTTTTGGTTCAGTGTTACGTTTGGAGTTAGTGTTAGGGTCCGGTTAGGGTTGGGGTTGAGCTTATGTTGTCCGCCTAGGGTTAGGGTTAGGTCTGTGGTTTGAGTTAGGCTTCAGGTTAGGTTAGGTTTGAACTTAGTTTGAGGGAGTAAGTTTAGGGCTACTCTTAGTTTTCAGGTAAATGTTACTGTTGGAGTTAGTGTCAGGGCCAGGTTACGGTTGGGGTTGAACTTAAGGTGTCCGCCTATGGTTAGGGTTAGGTCTATGCTTTGATTTAGGCTTCAGGTAAGGATAGGATTGAACTTAGTTTGAGGGTGTAAGTTTAGGGCTACTGGTAGTTTTCGGTTCAGTGTTACGGTTGGAGATTGCGTCAGGGTCAGGTTATGGTTGGGGTTGAGCTTCAGGTGTCAGCCTAGGGTTAGGGTTAGGTCTATGGTTTAAGTTAGGCTTCAGGTTATGTTAGGGTTGAACTTAGTTTGAGGGAGTAAGTTTAGGGCTACTGTTAGTTTTCGGTTCAGTGTTACGGTTGGACTTAGCGTGAGGGTCAGGTTAGGTTTGGTGTTGAGCTTAAGGTGTCAGTCTAGGGTAAGGGTTAGGTGTATGGTTTGATTTCGGCTTCAGGTTAGTTTAGGTTTGAACTTAGTTTGAGGGAGTAAGTTTAGGGCTACTGTTAATTTTCGGGTAACTGTTACGATTGGAGTTAGCGTCAGGGTCAGGTTAGGGTGGGGGTTAAGCATAAGGTGTCAGCCTAGGGTTAGGGTTAGGTCTATGGTTTCATTTAGGCTTCAGGTTAGGTTAGGGTTGAACTTAGTTTGAGGGAGTAAGTTTAGGGCTACTGGTAGTTTTTGGTTCAGTGTTACATTTGGAGTTAGCGTGAGTGTCCGGTTAGGGTTGGGGTTGAGCTTACGGTGTCCGCCTAGGGTTAGGGTTAGGTCTGTGGTTTGAGATAGGCTTCAGGTTAGGTTAGATTTGAACTTAGTTTGAGGGAATAAGTTTAGGGCTACTGTTAGTTTTCGGTTCAGTGTTTCGGTTGGATATAGTGTCAGTGTCAGGTTAGGGTTTTGGTTGAGCTTCAGGTGTCCGCCTAGGGTTAGGGCTAGGTCTATGGTTAGAGTTAGGCTTCAGGTTACGTTAGGTTTGAACTTAGTTTGATGGAGTTAGTTTAGGGCTACTCTTAGTTTTCGGTTCAGTGTTACGGTTGGAGTTAGCGTGAGGGTCAGGTTAGGGTTGGGGTTGAGCTTAAGGTGTCCGCCTAGGGTTAGGGTTAGGTGTATGGTTTGATTTTGGCTTCTGGTTAGGTTAGGTTGAACTTAGTATGAGGGAGTAAGTTTAGGGCTACTGTTAGTTTTCGGGTAACTGTTACGGTTGGAGTTAGCGTCAGGGTCAGGTTAGGGTTGGGGTTGAGCTTAAGGTGTCCGCCTAGGGTTAGGGTTATTTGTATGGTTTGATTCAGGCTTCAGGTTAGGTTAGGTTTGAAGTTAGTTTCAGGGAGTAAGTTTAGGGCTACTGTTAGTTTTCGGTTAACTGTTACAGTTGGAGTAAGTGTCAGGGTCAGGTTTGGGTGGGGGTTAAGCATGAGGTGTCCGCCTAGGGTTAGGCTTAGGTGTATGGTTTCATTTAGGCTTCATGTTAGGTTAGGATTGAACTTAGTTTGAGGGAGTAAGTTTAGGGCTACTGTTAGTTTTCGGTTCAGTGTTACGGTTGGAGATAGCGTGAGGGTCCGGTTAGGGTTGGTGTTGAGTTTAAGGTGTCCGCCTAGGGTTAGGGTTAGGTCTATGGTTTGAGTTAGGCTTCAGGTTAGGTTAGGTTTGAACTTAGTTTGAGGGAGTAAGTTTAGGGCTACTGTTAGTTTTCGGTTCAGTATTATGGTTGGAGTTAGCGTCAGGGTCAGGTTAGGTTTGGGGTTAGGTTGAGGTGTCTGCCTAGGGTTAGGGTTAGGTCCATGGTTTGATTTAGGCTCCAGGTTAGGTTACGTTTGAACTTAGTTTGAGTGAGTAAGTTTAGGGCTACTGTTAGTTTTCGGGAAACTGTTACGGTTGGAGTTAGCTTCAGGGCAGGGTTAGGGTTGGGGTTGAGATTAAGGTGTCCGCCTAGGGTTAGGGTTAGGTGTATGGTTTGATTTAGGCTTCAGGTTAGGTTAGGTTTGAAGTTAGTTTGAGGGATTAGGTTTAGGGCTACTGTTAGTTTTCGGTTATCTGTTACAGTTGGAGTAAGCGTCAGGGTCAGGATAGGGTGGGGGTTAAGCATGAGGTGTCTGCCTAGGTTTAGGGTGAGGTCTATGATTTGATTTAGGCTTCAGGTTAGGTTAGGTTTGAACTTAGTTTGAGGGAGTCAGTTTAGGGCTACTGTTTGTTTTCGGTTAACAGTTACGGTTGGAGTAAGCGTCAGGGTCAGGTTAGGTTTGGGGTTGAGCTTAAGGTGTCCACCTAGGGTTAGGTTAAGGTCTATGGTTTCATTTAGGCTTAAGGTTAGGTTAGGTTTGAACTTAGTTTGATGGAGTAAGTTTAGGGCTACTGTTAGTATTCGGTTAACTGTTACGGTTGGAGTAAGCGTCAGGGTCAGGTTAGGGTGGGGGTTAAGCATAAGGTGTCCGCCTAGGGTTAGGGTTAGGTCTAAGATTTGATTTGCGCTTCAGGTTAGGTTAGGTTTGAACTTAGTTTGAGGGAGTCAGTTTAGGGCTACTGTTAGTTTTCGGTTCAGTGATACGGTTGGAGATAGCGTCAGGGTCAGGTTAGGGTTGTGGTTGAGCTTCAGGTGTCCGCCTAGGGTTAGGGTTAGGTCTATGGTTTGAGATAGGCTTTAGGTTAGGTTAGGTTTGAACTTAGTTTTAGGGAGTAAGTTTAGGACTACTGTTAGTTTTAGGTTCAGTGTTACGGTTGGAGTTAGCGTGAGGGTCAGGTTTGGTTTTGGTTTGAGCTTCAGGTGTCCGCCTGGGGTTAGGTTTAGGTGTATGGTTTGATTTAGGCTTCAGGTTACGTTAGGTTTGAACTTAGTTTGAGGGAGTAAGTTTAGGGCTACTGTTAGTTTTCGGGAAACTGTTACGGTTGGAGTAAGCATCAGGGTCAGGTTAGGGTGGGGGATAAGCATAAGGTGTCCGCCTAGGGTTAGGGTTAGGTCTATGGTTCCATTTAGGCTTCAGGTTAGGTTAGGATTGAACTTAGTTTGAGGGAGTAAGTTTCGGGCTACTGTTAGCTTTCGGTTCAATGTTACGTTTGGAGTAAGCGTGAGGGTCCGGTTAGGGTTGGGGTTGAGCTTAAGGTGTCCTCCTAGGGTTAGGGTTAGGTCTGTGGTTTGAGTTAGGCTTCAGGTTAGGTTAGGTTTGAACTTAGTTTGAGGGAGTAAGTTTTGTGCTACTGTTAGTTTTCGGTTCAGTGTTACGGTTGGAGATAGCGTCAGGGTCAGGTTAGGGTTGGGGTTGAGCTTTAGGTGTCCGCCAAGGGTTAGGGTTAGGTGTATGGTTTGATTTAGGCTTCAGGTTAGGTTATGTTTGAACTTAGTTTGAGGGAATAAGTTTAGGGCTACGGTTAGTTTTCGGGTAATTGTTACAGTTGGAGTAAGCATCAGGTTCAGGTTAGGTTTGGGGTTGAAGTTAAGGTGTCCGCCTAGGGTTAGGGTTAGGTGTATGGTTAGATTTAGGCTTCAGGTTAGGTTAGGTTTGAAGTTAGTTTGAGGGAGTAAGTTTAGGGCTACTGTTAGTTTTCGGGAAACTGTTACGTTTGGAGTTAGCGTCAGGGCCAGGTTAGGGTTGGGGTTGAGATTAAGGTGTCCGCCTAGGGTTAGGGTTAGGTGTATGGTTTGATTTAGGCTTCAGGTTAGGTTAGGTTTGAACTGAGTTTGAGGGAGTCAGTTTAGAGCTACTGTTAGTTTTCGGTTATGTGTTACGGATGGAGTAAGCGTCAGGGTCATGTTAGGTTTGGGGTTGAGCTTAAGGTGTCCGCCTAGGGTTAGGGTTAGGTGTATGGTTTGATTTAGGCTTCAGGTTAGGTTAGGTTTGAACTCAGTTAGAGGGAGTAAGTTTAGGGCTACTGTTAGTTTTCGTTTAAGTGATACAGTTGGAGTAAGCGTCAGGGTTAGGTTAGGGTGGGGGTTAAGCATAAGGTGTCCGCCTAGGGTTAGTGTTAGGTCTATGGATTCATTTAGGCTTTAGGTTAGGTTAGGATTGAACTTAGTTTGAGGGAGTAAGTTTAGGGCTACTGTTAGTTTTCGGTTTAGTGTTACGGTTGCAGTTAGCGTGAGGGTCAGGTTATGGTTGGGTTTGAACTTCAGGTGTCCACCTAGGGTTAGGGTTAGGTCTATGGTTTGAGTTAGGCTTCAGGTTAGGTTAGGTTTGAACTTAGTCTGAGGGAGTAAGATTAGGGCTACTGTTAGTTTTAAGTTCAGTGTTACGATTGGAGTTAGCGTGAGGGTCAGGTTAGGGTTGGGATTGAGCTTAAGGTGTCCGCCTATGGTTAGGGTTAGGTGTATGGTTTGATTTTGGCTTCTGGTTAGGTTAGGTTTGAACTTAGTTTGAGGGTGTAAGTTTAGGGCTACTATTAGTTTTCTGGTAACTGTTACGGTTGGAGTTAGCGTCAGGGTCAGGTTAGGGTTGGGGTTGAGCTTAAGGTGTCCGCCTAGGGTTAGGGTTAGGTCTGTGGTTTCATTTAGGCTTCAGGTTAGGTTAGGTTGAACTTAGTTTGAGGGAGTAAGTTTAGGGCTACTGTTAGTTTTCGGTTCAGTATTATGGTGGGAGTTAGCGTCAGTGTCAGGTTAGCGTTGGGGTTAGCTTGAGGTGTCCGCCTAGGGTTAGGGTTAGGTCCATGGTTTGATTTAGGCTCCAGGTTAGGTTACGTTTGAACTTAGTTTGAGTGAGTAAGTTTAGGACTACTGTTAGTTTTCGGTTCAGTGTTACGGTTCGAGATAGTGTCAGGGTCAGGTTAGGGTTGGAGTGGAGATTAAGGTGTCCGCCTAGGGTTAGGGTTAGGTCTCTGGTTTGATTTAGGCTTCAGGTTAGGTTACGTTTGAACTTAGTTTGAGTGAGTAAGTTTAGGGCTACTGTTAGTTTTCGGTTTAGTGTTACGGTTGGAGATAGCGTCAGGGTCAGGTTAGGGTTGGGGTTGAGCTTCAGGTGTCCGACTATTGTTAGGGTTAGGTCTATGATTTGAGTTAGGCTTCAGGTTAGGTTAGGTTTGAACTTAGTTTGAGCGAGTAAGTTTAAGGCTACTCTTAGTTTTCAGTTCAGTGATATGGTTGGAGTTAGCCTGGAGGTCAGGTTAGGGTTGGGGTTGAGCTTAAGGTGTCCGCCTAGGGTTAGGGTTAGGTGTATGGTTTGATTTAGGCTTCAGGTTAGGTTAGGTTTGAACTTAGTTTGAGGGAGTAAGTTTAGGGCTACTGTTAGTTTTCGGGAAACTGTTACGGTTGGAGTTAGCGTCAGGGCCAGGTTAGGGTTGGGGTTGAGATTAAGGTGTCCGCCTAGGGTTAGGGTTAGGTGTATGGTTTGATTTAGGCTTCAGGTTACGTTAGGTTTGACGTTAGTTTGAGGGAGTAAGTTTAGGGCTACTGTTAGTTTTCGGGAAACTGTTACGGTTGGAGTTAGCGTCAGGGCCAGGTTAGGGTTGGGTTGAGATTAAGGTGTCCGCCTAGGGTTACGGTTAGGTGTATGGTTTGATTTATGCTTCAGGTTAGGTTAGGTTTGAACTTAGTTTGAGGGAGTCAGTTTAGGGCTACTGTTAGTTTTCGGTTAACTGTTACGGTTGGAGTACGCGTCAGGGTCAGGTTAGGTTTGGGGTTGAGCTTAAGGTGTCCGCCTAGGGTTAGGGTTAGGTGTATGGTTTGATTTAGGCTTCAGGTTAGGTTAGGTTTGAACTTAGTTTGAGGGAGTAAGTTTAGCGCTACTGTTAGTTTTCGTTTAACTGTTATGGTTGGAGTAAGCGTCAGGGTCAGGTTAGGGTGGGGGTTAAGCATAAGGTGTCCGCCTAGGGTTAGGGTTAGGTCTATGGTTTCATTTAGGCTTCAGGTTAGGTTAGGATTGAACTTAGTTTGAGGGAGTACGTTTAGGGCTACTGTTAGTTTTCGGTTCAGTGTTACGTTTGGAGTTAGCGTGAGGGTCCGGTTAGGGTTGGTGTTGAGCTTAAGGTGTCCGCCTAGGGTTAGGGTTAGGTCTGTGGTTTGAGTTAGGCTTCAGGTTAGGTTAGGTTTGAACTTAGTTTGAGGGAGTAAGTTTAGGGCTACTGTTAGTTTTCGGTTCAGTGTTACGGTGGGAGTTAGCGTGAGGGTCAGGTTACGGTTGGGTTTGAACTTCAGGTGTCCGCCTAGGGTTAGGGTTAGTTGTATGGATTTATTTAGGCTTCAGGTTAGGTTAGGTTTGAACTTAGTTTGAGGCAGTAAGTTTAGGCCTACTGTTAGTTTTCGGTTAAGTGTTACGGATGGAGTAAGCGTCAGGATCAGGTTAGGTTTGGGGTTGAGCTTAAGGTGTCCGCCTAGGGTTAGGGTTAGGTGTATGATTTGATTTAGGCTTCGGGTTCGGTTAGGTTTGAACTTAGTTTGAGGGAGTAAGTTTAGGGCTACTGTTAGTTTTCGTTTAAGTGATACGGTTGGAGTAAGCGTCAGGGTTAGGTTAGGGTGGGGGTTAAGCATAAGGTGTCCGCCTAGGGTTAGTGTTAGGTCTATGGTTACATTTAGGCTTCAGGTTAGGTTAGGATTGAACTTAGTTTGAGGGAGTAAGTTTAGGGCTACTGTTAGTTTTCGGTTCAGTGTTACGGTTGGAGATAGCGTCATGGTCAAGTTAGGGTTGGTGTTGAGATTCAGGTGTCCGCCTAGGTTTAGGGTTAGGTCTATGGTTTGAGTTAGGCTTCAGGTTAGGTTAGGGTTGAACTTAGTTTGAGGGAGTAAGTTTAGGGCTACTGTTAGTTTTCGTTTAACTGTTACGGTTGGAGTAAGCGTCAGGGTCAGGTTAGGGTGGGTGTTAAGCATAAGGTGTCCGGCTAGGGTTAGGGTTAGGTCTATGGTTTCATTTAGGCTTCAGGTTAATTTAGGATGGAACTTAGTTTGAGGGTGTAAGGTTAGGGCTACTGTTAGTTTTCTGGTAACTGTTACGGTTGGAGTTAGCGTCAGGGTCAGGTTAGGGTTGGGGAGGAGCTTAAGGTGTCCGCCTAGGGTTAGGGTTAGGTCTGTGGTTTCATTTAGGCTTCAGGTTATGTTAGGTTGAACTTAGTTTGAGGGAGTAAGTTTAGGGCTACTGTTAGTTTTCGGTTAAGTATTATGGTGGGAGTTAGCGTCAGTGTCAGGTTAGGGTTGGGGTTAGCTTGAGGTGTCTGCCTAGGGTTAGGTTTAGGTCCATGGTTTGATTTAGGCTCCAGGTTAGGTTACGATTGAACTTAGTTTGAGTGAGTAAGTTTAGGACTACTGTTAGTTTTCGGTTCACTGTTACGGTTGGAGATAGCGTCAGGGTCAGGTTTGGGTTGGAGTGGAGCTTAAGGTGTCCGCCTAGGGTTAGGGTAAGGTCTGTGGTTTGATTTAGGCTTCAGGTTAGGTTACGTTTGAACTTAGTTTGAGTGAGTAAGTTTAGGGCTACTGTTATTTTTCGGTTTAGTGTTACGGTTGGAGATAGCATCAGGGTCAGGTTAGGGTTGGGGTTGAGCTTCAGGTGTCCGACTATTGTTAGGGTTATGTCTATGATTTGAGTTAGGCTTCAGGTTAGGTTAGGTTTGAACTTAGTTTGAGCGAGTAAGTTTAGGGCTACTCTTATTTTTCGGTTCAGTGATATGGTTGGAGTTAGCCTGGAGGTCAGGTTAGGGTTGGGGTTGAGCTTAAGGTGTCCGCCTAGGGTTAGGGTTAGGTGTATGGTTTGATTTAGGCTTCAGGTTAGGTTAGGATTGAACTTAGTTTGAGGGAGTAAGTTTAGGGCTACTGTTAGTTTTCGTTTAACTGTTACGGTTGGAGTAAGCGTCAGGGTCAGGTTAGGGTGGGGGTTAAGCATAAGGTGTCCGCCTAGGGTTAGGGTTAGGTGTATGGTTTGATTTAGGCTTCAGGTTAGGTTAGGATTGAACTTAGTTTGAGGGAGTAAGTTTAGGGCTACTGTTAGTTTTCAGTTCAGTGTTACGGTTGGAGATAGCGTCAAGGTCAAGTTAGGGTTGGGTTTGAGATTCAGGTGTCCGCCTAGGGCTAGGGTTAGGTCTATGGTTTGAGTTAGGCTTCAGGTTAGGTTAGGTTTGAACTTAGTTTGAGGGAGTAAGTTTAGGCCTATTTTATTTTTCGGTTCAGTGTTTCGGTTGGATTTAGCCTCAGGGTCAGGTTAGGGTTGGGGTTGAGCTTAAGGTGTCCGCCTTGGTTTAGGGTTAGGTGTATGGTTTGATTTAGGCTTCAGGTTAGGTTAGGTTTGAACTTAGTTTGAGGGAGTAAGTTTAGGGCTACTGTTAGTTTTCAGTTAACTGTTACGGTTGGAGTAAGCGTCAGGGTCAGGTTAGGGTGGGGGTTAAGTATAAGGTGTCCGCCTAGGGTTAGGGTTAGGTCTATGGTTTCATTTAGGCTTCAGGTTAGGTTAGGATTGAACTTAGTTTGAGGGAGTAAGTTTAGGGCTACTGTTAGTTTTCGGTTCAGTGTTACGGTTGGAGATAGCGTCAGGGTCAAGTTAGGGTTGGGGTTGAGATTCAGGTGTCCACCTAGGGCTAGGGTTAGGTCTATGGTTTGAGTTAGACTTCAGGTTAGGTTAGGTTTGAACTTAGTTTGAGGGAGTAAGTTTAGGGCTACTATTAGTTTTCGTTTAAGTGTTACGGTTGGAGTAAGCGTCAGGGTTAGGTTAGGGTGGGGTTAAGCATAAGGTGTCCGCCTAGGGTTAGGGTTAGGTCTATGGTTTGAGTTAGGCTTCAGGTTAGGTTAGGTTTGAACTTAGTCTGAGGTAGAAAATTAGGGCTACTGTTAGTTTTCGGTTCAGTGTTATGGTTGGAGTTAGCGTGAGGGTCAGGTTAGGGTTGGGGTTGAGCTTAAGGTGTCCGCCTAGGGTTAGGGTTAGGTGTATGGTTTGATTTTGGCTTCTGATTAGGTTAGGTTTGAACTTAGTTTGAGGGAGTAAGTTTAGGGCTACTGTTAGTTCTCTGGTAACTGTTACGGTTGGAGTTAGCGTCAGGGTCAGGTTAGGGTTGGAGTTGAGCTTAAGGTTTCCACCTAGTGATAGGATTAGGTGTATGGTTTGTTAGGCTTCAGGTTAGGTTAGGTTTGAACTTAGTTTGAGGGATTAAGTTTAGGGCTACTGTTAGTTTTCTGGTAACTCTTATGGTTGGAGTTAGCGTCAGGGTCAGGTTAGGGTTGGGGTTGAGCTTAAGGTTTCCGCCTAGTGTTAGGGTTAGGTGTATGGTTTCATTTAGGCTTCAGGTTAGGTTAGGATTGAACTTAGTTTGAGGGACTAAGTTTAGGACTACTGTTAGTTTTCGGTTCAGTGTTACGGTTGGAAATAGCGTCAGGGTCAAGTTAGGGTTGGGGTTGAGATTCAGGTGTCCACCTAGGGCTAGGGTTAGGTCTATGGTTTGAGTTAGGCTTCAGGTTAGGTTAGGTTTGAACTTAGTTTGAGGGAGTCAGTTTAGGGCTACTGTTACTTTTCGGTTAACTGTTACGGTTGGAGTAAGCGTTAGGGTCAGGTTAGGTTTGGGGTTGAGCTTAAGGTGTCCGCCTAGGGTTAGGGTTAGGTCTATGGTTTGAGTTAGGCTTCAGGATAGGTTAGGTTTGAACTTAGTCTGAGAGAGTAAAATTAGGGCTACTGTTAGTTTTCGGTTCAGTGTTACGGTTGGAGTTAGCGTGAGGGTCAGGTTAGGGTTGGGGTTGAGCTTAAGGTGTCCGCCTAGGGTTAGGGTTAGGCGTATGGTTTGATTTTGGCTTCAGGTTAGGTTAGGTTTGAACTTAGTTTGAGGGAGTAAGTTTAGGGCTACTGTTAGTTTTCGGTTCAGTATTATGGTTGGAGTTAGCGTCAGGGTCAGGTTAGGGTTGGGGTTAGCTTGAGGTGTCCGCCTAGGGTTAGGGTTGGGTCTATGGTTTGATTTAGGCTCCAGGTTAGGTTACGTTTGAACTTAGTTTGAGTGAGTAAGTTTAGGACTACTGTTAGTTTTCAGTTCAGTGTTACGGTTGGAGATAGCGTCAGGGTCAGGTTAGGGTTGGAGTGGAGCTTAAGGTGTCCGCCTAGGGTTAGGGTTAGGTCTATGGTTTCATTTAGGCTTCAGGTTAGGTTAGGATTGAACTTAGTTTGAGGGACTAAGTTTAGGACTACTGTTAGTTTTCGGTTCAGTGTTACGGTTGGAAATAGCGTCAGGGTCAAGTTAGGGTTGGGGTTGAGATTCAGGTGTCCACCTAGGGCTAGGGTTAGGTCTATGGTTTGAGTTAGGCTTCAGGTTAGGTTAGGTTTGAACTTAGTTTGAGGGAGTAAGTTTAGGGCTACTGTTAGTTTTCGTTTAAGTGTTACGGTTGGAGTAAGCGTCAGGGTTAGGTTAGGGTGGGGGTTAAGCATAAGGTTGTCCGCCTAGGGTTAGGGTTAGGTCTATGGTTTGAGTTAGGCTTCAGGTTAGGTTAGGTTTGAACTTAGTCTTAGGGAGTAAAATTAGGGCTACTGTTAGTTTTCGGTTCAGTGTTACGGTTGGAGTTAGCGTGATGGTCAGGTTAGGGTTGGGGTTGAGCTTAAGGTGTCCGCCTAGGGTTAGGGTTAGGTGTATGGTTTGATTTTGGCTTCTGGTTAGGTTAGGTTTGAACTTAGTTTGAGGGAGTAAGTTTAGGGCTACTGTTAGTTTTCTGGTAACTGTTACGGTTGGAGTAAGCGTCAGGGTCAGGTTAGGGTGAGGGTTAAGCATAAGGTGTCGGCCTAGGGTTAGGGTTAGGTCTATGGTTTCATTTAGGCTTCAGGTAAGGTTAGGATTGAACTTATTTTGATGGAATAAGTTTAGGGCTACTGTTAGTTTTCGGTTCAGTGTGACAGTTGGATTTAGCCTCAGGGTCAGGTTAGGGTTGGGGTTAAGCTTAAGGTGTCCGCCTAGGGTTAGGGTTAGGTCTATGGTTTCATTTAGGCTTCAGGTTAGGTTAGGATTGAACTTAGTTTGAGGGAGTAAGTTTAGGGCTACTGTTAGTTTTCGGTTCAGTGTTACGTTTGGAGTTAGCGTGAGGGTCTGGTTAGGGTTGGTGTTGAGCTTAAGGTGTCCGCCTAGGGTTAGGGTTAGGTCTGTGGTTTGAGTTAGGCTTCAGGTTAGGTTATGTTTGAACTTAGTATGAGTGAGTAAGTTTAGGGCTCCTGTTATTTTTCGGTTTAGTGTTACGGTTGGAGATAGCGTCAGGGTCAGGTTAGGGTTGGGGTTGAGCTTCAGGTGTCCGACTATTGTTAGGGATATGTCTATGATTTGAGTTAAGCTTCAGGTTAGGCTAGGTTTGAACTTAGTTTGAGCGAGTAAGTTTAGGGCTACTCTTAGTTTTCGGTTCAGTGATATGGTTGGAGTTAGCCTGGATGTCAGGTTAATGTTGGGGTTGAGCTTAAGGTGTCTGCCTAGGGTTAGGGTTAGGTGTATGGTTTGATCTAGGCTTCAGGTTAGGTTAGGTTTGAACTTAGTTTGAGGGAGTAAGTTTACGGCTACTGGTAGTTTTCGTTTAACTGTTACGGTTGGAGTAAGCGTCAGGGTCAGGTTAGGGTGAGGGTTAAGCATAAGGTATCCGCCTAGGGTTAGAGTTAGGTCTATGCTTTGATTTAGGCTTCAGGTTAGGTTAGGTTTGAACTTAGTTTGAGGGAGTAAGTTTAGGGCTACTGGTAGTTTTCGGTTCAGTGTTACGGTTGGTGTTAGCGTGAGGGTCAGGTTAGGTTTGGGGTTGAGCTTAAGGTGTCCGCCTAGGGTTAGGGTTTGGTGTATGGTTTCATTTAGGCTTAAGGTTAGGTTAGGTTTGAAGTTACTTTGATGGAGTAAATTTAGGGCTACTGTTAGTTTTCGGTTAACTGTTACGGTTGGAGTAAGCGTCAGGGTCAGGTTAGGGTGGGGGTTAAGAATAAGGTGTCCGCCTCGGGTTAGGGTTTGGTCTAAGATTTGATTTAGGCTTCAGGTTAGGTTAGGTTTGAACTTAGTTTGAGGGAGTAAGTTTAGGGCTACTGTTAGTTTTCAGTTAACTGTTACAGTTGGTGTAAGTGTCAGGGTCAGGTTATGTTTGGGGTTGAGCTTAAGGTATCCGCCTAGGTTTAGGGTTAGGTGTATGGTTTGATTTAGGCTTCAGGTTAGCATAGGTTTGAACTTAGTTTAAGGGAGTAAGTTTAGGGCTACTGTTAGTTTTCGTTTACCTGTTACTGTTGGAGTAAGCGTCAGGCTCAGGTTAGGGTGGGGGTTAACCATAAGGTGTCCGCCTAGGGTTAGGGTTAGGTCTATGGTTTCATTTAGGCTTCAGGTTAGGTTAGGATTGAACTTAGTTTGAGGGAGTAAGTTTAGGGCTACTCTTAGTTTTCGGTTCAGTGATATGGTTGGAGTTAGCCTGGAGGTCAGGTTAGGGTTGGGGTGGAGCTTAAGGTGTCCGCCTAGGGTTAGGGTTAGGTGTATGGTTTAATTTAGGCTTCAGGTTAGGTTAGGTTTGAAGTTAGTTTGAGGGAGTAAGTTTAGGGCTACTGTTAGTTTTCTATTCAGTGTTACGGTTGGAGATTGCGTCAGGGTCAGGTTATGGTTGGGGTTGAGCTTCAGGTGTCATCCAAGGGTTAGGATTAGGTCTGTGGTTTGAGTTAGGCTTCAGGTTTGGTTAGGTTGAACTTAGTTTGAGGGAGTAAGTTTAGGGCTACTGTTAGTATTCGGTTCATTGTTATTGTTGGAGTTAACGTGAGGGTCAGGTTAGGGTTGGGGTTGAGCTTAAGGTGTCCGCCTTGGGTTAGGGTTAGGTTTATGGTTTGATTTAGGCTTCAGGTTAGGTTAGGTTTGAACTTAGTTTGAGGGAGTAAGTTTAGGGCTACTGTTAGTATTCAGTTCAATATTACGGTTGGAGATAGCGTCTGGGTCAGATTAGGGTTGTGGTTGAGCTTCAGGTGTCCGCCTAGGGTTAGGGTTAGGTCTATGATTTGATTTAGGCTTCAGGTTAGGTTAGGTTTGAACTTAGTTTGAGGGAGTCAGTTTAGGTCTACTGTTAGTATTCGGTTAACTGTTACGGTTGGAGTAAGCGTCAGGGTCTGGTTAGGTTTGGGGTTGTGCTTAAGGTGTCCGCCTAGGGTTAGGGTTAGGTGTATGGTTTGATTTAGGCTTCAGGTTAGGTTAGGTTTGAACTTAGTTTGAGGGAGTAAGTTTAGGGCTACTGTTAGTTTTTGATTCAGTGTTACATTTGTAGTTAGCGTGAGTGTCCGGTTAGGATTGGGGGTTGAGCTTAAGGTGTCCGCCTAGGGTTAGGGTTAGGTCTGTGGTTTGAGATAGGGTTCACTTTAGGTTAGGTTTGAACTTAGTTTGAGGGAGTACGTTTAAGGCTACTGTTAGTTTTCGGTTCAGTGTTACGGTTGGAGATAGCGTCAGGGTCACCTTAGGGTTGGAGGTGAGCTTAAGGTGTCCGCCTAGGGTTAGGGTTAGGTCTAAGATTTGATTTAGGCTTCAGGTGAGGTTAGGTTTGAACTTAATTTGAGGGAGTCAGTATAGTGCTACTCTTAATTTTCGGTTCAGTGATATGGTTGGAGTTAGCCTGGAGGTCAGTTTAGGTTTGGGGTTGAGCTTAAGGTGTCCGCCAAGGGTTAGGGTTAGGTGTATTGTTTGATTTAGGCTTCAGGTTAGGTTGGGTTTGAACTTAGTTTGAGGGAGTAAGTTTAGGGCTACTGTTAGCTTTCGGGAAACTGTTACAGTTCGAGTAAGCCTCAGGGTCAGGTTAGGGTGGGGGTTAAGCATAAGTTGTCCGCCTAGGGTTAGGGTTAGGTCTATGATTTGATTTAGACTTCAGGTTAGGTTAGGTTTGAACTTAGTTTGAGTGAGTAAGTTTAGGGCTACTGTTAGTTTTCGGTTAACTGTTACAGTTGGAGTAAGCGTCAGGGTCAGGGTAGGGTGGGGGTTAAGCATAAAGTGTCCGCCTAGGGTAAAGTTTAGGTCTGTGATTGGATTTAGGCTTCAGGTTAGGTTAGGTTTGAAGTTAGTTTGAGGTAGTCAGTTTAAGGCTACTGTTAGTTTTCGGTTAACTGTTAGGGTTGGAGTAAGCGTCAGGGTCAGGTTAAGTTTGGGGTTGAGCTTAAGGTGTCCGCCTATGGTTAGGTTTAGGTGTATGGTTTGATTTAGGCTTCAGGTTAGGTTATGTTTGAACTTAGTTTGAGGGAGTAAGATTAGGGCTACTGTTAGTTTTCGTTTAACTGTTACGGTTGGAGTTAGCGTCAGGGTCAGGTTAGGGTGGGGGTTAAGCATAAGGTGTCCTCCTAGGGTTAGGGTTAGGTCTATGGTTTCATTTAGTCTTCAGGTTAGGTTAGGATTGAACTTATTTTGAGGGAGTAAGTTTAGGGCTACTGTTAGTTTTCGGTTCAGTGTTACGTTTGGATTTAGCCTCAGGGTCAGGTTAGGGTTGGGGTTAAGCTTAAGGTGTCCGCCTAGGGTTAGGGTTAGGTCTATTGTTTGAGTTAGACCTCAGGTTATGTTAGGTTTGAACTTAGTTTGAGGGAGTAATTTTAGGGCTACTGTTAGTTTTCGGTACAGTGTTACGGTTGGAGTTAGCGTGAGGGTCAGGTTAGGGTTGGGGTTGAGCTTAAGGTGTCCGCCTAGGGTTAGGGTTAGGTCTGTGGTTTGAGTTAGGCTTCAGGTTAGGTTAGGTTTGAACTTAGTTTGAGGGAGTAAGTTTAGGGCTACTGTTAGTTTTCGTTTAACTGTTACGGTTGGAGTAAGCGTCAGGGTCAGGTTAGCGTGGGGGTTAAGCATAAGGTGTCCGCCTCGGGTTAGGGTTAGGCCTATGGTTTCATTTAGGCTTCAGGTTAGGTTAGGACTGAACTTAGTTTGAGGGTGTAAGTTTAGGGCTACTGTGAGTATTCGGTTCAGTGTTACGGTTTGAGATAGCGTCAGGGTCAGGTTAGGGTTGGGGTTGAGCTTCAGGTGTCCGCCTAGGGTTAGGGTTAGGTCTATGGTTTGAGTTAGGCTTCAGGTTAGGATAGGTTTGAACTCAGTTTTCTGGAGTAAGTTTAGGGCTACTGTTAGTTTTCGGTTCAGTATTACGGTTGGAGTTAGCGTGAGGGTCAGGTTAGGGTTGGGTTTGAGCTTCAGGTGTCCGCCTAGGGTTAGGGTTAGGTGTATGGTTTGATTTACGCTTCAGGTTAGGTTAGGTTTGAACTTAGTTTGAGGCATTAAGTTTAGGGCTACTGTGAGTTTTCGGTTAAGTGTTACGGTTGGAGTAAGCGTCAGGGTCAGGTTAGGTTTGGGGTTGAGCTTAAGGTGTCCGCCTAGGGTTAGGGTTAGGTGTATGGTTTGATTTAGGCTACAGGTTAGGTTAGGTTTGAACTTAGTTTGAGGGTGTAAGTTTAGGGCTACTGTTAGTTTTTGTTTAAGTGTTACGGTTGGAGTAAGCGTCAGGGTCAGGTTAGGGTGGGGGTTAATCATAAGGTGTCCGCCTAGGGTTAGGGTTAGGTCTATGGTTTCATTTAGGCTTTAGGTTAGGTTAGGTTTGAACTTAGTTTGAGGGAGTAAGTTTAGGGCTACTGTTAGTTTTTGGTTCAGTGTTACGGTTGGATATAACCTCATTGTCAGGTTAGGTTTGCGATTAAGCTTAAGGTGTCCGCCTAGGGTTAGGGTTAGGTCTATTGTTTGATTTAGGCTTCAGGTTCGGTTAGGTTTGAACTTAGTTTGAGGGAGTAAGTTTAGGGCTACTGTTAGTTTTCGGTTCAGTGTTACGGTTGGAGACAGCGTCAGGGTCAGCTTAGGGTTGGAGTTGAGCTTAAGGTGTCCGCCTAGGGTTAGGGTTAGGTCTAAGATTTGATTTAGGCTTCAGGTTAGGTTAGGTTTGAACTTAGTTTGAGGGAGTCAGTATAGTGCTACTCTTAGTTTTCGGTTCAGTAATATGGTTGGAGTTAGCCTGGAGGACAGGTTAGGGTTGGGGTTGAGCTTAAGGTGTCCGCCAAGGGTTAGGGTTAGGTGTATGGTTTGATTTAGGCTTCAGGTTAGGTTAGGTTTGAACTTAGTTTGAGGTAGTAAGTTTAGGGCTACTGTTAGTTTTCCTTTAACTGTTACGGTTGGAGTAAGCGTCAGGGTCAGGTTAGGGTGGGGGTTAAGAATAAGGTGTCCGCCTAGGGTGAGGGTTAGGTCTATGATTTCATTTAGGCTTCAGTTTAGGTTAGGATTGAACTTAGTTTGAGGGAGTAAGTTTAGGGCTACTGTTAGTTTTCGGTTCAGTGTTACGGTTGGTTTTAGCCTCAGGGTCAGGTTAGGGTTGGGGTTAAGCTTAAGGTGTCCGCCTAGGGTTAGGGTTAGTTCTATTGTTTGAGTTAGGCTTCAGGTTATGTTAGGTTTGAACTTAGTTTGAGGGAGTAAGTTTAGGGCTACTGTTAGTTTTCGGTTCAGTGTTACAGTTGGAGTTAGCGTGAGGGTCAGGTTAGGGTTGGGGTAGAGCTTAAGGTGTCCGCCTAGGGTTAGGGTTAGGTGTGTGGTTTGAGTTAGACTTCAGGTTAGGTTAGGTTTGAACTTAGTTTGAAGGAGTAAGTTTAGGGCTACTGTTAGTTTTCGGTTCAGTGTTCCGGTTGGAGATAGCGTCAGTGTCAAGTTAGGGTTGTGGTTGAGATTCAAGTGTCGGTCTAGGGTTAGGGTTAGGTCTATGGTTTGAGTTAGGCTTCAGGTTAGGTTAGGTTTGAACGTAGTTTGAGGGAGTCAGTTTAGGGCTACTGTTAGTTTTCGGTTCAGTGTTACGGTTGGATTTAGCCTCAGGGTCAGGTTAGGGTTGGGGTTAAGCTTAAGGTGTCCGCCTAAGGTTAGGGTTAGGTCTGTGGTTTGATTTAGGCTTCAGGTTAGGTTACGTTTGAACTTAGTTTGAGTGAGTAAGTTTAGGGCTATTGTTAGTTTTCGGTTAACTGTTACAGTTGGAGTAAGCGTCAGGGTCAGGGTAGGGTGGGGGTTAAGCATAAGGTGTCCGCCTAGGGTTAGGGTTAGGTCTGTGATTTGATTTAGGCTTCAGGTAAGGTTAGGTTTGAAGTTAGTTTGAGGGAGTCAGTTTAGGGCTACTGTTAGTTTTCGGTTAACTTTTACGGTTGGAGTAAGCGTCAGGGTCAGGTTAGGGTGGGGGTTAAGCATAAGGTGTCCGCCTAGGGTTCGGGTTAGGTCTATGGTTTCATTTAGGCTTCAGGTTAGGTTAGGATTGAACTTAGTTTGAGGGAGTATTTTAGGGCTACTGTTAGTTTTCGGGAAACTGTTGCGGTTGGAGTTAGCGTCAGGGCCAGGTTAGGGTTGGGGTTGAGATTAAGGAGTCCGCCTAGGGTTAGGGTTAGGTGTATGGTTTGATTTAGGCTTCAGGTTAGGTTAGGTTTGAAGTTAGTTTGAGGGAGTAAGTTTAGGGCTACTGTTAGTTTTCGGTTAACTGTTACAGTTGGAGTAAGCGTCAGGGTCAGGGTAGGGTGGGGGTTAAGCATAAGGTGTCTGCCTAGGGTAGGGTTAGGTCTATGATTTGATTTAGGCTTCAGGTTAGGTTAGGTTTGAACTTAGTTTGAGGGAGTCAGTTTAGGGCTAATGTTAGTTTTTGGTTAACTGTTACGGTTGGAGTAAGCGTCAGGGTCAGGTTAGGTTTGGGGTTGAGCTTAAGGTGTCCGCCTAGGGTTAGGGTTAGGTGTATGGTTTGATTTAGGCTTCAGGTTAGGTTAGGTTTGAACTTAGTTTGAGGTAGTAAGTTTAGGGCTACTGTTAGTTTTCCTTTAACTGTTACGGTTGGAGTAAGCGTCAGGGTCAGGTTAGGGTGGGGGTTAAGAATAAGTTGTCCGCCTAGGGTGAGTGTTAGGTCTGTGGTTTCATTTAGGCTTCAATTTAGTTTAGGATTGAACTTAGTTTGAGGGAGTAAGTTTAGGGCTACTGTTAGTTTTCGGTTCAGTGTTACGGTTGGTTTTAGCCTCAGGGTCCGGTTAGGGTTGGGGTTAAGCTTAAGGTGTCCGCCTGGGGTTAGGGTTAGGTCTATTGTTTGAGTTAGGCTTCAGGTTATGTTAGGTTTGAACTTAGTTTGAGGGAGTAAGTTTAGGGCTACTGTTAGTTTTCGGTTCAGTGTTACAGTTGGAGTTAGCGTGAGGGTCAGGTTAGGGTTGGGGTAGAGCTTAAGGTGTCCGCCTAGGGTTAGGGTTAGGTCTGTGGTTTGAGTTAGACTTCAGGTTAGGTTAGGTTTGAACTAAGTTTGAAGGAGTAAGTTTAGAGCTACTGTTAGTTTTCGGTTCAGTGTTCCGGTTGGAGATAGCGTCAGTGTCAAGTTAGGGTTGGGGTTGAGATTCAGGTGTCGGCCTAGGGTTAGGGTTAGGTCTATGGTTTGAGTTAGGCTTCAGGTTAGGTTAGGTTTGAACGTAGTTTGAGGGAGTCAGTTTAGGGCTACTGTTAGTTTTCGGTTCAGTGTTACGGTTGGATTTAGCCTCAGGGTCAGGTTAGGGTTGGGGTTAAGCTTAAGGTGTCCGCCTAAGGTTAGGGTTAGGTCTGTGGTTTGATTTAGGCTTCAGGTTAGGTTACGTTTGAACTTAGTTTGAGTGAGTAAGTTTAGGGCTACTGTTACTTTTTGGTTAACTGTTACAGTTGGAGTAAGCGTCAGGGTCAGGGTAGGGTGGGGGTTAAGCATAAGGTGTCCGCCTAGGGTTAGGGTTAGGTCTGTGATTTGATTTAGGCTTCAGGTTAGGTTAGGTTTGAAGTTAGTTTGAGGGAGTCAGTTTAGGGCTACTGCTGGTTTTCGGTTAACTGTTATGGTTGGAGTAAGCGTCAGGGTCAGGTTAAGTTTGGGGTTGAGCTCAAGGTGTCCGCCTAGGGTTAGGGTTAGGTGTATGGTTTGATTTAGGCTTCAGGTTAGGTTATGTTTGAACTTAGTTTGAGGGAGTAAGTTTAGGGCTACTGTTAGTTTTCGTTTAACTGTTACGGTTGGAGTTAGCGTCAGGGTCAGGTTAGGGTGGGGGTTAAGCTTAAGGTGTCCTCCTAGGTTTAGGGTTAGGTCTATTCTTTGAGTTAGGCTTCAGGTTAGGTTAGGTTCGAACTTAGTTTGAGGGAATAAGTTTAGGGCTACTGTTAGTTTTCGGTTCAGTGTTACATTTGGATTTAGCCTCACGGTCAGTTTAGGGTTGGGGTTAAGCTTAAGGTGTCCGCCTAGGGTTAGGGTTAGGTCTATGGTTTCATTTAGGCTTTAGGTTAGGTTAGGTTTGAACTTAGTTTGAGGGAGTAAGTTTAGGGCTACTGTTAGTTTTTGGTTCAGTGTTACGGTTGGATTTAACCTCAGGGTCAGGTTAGGTTTGCGATTAAGCTTAAGGTGTCCGCCTAGGGTTAGGGTTAGGTCTATTATTTGATTTAGGCTTCAGGTTAGGTTAGGTTTGAACTTAGTTTGAGGGAGTAAGTTTAGGGCTACTGTTAGTTTTCGGTTCAGTGTTACGGTTGGAGACAGCGTCAGGGTCAGCTTAGGGTTGGAGTTGAGCTTAAGGTGTCCGCCTAGGGTTAGGGTTAGGTCTAAGATTTGATTTAGGCTTCAGGTTAGGTTAGGTTTGAACTTAATTTGAGGGAGTCAGTATAGTGCTACTCTTAGTTTTCGGTTCAGTAATATGGTTGGAGTTAGCCTGGAGGACAGGTTAGGGTTGGGGTTGAGCTTAAGGTGTCCGCCTGGGTTAGGGTTAGGTCTATGATTTGATTTAGGCTTCAGGTTACGTTAGGTTTGAACTTAGTTTGAGGTAGTCAGTTTATGGCTACTGTTAGTTTTCGATTAACTCTTACGGTTGGAGTAAGCGTCAGGGTCAGGTTAGGTTTGGGGTTGAGCTTTAGGTGTCCGCCTAGGGTTAGGGTTAGGTGTATGGTTTCATTTAGGCTTCAGGTTAGGTTAGGATAGAACTTAGTTTGAGGAAGTAAGTTTAGGGCCACTGTTAGTTTTCGGTTCAGTGTTATGGTTCGATTTAGCCTCAGGGTCAGGTTAGGGTTGGGGTTAAGCTTAAGGTGTCCGCCTAGGGTTAGGGTTAGGTCGATGGTTTCATTTAGGCTTCAGGTTATGTTAGGATTGAACTTACTTTGAGGGAGTAAGTTTAGGGCTACTGTTAGTGTTCGGTTCAGTGTTACGGTGGGAGATAGCGTCAGGGTCAGGTTAGGTTTGGGGTTGAGCTTCAGGTGTCCGCCTATTGTTAGGGTTAGGTCTATGATTTGAGTTAGGCTTCAGGTTAGGTTAGGATTGAACTTAGTTTGAGCGAGTAAGTTTAGGGCTACTGTTAGTTTTTGGTTTAGTGTTTCGGTTGGAGATAGCGTCATGGTCAAGTTAGGGTTGGGGTTGAGATTCAGGTGTCCACCTAGGGTTAGGGTTAGGTATATGGTTTGAGTTAGGCTTCTGGTTAGGTTAGGTTTGAACTTAGTTTGAGGGAGTAAGTTTAGCCCTATTGTATTATTTGGTTCAGTGTTACGGTGGAATTTAGCCTCAGGGTCAGGTTAGGGTTGGGGTCAAGCTTAAGGTGTCCGCCTAGGGGTAGGGTTAGGTCTATTGTTTGAGTTAGGCTTCAGGTTAGGTTAGGTTTGAACTTAGTTTGAGGGAGTAAGTTTAGGGCTACTGTTAGTTTTCGGTTCAGTGTTACGGTTGGAGTTAGCGTGAGGGTCATGTTAGGGTTGGGGTTGAGCTTAAGGTGCCCTCCTAGGGTTAGGGTTAGGTCTGTGGTTTGAGTTAGGCTTCAGGTTAGGTTAGGTTTGAACTTAGTTTGAGGGAGTAAGTTTAGGGCTACTGTTAGTTTTCGGTTCAGTGTTACGGTTGGAGATAGCGTCATGGTCAGGTTAGGGTTGTGATTGAGCTTCAGATGTCTGCCTAGGGTTAGGGTTAGGTATATGGTTTGAGTTAGGCTTCAGGTTAGGTTAGGTTTGAACTTAGCTTGAGGGAGTAAGTTTAGGGCTACTGTTAGTTTTCGGTTCAGTGTTACGGTTGGAGATAGCGTCAGGGTCTGGTTAGGGTTGTGGTTGAGTTTTAGGTGTCCGCCTAGGGTTAGGGTTAGGACTATGGTTTGAGTTAGGCTTCAAGTTAGGTTAGGTTTGAAGTTAGTTTGAGGGAGTACGTTTAGGGCTACTGTTAGTTTTCGGGTAACTGTTACTGTTGGTGTTAGCGTCAGTGCCAGGTTATTGTTGGGGTTGAGCTTAGGGTGTCCGCCTAGGGTTAGGGTTAGGTGTATGGTTTGATTTAGGCTTCAGGTTAGGTTAGGTTTGAAGTTAGTTTGAGGGAGTAAGTATAGGGCTACTGTTACTTTTCGGTTAACTGTTACAGTTGGAGTAAGCGTCAGGGTCTGGTTAGGGTGGGGGTTAAGCATAAGGTGTCCGCCTAGGGTTAGGGTTAGGTCTATGATTTGATTTAGGCTTTAGTTTAGGTTAGGTTTGAACTTAGTTTGAGGGAGTCAGTTTATGGCTACTGTTAGTTTTCGATTAACTCTTACAGTTGGAGTAAGCGTCAGGGTCAGGTTAGGTTTGGGGTTGAGCTTTAGGTGTCCGCCTAGGGTTAGGGTTAGGTGTATGGTTTGATTTAGGCTTCAGGTTAGGTTAGGTTTGAACTTAGTTTGAGGGTGTAAGTTTAGGGCTACTGTTAGTTTTCGTTTAACTGTTTCGGTTGGAGTAAGCGTCAGGGTTAGGTTAGGGTGGGGGTTAAGCATAAGGTGTCCGCCTAGGGTTAGGGTTAGGTTTATGGTTTCATTTAGGCTTCAGGTTAGGTTAGGATTGAACTTAGTTTGAGGGATTAAGTTTAGGGCCACTGTTAGTTTCCGGTTCAGTGTTATGGTTCGATTTAGCCTCAGGGTCAGGTTAGGTTTGGGGTTAAGCTTAAGGTGTCCGCCTAGGGTTAGGGTTAGGTCGATGGTTTCATTTAGGCTTCAGGTTATGTTAGGATTGAACTTAGTTTGAGGGAGTAAGTTTAGGGCTACTCTTAGTTTTTGGTTCAATGTTACGTTGTAGTTAGCGTGAGGGTCCGGTTAGGGTTGGGGTTGAGCTTAAGGTGTCCGCCTAGGGTTAGGTTTAGGTCTATGGTTTGAGTTAGGCTTCAGGTTAGGTTAGGTTTGAACTTAGTTTGAGGGAGTAAGTTTACGGCTACTGTTAGTTTTCGGTTCAGTGTTACGGTTGGAGATAGCCTCAGGGTCAGGTTAGGGTTGGGGTTGAGCTTCAGTTGTCCCCCTAGGTTTAGAGTTAGGTCTATGGTTTGAGTTAGGCTTCAGGTTAGGTTAGGTTTGAACTTAGTTTTAGGGAGTAAGTTTAGGGCTACTGTTAGTTGTCGGTTCAGTGTTACGGTTGGAGTTAGCGTGAGGCTCAGGTTAGGGTTGGGATTGAACTTCAGGTGTCCGCCTAGGGTTAGGGTTAGGTGTATGGTTTGATTTAGGCTTCAGGTTAGGTTAGGTTTGAACTTAGTTTGAGGCAGTAAGTTTAAGGCTACTGTTAGTTTTCGGGTAACTGTTACGGTTGGTGTTAGCGTCAGGGCCAGGTTAGGGTTGGGGTTGAGCTTAAGGTGTCCGCCTAGGGTTAGGGTTAGGTGTATGGTTTGATTTAGGCTCCAAATTAGGTTATGTTTGAACTTAGTTTGAGGGAGTAAGTTTAGGGCTACTGTTATTTTTCGGTTCAGTGTTATGGTTGGATTTAACCTCAAGGTCAGGTTAGGGTTGGGGTTAAGCTTAAGGTGTCCGCCTAGGGTTAGGGTTAGGTTTATTGTTTGATTTAGGCTTCAGGTTATGTTAGGTTTGAACTTAGTTTGAGGGAGTAAGTTTAGGGCTTCTGTTAGTTTTTGGTTCAGTGTTACATTTGGAGTTAGCGTGAGTGTCCTGTTAGGGTTGGGGTTGAGCTTAAGGTGTCCGCCTAGGGTTAGGGTTAGGTCTGTGGTTTCAGAGAGGCTTCAGGTTAGGTTAGGTTTGAACTTAGTTTGAGGGAGTAAGTTTAGGGCTACTGTTAGTTTTCGGTTCAGTGTTACGGTTGGAGATAGCGTCAGGGTCAGGTTAGGTTTGGGGTTGAGCTTCAGGTGTCCGCCTATTGTTAGGGTTAGGTCTATGATTTGAGTTAGGCTTCAGGTTAGGATAGGTTTGAACTTACTTTGAGCGAGTAAGTTTAGGGCTACTATTAGTTTTCGGTTCAGTGTTAAGGTTGTAGTTAGTGTGAGGGTCAGGTTAGGGTTGGGGTTGAGCTTAAGGTGTCCTCCTATGGTTAGGGTTAGGTCTGTGGTTTGAGTTAGGCTTCAGGTTAGGTTAGGTTTGAACTTAGTTTGAGGGAGTAAGTTTAAGGCTACTGTTAGTTTTCGGTTCAGTGTTACGGTTGGAGATAGCGTCAGGGTCAGGTTAGGGTTGTGATTGAGCTTCAGGTGTCCGCCTAGGGTTAGGGTTAGGTATATGGTTTGAGTTAGGCTTCAGGTTAGGTTAGGTTTGAACGTAGTTTGAGGGAGTAAGTTTAGGGCTACTGTTAGTTTTCGGTTCAGTGTTACGGTTGGAGATAGCGTCAGGGTCTGATTAGGGTTGTGGTTGAGTTTCAGGTGTCCGCCTAGGGTTAGGGTTAGGACTAAGGTTTGAGTTAGGCTTCAAGTTAGGTTAGGTTTGAAGTTAGTTTGAGAGAGTAAGTTTAGGGCTACTGTTAGTTTTCGGGTAACTGTTACTGTTGGAGTTAGCGTCAGGGCTAGGTTAGGGTTGGAGTTGAGCTTAGGGTGTCCGCCTAGGCTTAGGGTTAGGTGTATGGTTTGATTTAGGCTTCAGGTTAGGTTAGGTTTGAAGTTAGATTGAGGGAGTAAGTTTAGGGCTACTGTTAGTTTTCGGTTAACTGTTACAGTTGGAGTAAGCGTCAGGGTTAGGTTAGGGTGGGGGTTAAGCATAAGGTGTCCGCCTAGGGTTAGGGTTAGGTCTATGATTTGATTTAGGCTTCAAGTTAGTTAGGTTAGAACTTAGTTTGAGGGAGTCAGTTTATGGCTACTGTTAGTTTTCGGTTAACTCTTACGGTTGGAGTAAGCGTCAGGGTCAGGTTAGGTTTGGGGTTGAGCTTTAGGTGTCCGCCTAGGGTTAGGGTTAGGTGTATGGTTTCATTTAGGCTTCAGGTTAGGTTAGGATTGAACTTAGTTTGAGGGAGTAAGTGTAGGGCTACTGTTAGTTTTCGGGTCAGTGTTACGGTTCGATTTAGCCTCAGGGTCAGGTTAGGGTTGGGGTTAAGCTTAAAGTGTCCGCCTAGGGTTAGGGTTAGGTCTATTGTTTGAGTTGGGCTCCAGGTTAGGTTAGGTTTGAACTTAGTTTGAGGGAGACAGTTTAGGGCTACTGTTAGTTTTCGTTTAACTGTTACGGTTGGAGTAAGCTTCAGGGTCAGGTTAGGGTGGGGGTTAAGCACAAGGTGTCCGCCTAGGTTTAGGGTTAGGTCTATGGTTTCATTTAGGCTTCAGGTTAGGTTAGGATTGAACTTAGTTTGAGGGAGTAAGTTTAGGGCTACTGTTAGTTTTCGGTTCAATGTTACGTTTGGAGTTAGCGTGAGTGTCCGGTTAGGGTTGTGGTTGAGCTTAAGGTGTCCGCCTAGGGTTAGGGTTAGGTCTGTGGTTTGAGTTAGGCTTCAGGTTAGGTTAGGTTTGAACTTAGTTTGAGGGAGTAAGTTTAGCCCTATTGTATTTTTTGGTTCAGTGTTACGGTTGAATTTAGCCTCAGGGTCATGTTAGGGTTGGGGTCAAACTTAAGATGTCAGCCTAGGGTTAGGTTTAGTTCTATAGTTTGAGTTAGGCTTCAGGTTAGGTTAGGTTTGAACTTAGTTTGAGGGAGTAAGTTTAGGGCTACTGTTAGTTTTCGGTTCAGTGTTACGGTTGGAGTTAGCGTGAGGGTCAGGTTAGGGTTGGGGTTGAGCTTAAGGAGTCCGCCTAGGGTTAGGGTTAGGTCTGTGGTTTGAGTTAGGCTTCAGGTTAGGTTAGGTTTGAACTTAGTTTGAGGGAGTAAGTTTAGCCCTATTGTATTTTTTGGTTCAGTATTACGGTTGAATTTAGCCTCAGGGTCAGGTTAGGGTTGGGGTCAAGCTTAAGATGTCCGCCTAGGGTTAGGTTTAGGTCTATTGTTTGAGTTAGGCTTCAGGTTAGGTTAGGTTTGAACTTAGTTTGAGGGAGTAAGTTTAGGGCTACTGTTAGTTTTCGGTTCAGTGCTACGGTTGGAGATAGTGTCAGGGTCAGGTTAGGGTTGTGATTGAGCTTCAGGTGTCCGCCTAGGGTTAGGGTTAGGTATATGGTTTGAGTTAGGCTTCAGGTTAGGTTAGGTTTGAACTTAGTTTGAGGGAGTAAGTTTAGGGCTACTGTTAGTTTTCGGTTCAGTGTTACGGTTGGAGATAGCGTCAGCGTCTGGTTAGGGTTGTGGTTGAGTTTCAGGTGTCCGCCTAGGGTTAGGGTTAGGACTATGGTTTGAGTTAGGCTTCAAGTTAGGTTAGGTTTGAAGTTCGTTTGAGGGAGTAATTTTAGGGCTACTGTTAGTTTTCGGGTAACTGTTACTGTTGCAGTTAGCGTCAGGGCCAGGTTAGGGTTGGGATTGAGCTTATGGTGTCCGCCAAGGGTTAGGGTTAGGTGTATGGTTTGATTTAGGCTTCAGGTTAGGTTAGGTTTGAAGTTAGTTTGAGGGAGTAAGTTTAGGGCTACTGTTAGTTTTAAGTTAACTGTTACAGTTGGAGTAAGCGTCAGGGTCAGGTTAGGTTTGGGGTTGAGCTTTAGGTGTCCGCCTAGGGTTAGGGTTAGGTGTATGGTTTGATTGAGGCTTCAGGTTAGGTTAGGTTTGAACTTAGTTTGAGGGTGTAAGTTTAGGGCTACTGTTAGTTTTCGGTTCAGTGTTACGGTTCGATTTAGCCTCAGGGTCAGGTTAGGGTTGGGGTTAAGCTTAAGGTGTCCGCCTGGGGTTAGGGTTAGGTCTATTGTTTGAGTTAGGCTCCAGGTTAGGTTAGGTTTGAACTTAGTTTGAGGGAGACAGTTTAGGGCTACTGTTAGTTTTCGTTTAACTGTTACGGTTGGAGTAAGCTTCAGGGTCAGGTTAGGGTGGGGGTTAAGCATAAGGTGTCCGCCTACGGTTAGGGTTAGGTCTATGGTTTCATTGAGGCTTCAGGTTAGGTTAGGATTGAACTTAGTTTGAGGGAGTAAGTTTAGGGCTACTGTTAGTTTTCGGTTCAATGTTACGTTTGGAGTTAGCGTGAGGGTCCGGTTAGGGTTGGGGTTGAGCTTAAGGAGTCCGCCTAGGGTTAGGGTTAGGTCTGTGGTTTGAGTTAGGCTTCAGGTTAGGTTAGGTTTGAACTTAGTTTGAGGGAGTAAGTTTACGGCTACTGTTAGTTTTCGGTTCAGTGTTACGGTTGGAGATAGCGTCAGGGTCTGGTTAGGGTTGGGGTTGAGCTTCAGGTGTCCGCCTAGGGTTACGGTTAGGTCTATGGTTTGAGTTAGGCTTCAGGTTAGGTTAGGTTTGAACTTAGTTTTAGGGAGTAAGTTTAGGGCTACTGTTAGTTTTCGGTACAGTGTTACGGTTGGAGTTAGCGTGAGGGTCAGGTTAGTGTTGGGTTTGAACTTCAGGTTTCCGCCTAGGGTTAGGGTTACGTGTATGGTTTGATTTAGGCTTCAGGTTAGGTTAGGTTTGAACTTAGTTTGAGGCAGTAAGTTTAGGGCTACTGTTAGTTTTCGGGTAACTGTTACGGCTGGAGTAAGCGTCAGGGTCAGGTTAAGTTTGGGGTTGAGCTTAAGGTGTCCTCCTATGGTTAGGGTTAGTTGTATGGTTTGATTTAGGCTTCAGGTTAGGTTATGTTTGAACTTAGTTTGAGGGAGTAAGTTTAGGGCTACTGTTAGTTTTCGTTTAACTGTTACGGTTGGAGTAACCCTCAGGGTTAGGTTAGGGTTGGGGTTAAGCATAAGGTGTCCGCCTAGGGTTAGGGTTAGGACTATGGTTTCATTTAGGCTTCAGGTTAGGTTAGGTTGGAACTTAGTTTGAGGGAGTAAGTTTAGGGCTACTGTTAGTTTTTGGTTCAGTGTTACATTTGGAGTTAGCATGAGTGTCCGGTTAGGGTTGGGGTTGAGCTTAAGGTGTCCGCCTAGTGTTAGGGTTAGGTCTGTGGTTTGAGATAGGCTTCAGGTTAGGTTAGGTTTGAACTTAGTTTCAGGGAGTAAGTTTAGGGCTACTGTTAGTTTTCGGTTCAGTGTTACGTTTGGAGATATCGTCAGGGTCAGGTTAGGGTTGGGGTTGAGCTTCAGGTGTCCGCCTATTGTTAGGGTTAGGTCTATGATTTGAGTTAGGCTTCAGGTTAGGTTAGGTTTGAACTTAGTTTGAGCGAGTAAGTTTAGGGCTACTGTTAGTTTTCGGTTTATTGTTACGGGTGGAGATAGCGTCATGGTCAAGTAAGGGTTGGGGTTGAGATTCAGGTGTCCGCCTAGGGTTAGGGTTAGGTCTATGGTTTGAGTTAGGCTTCAGGTTAGGGTAGGTTTGAACTTAGTTTGAGGGAGAAAGTTTAGCCCTATTGTATTTCTTGGTTCAGTGTTACGGTTGAATATAGCCTCAGGGTCAGGTTAGGGTTGGGGTCAAGCTTAAGGTGTCCGCCTAGGGTTAGGGTTAGGTCTATTGTTTGAGTTAGGCTTCAGGTTAGGTTAGGTTTGAACTTAGTTTGAGGGAGTAAGTTTAGGGCTACTGTTAGTTTTCGGTTCAGTGTTACGGTTGGAGTAAGCTTCAGGGTCAGGTTAGGGTGGGGGTTAAGCATAAGGTGTCCGCCTAGGGTTAGGGTTAGGTCTATGGTTTCATTTAGGCTTCAGGTTAGGTTAGGATTGAACTTAGTTTGAGGGAGTAAGTTTAGGGCTACTGTTAGTTTTCGGTTCAATGTTACGTTTGGAGTTAGCGTGAGGGTCCGGTTAGGGTTGGGGTTGAGCTTAAGGTGTCCGCCTAGGGTTAGGGTTAGGTCTGTGGTTTGAGTTAGGCTTCAGGTTAGGTTAGGTTTGAACTTAGTTTGAGGGAGTAAGGTTAGCCCTATTGTATTTTTTGGTTCAGTGTTACGGTTGAATTTAGCCTCAGGGTCAGGTTAGGGTTGGGGTCAAGCTTAAGATGTCCGCCTAGGGTTAGGTTTAGGTCTATTGTTTGAGTTAGGCTTCAGGTTAGGTTAGGTTTGAACTTAGTTTGAGGGAGTAAGTTTAGAGCTACTGTTAGTTTTCGGTTCAGTGTTACGGTTGGAGATAGCGTCAGGGTCTGGTTAGGGTTGTGGTTGAGTTTCAGGTGTCCGCCTAGGGTTAGGGTTAGGACTATGGTTTGTGTTAGGCTTCAAGTTAGGTTAGGTTTGAAGTTAGTTTCAGGGAGTAAGTTTAGGGCTACTGTTAGTTTTCGGGTAACTGTTACTGTTGGAGTTAGCGTCAGGGCCAGGTTAGGGTTGGGGTTGAGCTTAGCGTGTCCGCCTAGGGTTAGGGTTAGGTGTATGGTTTGATTTAGGCTTCAGGTTAGGTTAGGTTTAAAGTTAGTTTGAGGGAGTAAGTTTAGGGCTACTGTTAGTTTTCGGTTAACTGTTACGGTTGGAGTAAGCGTCAGGGTCAGTTTAGGTTGGGGGTTAAGCATAAGGTGTCCGCCTAGGGTTAGGGTTAGGTCTATGATTTGATTTAGGCTTCAGGTTAGGTTAGGTTTGAACTTAGTTTGAGGGAGTCAGTTTATGGCTACTGTTAGTTTTCGGTTCACTCTTACGGTTGGAGTAAGCGTCAGGGTCAGGTTAGGTTTGGGGTTGAGCTTTAGGTGTCCGACTAGGGTTAGGGTTAGGTGTATGGTTTGATTTAGGCTTCAGGTTAGGTTAGGTTTGAACTTAGTTTGAGGGTGTAAGTTTAGGGCTACTGTTAGTTTTCGTTTAACCGTTACGGTTGGAGTAAGCGTCAGGGTCAGGTTAGGGTGGGGGTTAAGCATAAGGTGTCCGCCTAGGGTTAGGGTTAGGTCTATGGTTTCATTTAGCTTCAGGTTAGGTTAGGATTGAACTTAGTTTGAGGGAGTAAGTTTAGGGCCACTGTTAGTTTTCGGTTCAGTGTTACGGTTCGATTTAGCCTCAGGGTCAGGTTAGGGTTGGGTTTAAACTTAAGGTGTCCGCCTAGGGTTAGGGTTAGGTCTATTGTTTGACTTAGGCTCTAGGTTAGGATAGGTTTGAACCTAGTTTGAGGGAGACAGTTTAGGGCTACTGTTAGTTTTCGTTTAACTGTTACGGTTGGAGTAAGCTTCAGGGTCAGGTTAGGGTGGGGGTTAAGCAGAAGGTGTCCGCCTACGGTTAGGGTTAGGTCTATGGTTTCATTTAGGCTTCAGGTTACGTTAGGATTGAACTTAGTTTGAGGGAGTAAGTTTAGGGCTACTGTTAGTTTTCGGTTCCATGTTACTTTTGGAGTTAGCGTGAGGGTCCGGTTAGGGTTGGAGTTGAGCTTAAGTTGTCCGCCTAGGGTTATGGTTAGGTCTGTGGTTTGAGTTAGGCTTCAGGTTAGGTTAGGTTTGAACTTAGTTTGACGGAGTAAGTTTACGGCTACTGTTAGTTTTCGGTTCAGTGTTACAGTTGGAGATAGCGAAAGGGTCAGGTTAGGGTTGTGGTTGAGCTTCAGGTGTCTGCCTTGGGTTAGGGTTAGGTCTATGGTTTGAGTTAGGCTTCAGGTTAGGTTAGGATTGAACTTAGTTTTAGGGAGTAAGTTTAGGGCTACTGTTAGTTTTCGGTACAGTGTTACGTTTGGAGTTAGCGTGAGGGTCAGGTTAGCGTTGGGTTTGAACTTCAGGTGTCCGCCTAGGGTTCGGGTTATGTGTATGGTTTGATTTAGGCTTCAGGTTAGGTTAGGTTTGAACTGAGTTTGAGGCAGTAAGTTTAGGGCTACTGTTAGTTTTCGGGTAACTGTTACGGCTGGAGTAAGCGTCAGGGTCAGGTTAGGTTTGGGGTTGAGCGTAAGGTGTCCGCCTAGGGTTAGGGTTAGTTGTATGGTTTGATTTAGGCTTCAGGTTAGGTTATGTTTGAACTTAATTTGAGGGAGTAAGTTTAGGGCTACTGTTAGTTTTCGTTTAACTGTTACGGTTGGAGTAAGCGTCAGGGTTAGGTTAGGGTGGGGGTTAAGCATAAGGTGTGCGCCTGCGGTTGGGGTTAGGACTATGGTTTCATTTAGGCTTCAGGTTAGGTTAGGATTGAACTTAGTTTGAGGGAGTAAGTTTAGGGCTACTCTTAGTTTTCAGTTCAGTGTTACGGTTGGATTTAACCTCAGGTCAGGTTAGGTTTGGGGTTAAGCTTAAGGTGTCCGCCTAGGGTTAGGGTTAGGTCTATTGTTTGATTTAGGCTTCAGGTTAGGTTAGGTTTGAACTTAGTTTGAGGGAGTAAGTTTAGGGCTACTGTTAGTTTTTGGTTCAGTGTTACATTTGGAGTTAGCGTGAGTGTCCGGTTAGGGTTGGGGTTGAGCTTAAGGTGTCCGCTTTGGGTTAGGGTTAGGTCTGTGGTTTGAGATAGGCTTCAGGTTAGGTTAGGTTTGAACTTAGTTTGAGGGAGTATGTTTAGGGCTACTGTTAGTTTTCGGTTCAGTGTTACGGTTGGATATAGCGTCAGGGTCAGGTTAGGGTTGGGGTTGAATTTCAGGTGTCCGCCTATTGTTACGGTTAGGTCTATGATTTGAGTTAGGCTTCAGGTTAGGTTAGGTTTGAACTTCATTTGAGCGAGTAAGTTTAGGGCTACTGTTAGTTTTCGGTTAACTGTTACATTTGGAGTAAGCGTCAGAGTCAGGTTAGGGTGGGGGTTAAGCATAAGGTGTCCGCCTAGGGTTAGGGTTAGGTCTATGATTTGATTTAGGCTTTAGGTTAGGTTAGGTTTGAACTTAGTTTGAGGGAGTCAGTTTATGGCTACTGTTAGTTTTCGGTTAACTCTTACGGTTGGAGTAATCGTCAGGGTCAGGTTAGGTTTGGGGTTGAGCTTTAGGTGTCCGCCTAGGGTTAGGGTTAGGTGTATGGTTTCATTTAGGCTTCAGGTTAGGTTAGGCTTTAACTTAGTTTGAGGGTGTAAGTTTAGGGCTACTGTTAGTTTTCGTTTAACTGTTACGGTTGGAGTAAGCGTCAGGGTCAGGTTAGGGTGGGGGTTAAGCATAAGGTGTCCGCCTAGGGTTAGGGTTAGGTCTATTGTTTGAGTTGGGCTCCAGGTTAGGTTATGTTTGAACTTAGTTTGAGGGAGTAAGTTTAGGGCTACTGTTAGTTTTCGTTTAACTGTTACGGTTGGAGTAATCGTCAGGGTTAGGTTAGGGTGGGGGTTAAGCATAAGGTGTCCGCCTAGGGTTAGGGTTAGGACTATGGTTTCATTTAGGCTTCAGGTTAGGTTAGGATTGAACTTAATTTGAGGGAGTAAGTTTAGGGCTACTGTTAGTTTTCGGTTCAGTGTTACAGTTGGATTTAACCTCAGGGTCAGGTTAGTGTTGGGGTTAAGCTTAAGGTGTCCGCCTAGGATTAGGGTTAGGTCTATTGTTTGATTTAGGCTTCAGGTTAGGTTAGGTTTGAACTTAGTTTGAGGGAGTAAGTTTAGGGCTACTGTTAGTTTTCAGTTCAGTATTACGGTTGGAGTTAGCGTGAGCGTCAGGTTAGGGTTGGGGTTGAGCTTAAGGTGTCCGCCTAGGGTTAGAGTTATGTGTATGGTTTGATTTTGGCTTCTGGTTAGGTTAGGTTTGAACTTAGTTTGAGGGAGTAAGTTTAGGGCTACTGTTAGTTTTTGGGTAACTGTTACGGTTGGAGTTTGCTTCAGGGTCAGGTTAGGGTTGGGGTTGAGCTTAAGGTGTCAGCCTAGGGTTAGGGTTAGGTGTATGGTTTGAGATAGGCTTCAGGTTAGGTTAGGTTTGAACTTAGTTTTAGGGAGTAAGTTTAGGGCTACTGTTAGTTTTAGCTTCAGTGTTACTGTTGGAGTTAGCGTGAGGGTCAGTTTAGGTTTGGGTTTGAGCTTCAGGTGTCCGCCTAGGGTTAGGGTTAGGTGTATGGTTTGATTTAGGCTTCAGGTTAGGTTAGGTTTGAACTTAGTTTGAGGGAGTAAGTTGAGGGCTACTGTTAGTTTTCGGTTAACTGTTACGGTTGGAGTAAGCGTCAGGGTCAGGTTAGGGTGGCGGTTAAGCATAAGGTGTCCGCCAAGGGTTAGGGTTAGGTGTATGGTTTGATTTAGGGTTCAGGTTAGGTTAGGTTTGAACTTAGTTTGAGGGAGTAAGTTTAGGGCTACTGTTAGTTTTCGGTTCAGTATTATGGTTGGAGTTAGCGTCAGGGTCAGGTTAGGTTTGGGGTTAGCTAGAGGTGTCCGCCTAGGGTTAGGGTTAGGTCCATGATTTGATTTAGGCTCCAGGTTAGGTTACGTTTGAAGTTAGTTTGAGTGAGTAAGTTTAGGGCTACTGTTAGTTTTCGGTTCAGTGTTACGGTTGGAGATAGCGTCAGGGTCAGGTTAGGGTTGGAGTTGAGCTTAAGGTGTCCGCCTAGGGTTAGGGTTAGGTCTGTGGTTTGAGTCAGGCTTCAGGTTAGTTTAGGTTTGAACTTAGTTTGAGGGAGTAAGTTTAGGGCTACTGTTAGTTTTTGGTTGAGTGTTACATTTGGAGTTAGCGTGAGTGTCTGTTTAGGGTTAGGGTTGAGCTTACGGTGTCCACCTAGGGTTACGGTTAGGTCTGTGGTTTGAGATAGGCTTCAGGTTAGGTTAGGTTTGAACTTAGTTTGAGGGAGTAAGTTTAGGGCTACTGTTCGTTTTTGGTTCAGTGTTACGGTTGGAGATAGCGTCAGGGTCAGGTTAGGGTTGTGGTTGAGCTTCAGGTGTCCGCCTAGGGTTAGGGTTAGGTCTATGGTTTGAGTTAGGCTTCATGTTAGGTTAGGTTTGAACTTAGTTTGAGGTAGTAAGTTTAGGGCTACTCTTAGTTTTCGGTTCAGTGTTACGGTTGGAGTTAGCGTGAGGGTCAGGTTAGGGTTGGGGTTGAGCTTAAGGTGTCCGCCTAGGGTTAGGGTTAGGTGTATGGTTTGATTTTGGCTTATGGTTAGGTTAGGTTTGAACTTAGTTTGAGGGAGTAAGTTTAGGGCTACTGTTAGTTTTCGGGTAACTGTTACGTTTGGAGTTAGCGTCAGGGTCAGGTTAGGGTAGGGATTGAGCTAAGTTGTCCGCCTAGGGTTAGGGTTAGGTGTATGGTTTGATTGCGGCTTCAGGTTAGGTTAGGTTTGAAGTTAGTTTGAGGGAGTAAGTTTAGGGCTACTGTTAGTTTTCGTTTAACTGTTACGGTTGGAGTAAGCGTCAGGGTCAGGTTATGGTGGGGGTTAACCATAAGGTGTACGCCTAGGGTTAGGGTCAGGTCTATGGTTTCATTTAGGCTTCAGGTTAGGTTAGGATTGAACTTAGTTTGTGGGAGTAAGATTAGGGCTACTCTTAGTTTTCGGTTCAGTGATATGTTTGGAGTTAGTCGGGAGGTCAGGTTAGGGTTGTGGTTGAGCTTAAGGTGTCCGCCTAGGGTTAGGGTTAGGTGTATGGTTTGATTTAGGCTTCAGGTTAGGTTAGGTTTGAGGTTAGTTTCAGGGAGTAACTTTAGGGCTACTGTCAGTTTTCGGTTAACTGTTACGGTTGGAGTAAGCGTCAGGGTCATGTTAGGGTGGGGGTTAAGCATAAGGTGTCCACCTAGGGTTAGGGTTAGGTCTATGATTTGAGATAGGCTTCAGGTTTGGTTAGGATTGAACTTAGTTTGAGGGAGTAAGTTTAGGGCTACTGTTAGTTTTCGGTTCAGTGCTACGGTTGGAGATAGTGTCAGGGTCAGGTTAGGGTTGTGATTGAGCTTCAGGTGTCCGCCTAGGGTTAGGGTTAGGTATATGGTTTGAGTTAGGCTTCAGGTTAGGTTAGGTTTGAACTTAGTTTGAGGGAGTAAGTTTAGGGCTACTGTTAGTTTTCGGTTCAGAGTTATGGTTGGAGATAGCGTCAGGTTCAGGTTAGGGTTGTGATTGAGCTTCAGGTGTCCGCCTAGGGTTAGGGTTAGGTATATGGTTTGAGTTAGCCTTCAGGTTAGGTTAGGTTTGAACTAAGTTTGAGGGAGTAAGTTTAGGGCTACTGTTAGTTTTCGGTTCAGTGTTACGGTTGGAGATAGCGTCAGGGTCTGGTTAGGGTTGTGGTTGAGTTTCAGGTGTCCGCCTAGGGTTAGGGTTAGGACTATGGTTTGAGTTAGGCTTCAAGTTAGGTTAGGTTTGAAGTTCGTTTGAGGGAGTAATTTTAGGGCTACTGTTAGTTTTCGGGTAACTGTTACTGTTGCAGTTAGCGTCAGGGCCAGGTTAGGGTTGGGATTGAGCTTATGTTGTCCGCCAAGGGTTAGGGTTAGGTGTATGGTTTGATTTAGGCTTCAGATTAGGTTAGGTTTGAAGTTAGTTTGAGGGAGTAAGTTTAGGGCTACTGTTAGTTTTAAGTTAACTGTTACAGTTGGAGTAAGCGTCAGGGTCAGGTTAGGGTGGGGGTTAAGCATAAGGTGTCCGCCTAGGGTGAGGGTTAGGTCTATGATTTGATTTAGGCTTCAGGTTAGGTTAGGTTTGAACTTAGTTTCAGGGAGTCAGTTTATGGCTACTGTTAGTTTTCGGTTAACTCTTACGGTTGGAGTAAGCGTCAGGTTCAGGTTAGGTTTGGGGTTGAGCTTTAGGTGTCCGCCTAGGGTTAGGGTTAGGTGTATGGTTTGATTGAGGCTTCAGGTTAGGTTAGGTTTGAACTTAGTTTGAGGGTGTAAGTTTAGGGCTACTGTTAGTTTTCGTTTAACTGTTACGGTTGGAGTAAGCGTCAGGGTCAGGTTAGGGTGGGGGTTAAGCATAAGGTGTCCTCCTAGGGTTAGGGTTAGGTCTATGGTTTCATTGAGGCTTCAGGTTACTTTAGGATTGAACTTAGTTTGAGGGAGTAAGTTTAGGGCCACTGTTAGTTTTCGGTTCAGTGTTACGGTTCGATTTAGCCTCAGGGTCAGGTTAGGGTTGGGGTTAAGCTTAAGGTGTCCGCCTGGGGTTAGGGTTAGGTCTATTGTTTGAGTTAGGCTCCAGGTTAGGTTAGGTTTGAACTTAGTTTGAGGGAGACAGTTTAGGGCTACTGTTAGTTTTCGTTTAACTGTTACGGTTGGAGTAAGCTTCAGGGTCAGGTTAGGGTGGGGGTTAAGCATAAGGTGTCCGCCTACGGTTAGGGTTAGGTCTATGGTTTCATTTAGGCTTCAGGTTAGGTTAGGATTGAACTTAGTTTGAGGGAGTAAGTTTAGGGCTACTGTTAGTTTTCGGTTCAATGTTACGTTTGGAGTTAGCGTGAGGGTCCGGTTAGGGTTGGGGTTGAGCTTAAGGAGTCCGCCTAGGGTTAGGGTTAGGTCTGTGGTTTGAGTTAGGCTTCAGGTTAGGTTAGGTTTGAACTTAGTTTGAGGGAGTAAGTTTACGGCTACTGTTAGTTTTCGGTTCAGTGTTACGGTTGGTGATAGCGTCAGGGTCTGGTTAGGGTTGGGGTTGAGCTTCAGGTGTCCGCCTAGGGTTATGGTTAGGTCTATGGTTTGAGTTAGGCTTCAGGTTAGGTTAGGTTTGAACTTAGTTTTAGGGAGTAAGTTTAGGACTACTGTTAGTTTTCGGTACAGTGTTACGGTTGGAGTTAGCGTGAGGGTCAGGTTAGTGTTGGGTTTGAACTTCAGGTGTCCGCCTAGTGTTAGGGTTACGTGTATGGTTTGATTTAGGCTTCAGGTTAGGTTAGGTTTGAACTTAGTTTGAGGCAGTAAGTTTAGGGCTACTGTTAGTTTTCGGGTAACTGTTACGGCTGGAGTAAGCGTCAGGGTCAGGTTAAGTTTGGGGTTGAGCTTAAGGTGTCCTCCTATGGTTAGGGTTAGTTGTATGGTTTGATTTAGGCTTCAGGTTAGGTTATGTTTGAACTTAGTTTGAGGGAGTAAGTTTAGGGCTACTGTTAGTTTTCGTTTAACTGTTACGGTTGGAGTAACCCTCAGGGTTAGGTTAGAGTTGGGGTTAAGCATAAGGTGTCCGCCTAGGGTTAGGGTTAGGACTATGGTTTCATTTAGGCTTCAGGTTAGGTTAGGTTGGAACTTAGTTTGAGGGAGTAAGTTTAGGGCTACTGTTAGTTTTTGGTTCAGTGTTACATTTGGAGTTAGCATGAGTGTCCGGTTAGGGTTGGGGTTGAGCTTAAGGTGTCCGCCTAGTGTTAGGGTTAGGTCTGTGGTTTGAGATAGGCTTCAGGTTAGGTTAGTTTTGAACTTAGTTTCAGGGAGTAGGTTTAGGGCTACTGTTAGTTTTCGGTTCAGTGTTACGTTTGTAGATATCGTCAGGGTCAGGTTAGGGTTGGGGTTGAGCTTCAGGTGTCCGCCTATTGTTAGGGTTAGGTCTATGATTTGAGTTAGGCTTCAGGTTAGGTTAGGTTTGAACTTAGTTTGAGCGAGTAAGTTTAGGGCTACTGTTAGTTTTCGGTTTATTGTTACGGGTGGAGATAGCGTCATGGTCAAGTAAGGGTTGGGGTTGAGATTCAGGTGTCCGCCTAGGGTTAGGGTTAGGTCTATGGTTTGAGTTAGGCTTCAGGTTAGGGTAGGTTTGAACTTAGTTTGAGGGAGAAAGTTTAGCCCTATTGTATTTCTTGGTTCAGTGTTACGGTTGAATATAGCCTCAGGGTCAGGTTAGGGTTGGGGTCAAGCTTAAGGTGTCCGCCTAGGGTTAGGGTTAGGTCTATTGTTTGAGTTAGGCTTCAGGTTAGGTTAGGTTTGAACTTAGTTTGAGGGAGTAAGTTTAGGGCTACTGTTAGTTTTCGGTTCAGTGTTACGGTTGGAGTAAGCTTCAGGGTCAGGTTAGGGTGGGGGTTAAGCATAAGGTGTCCGCCTAGGGTTAGGGTTAGGTCTATGGTCTCATTTAGGCTTCAGGTTAGGTTAGGATTGAACTTAGTTTGAGGGAGTAAGTTTAGGGCTACTGTTAGTTTTCGGTTCAATGTTACGTTTGGAGTTAGCGTGAGGGTCCGGTTAGGGTTGGGGTTGAGCTTAAGGTGTCCGCCTAGGGTTAGGGTTAGGTCTGTGGTTTGAGTTAGGCTTCAGGTTAGGTTAGGTTTGAACTTAGTTTGAGGGAGTAAGTTTAGAGCTACTGTTAGTTTTCGGTTCAGTGTTACGGTTGGAGATAGCGTCAGGGTCTGGTTAGGGTTGTGGTTGAGTTTCAGGTGTCCGCCTAGGGTTAGGGTTAGGACTATGGTTTGTGTTAGGCTTCAAGTTAGGTTAGGTTTGAAGTTAGTTTCAGGGAGTAAGTTTAGGGCTACTGTTAGTTTTCGGGTAACTGTTACTGTTGGAGTTAGCGTCAGGGCCAGGTTAGGGTTGGGGTTGAGCTTAGCGTGTCCGCCTAGGGTTAGGGTTAGGTCTATGATTTGATTTAGGCTTCAGGTTAGGTTAGGTTTGAACTTAGTTTGAGGGAGTCAGTTTAAGGCTACTGTTAGTTTTCGGTTCACTCTTACGGTTGGAGTAAGCGTCAGGGTCAGGTTAGGTTTGGGGTTGAGCTTTAGGTGTCCGACTAGGGTTAGGGTTAGGTGTATGGTTTGATTTAGGCTTCAGGTTAGGTTAGGTTTGAACTTAGTTTGAGGGTGTAAGTTTAGGGCTACTGTTAGTTTTCGTTTAACTGTTACGGTTGGAGTAAGCGTCAGGGTCAGGTTAGGGTGGGGGTTAAGCATAAGGTGTCCGCCTAGGGTTAGGGTTAGGTCTATGGTTTCATTTAGCTTCAGGTTAGGTTAGGATTGAACTTAGTTTGAGGGAGTAAGTTTAGGGCCACTGTTAGTTTTCGGTTCAGTGTTACGGTTCGATTTAGCCTCAGGGTCAGGTTAGGGTTGGGTTTAAGCTTAAGGTGTCCGCCTAGGGTTAGGGTTAGGTCTATTGTTTGACTTAGGCTCTAGGTTAGGATAGGTTTGAACTTAGTGTGAGGGAGACAGTTTAGGGCTACTGTTAGTTTTCGTTTAACTGTTACGGTTGGAGTAAGCTTCAGGGTCAGGTTAGGGTGGGGGTTAAGCAGAAGGTGTCCGCCTACGGTTAGGGTTAGGTCTATGGTTTCATTTAGGCTTCAGGTTACGTTAGGATTGAACTTAGTTTGAGGGAGTAAGTTTAGGGCTACTGTTAGTTTTCGGTTCCATGTTACTTTTGGAGTTAGCGTGAGGGTCCGGTTAGGGTTGGGGTTGAGCTTAAGGTGTCCGCCTAGGATTAGGGTTAGGTCTGTGGTTTGAGTTAGGCTTCAGGTTAGGTTAGGTTTGAACTTAGTTTGAGGGAGTAAGTTTAGGGCTACTGTTAGTTATCGGGTAACTGTTACAGTTGGAGTTAGCGTCAGGGCCAGGTTAGGGTGGGGGTTAAGCATAAGGTGTCCGCCTAGGGTTAGGGTTAGGTCTATGGTTTCCTTTAGGCTTCAGGTTAGGTTAGGATTGAACTTTGTTTGAGGGTGTAAGTTTAGGGCTACTGTTAGTTTTCAGTTCAGTGTTACAATTGGATTTAGCCTCAGGGTCAGGTTAGGGTTGGGGTTAAGCTTAAGGTGTCCGCCTAGGGTTAGGGTTAGGTCTATTGTTTGAGTTAGGCTTCAGGTTAGGTTAGGTTTGAACTTAGCTTGAGGGAGACAGTTTAGGGCTACTGTTAGTTTTCGGTTAACTGTTACGGTTGGAGTAAGCGTCAGGGTCAGGTTAGTGTGGGGGTTAATCATAAGGTGTCCGCCTAGGGTTAGGGTTAGGTCTATGGTTTCATTTAGGCTTCAGGTTAGGTTAGGATTGAACTTAGTTTGAGGGAGTAAGTTTAGGGCTACTGTTAGTTTTCGGTTCAGTGTTACGTTTGGAGTTAGCATGAGGGTCCGATTAGGGTTGGGGTTGAGCTTAAGGTGTCCGCCTAGGGTTAGGGTTATGTTTGTGGTTTGAGTTAGGCTTCAGGTTAGGTTAGGTTTGAACTTAGTTTGAGGGAGTAAGTTTAGGGCTATTGTTAGTTTTCGGTTCAGTGTTTCGGTTGGAGATAGCGTCAGGGTCAGGTTAGGGTTGGGGTTGAGATTAAGGTGTACGCCTAAGTTTAGGGTTAGGTGTACGGTTTCATTTAGGCTTAAGGTTAGGTTAGGTTTGAAGTTAGTTTGATGGAGTAAGTTTAGGGCTACTGTTAGTTATCGGTTAACTGTAATGGTTGGAGTAAGCGTCAGGGTCAGGTTAGGGTGGGGGTTAAGCATAAGGTGTCCGCCTAGGGTTAGGGTTAGGTCTAAGATTTGATTTAGGCTTCAGGTTAGGTTAGGTTTGACCTTAGTTTGAGGGAGTCAGTTTAGGGTTACTGTTAGTTTTCGGTTAACTGTTACTGTTGGTGTAAGTGTCAGGGTCAGGTTAGGTTTGGGGTTGAGCTTAAGGTATCCCCCTAGGGTTAGTGTTAGGTTTATGCTTTGATTTAGGCTTCAGGTTAGGATAGGTTTGAACTTAGTTTGAAGGAGTAAGTTTAGGGCTACTCTTAGTTTTCGTTTAATTGTTACGGTTGGAGTAAGCGTCAGGGTCAGGTTATGGTGGGGTTAACCATAAGGTGTCCACCTAGGGTTAGGGTTAGGTCTATGGTTTCATTTAGGCTTCAGGTTAGGTTAGGATTGAACTTACTTTGTGGGAGTAAATTTAGGGCTACTCTTAGTTTTCGGTTCAGTGATATGGTTGGAGTTAGCCGGGAGGTCAGGTTAGGGTTGGGGTTGAGCTTAAGGTGTCCGCCTAGGGTTAGGGTTAGGTGTATGGTTTGATTTAGGCTTCAGGTTACGTTAGGTTTGAAGTTAGTTTCAGGGAGTAAGTTTAGGGCTACTGTTAGTTTTCGGTTAACTGTTACGGTTGGAGTAAGCTTCAGGGTCAGGTTAGGGTGGGGGTTAAGCATAAGGTGTCCGCCTAGGGTTAGGGTTAGGTGTATGGTTTCATTTAGGCTTCAGGTTAGGTTAGGATTGAACTTAGTTTGAGGGAGTAAGTTTAGGGATACTGTTAGTTTTCGGTTCAGTGTTACGTTTGGAGTTAGCATGAGGGTCCGGTTAGGGTTGTGGTTGAGCTTAAGGTGTCCGCCTAGGATTAGGGTTAGGTCTGTGGTTTGAGTTAGGCTTCAGATTAGGTTAGGTTTGAACTTAGTTTGAGGGAGTAAGTTTAGGGCTACTGTTAGTTTTCGGTTCAGTGTTATGGTTGGAGATAGCGTCAGGGTCAGGTTACGTTTGGGGTTGAGCTTCAGGTGTCTGCCTAGGGTTAGGGTTAGGTCTATGGTTTGAGATAGGCTTCAAGTTAGGTTAGGTTTGAACTTAGTTTTAGGGAGTAAGTTTAGGGCTACTGTTAGTTTAGGTTCAGTGTTATGGTTGGAGTTAGCGTGGGGGTCAGGTTAGGTTTGGGTTTGAGCTTCAGGTGTCCGCCTAGGGTTAGAGTTAGGTGTATGGTTTAAATTTAGGCTTCAGGTTAGGTTAGGTTTGAACTTAGTATGAGGGAGTAAGTTTAGGGCTACTGTTAGTTTTCGGTTAACTGTTACGGTTGGAGTAAGCATCAGGGTCAGGTTAGGGTGGCGGTTAAGCATAAGGTGTCCGCCTAGGGTTAGGGTTAGGTCTATGGTTTCATTTAGGCTTCAGGTTAGGTTAGGTTTGAACTTAGTTTGAGGGAGTCAGTTTAGGGCTACTGTTAGTTTTCGGGTAACTGTTACGGTTGGAGTTAGTGTCACGGCCAGGTTAGTGTTGGGGTTGAGCTTAAGGTGTCCGCCTAGGGTTAGGGTTAGGTGTATGGTTTGATTTAGGCTTCAGGTTAGGTTATGATTGAACTTAGTTTGAGGGAGTAAGTTTAGGGCTAGTGTTAGTTTTCATTTAACTGTTGCAGTTGGAGTAAGCGTCAGGGTCAGGTTAGCTTTGGGGTTGAAGTTAAGGTGTCCGCCTAGGGTTAGGGTTAGGTGTATGGTTTGATTTAGGCTTCAGGTTAGGTTAGGTTTGAACTTAGTTTGAGGGAGTAAGTTTAGGGCTACTGTTAGTTTTCGGTTCAGTATTATGTTTGGAGTTAGCGTCAGGGTCAGGTTAGGGTTGGGGTTAGCTTGAGGTGTCGGCCTAGGGTTAGGGTTAAGTCCATGGTTTGATTTAGGCTCCAGGTTAGGTTACGTTTGAACTTAGTTTCAGTGAGTAAGTTTAGGGCTACTGTTAGTTTTCGGTTCAGTGTTACGGTTGGAGATAGCGTCAGGGTCAGGTTACTGTTGGGGTTGAACTTCAGGTGTCCGCCTATTGTTAGGGTTAGGTGTATGATTTGAGTTAGGCTTCAGTTTAGGTTAGGTTTGAACTTAGTTTGAGCGAGTAAGTTTAGGGCTACTCTTAGTTTTCGGTTCAGTGATATGGTTGGAGTTAGCCTGGAGGTCAGGTTAGGGTTGGGGTTGAGCTTAAGGTGTCCGCCTAGGGTTAGGGTTAGGTGTATGGTTTGATTTAGGCTTCAGGTTAGGTTAGGATTGAAGTTCGTTTGAGGGAGTAAGTTTAGGGCTACTGTTAGTTTTCGGTTAACTGTTACAGTTGGAGTAAGCGTCAGGGTCAGGGTAGGGTGGCGGTTAAGCATAAGGTGTCCGCCTAGGGTTAGGGTTAGGTCTATGGTTTCATTTAGGCTTCAGGTTAGGTTAGGTTTGAACTTAGTTTGAGGGAGTCAGTTTAGGGCTACTGTTAGTTTTCGGTTAACTGTTACGGTTGGAGTAAGCGTCAGGGTCAGGTTAGGTTTGTGGTTGAGCTTAAGGTGTCCGCCTAGGGTTAGGGTTAGGTGTATGGTTTGATTTAGGCTTCAGGTTAGGTTAGGTTTGAACTTAGTTTGAGGGAGTAGGTTTAGGGCTACTGTTAGTTTTCGTTTAACTGTTACGGTTGGAGTAAGCGTCAGGGTCAAGTTAGGGTGGGGCTTAAGCATAACGTGTCCGCCTAGGGTTAGGGTTAGGTCTATGGTTTCATTTAGGCTTCAGGTTAGGTTAGGATTGAACTTAGTTTGAGGGAGTAAGTTTAGGGCTACTGTTAGTTTTCGGTTCAGTGTTACGTTTGGAGTTAGCGTGAGGGTCCGGTTAGGGTTGGTGTTGAGCTTAAGGTGTCCGCCTAGCGTTAGGGTTAGGTCTGTGGTTTGAGTTAGGCTTCAGGTTAGGTTAGGTTTGAACTTAGTTTGAGGGAGTAAGTTTAGGGCTACTGTTCGTTTTCGGTTCAGTGTTACGGTTGGAGACAGCGTCATGGTCAAGTTAATGTTTGGGGTTGAGATTCAGGTGTCCGCCTAGGATTAGGGTTCGGTCTATGGTTTGAGTTAGTCTTCAGGTTAGGTTAGGTTTGAACTTAGTTTGAGGGAGTAAGTTTAGGGCTACTGTTAGTTTTCGGTTCAGTGTTACGGTTGGTTTAGCGTGAGGGGTCAGGTTAGGGTTGGGTTTGAACTTCAGGTGTCCGCCTAGGGTTAGGGTTAGGTGTATGTTTTGATTTAGGCTTCAGGTTAGGTTAGGTTTGAACTTAGTTTGAGGCAGTAATTTTAGGGCTACTGTTAGTTTTCGGTTAAGTGTTACGGTTGGAGTAAGCCCTCAGGGTCAGGTTAGGTTTTGGGTTGAGCATAAGGTGTCCGCTTAGGGTTAGGGTGAGGTGTATGGTTTGATTTAGGCTTCAGGTTAGGTTAGGTTTGAACTTATTTTGAGGGAGTAAGTTTAGGGCTACTGTTAGTTTTCGTTTAACTATTACGGTTGGAGTAAGCGTCAGGGTAAGGTTAGGGTGGGTTTTAAGCATAAGGTGTCCGCCTAGGGTTAGGGTTAGGACTATGGTTTCATTTAGGCTTTAGGTTAGGTTAGGATTGAACTTAGTTTCAGGGAGTAAGTTTAGGGCTACTGTTAGTTTTTGGTTCTGTGTTACGGTTGGATTTAATCTCAGGGTCAGGTTAGGGTTGGGGTTAAGCTTAAGGTGTCCGCCTATGGTTAGGGTTAGGTCTATTGTTTGATTTAGGCTTCAGGTTAGGTTAGGTTTGAACTTAGTTTGAGTGAGTAAGTTTAGGGCTACTGTTAGTTTTCGGTTCAGTGTTACGGTTGGAGTTAGCGTGAGGGTTAGGTTAGGGTTGGGGTTGAGCTTAAGGTGTCCGCCTAGGGTTAGGGTTAGGTGTATGGTTTGATTTTGGCTTCTGGTTAGGTTAGTTTTGAACTTAGTTTGAGGGAGTAAGTTTAGGGCTACTGTTAGTTTTCGGGTAACTGTTACGGTTGGAGTTAGCGTCAGGGTCAGGTTAGGGTTGGGGTGGAGCTTAAGGTCTGCGCCTAGATTTAGGGTTAGGTGTATGGTTTGATTTAGGCTTCAGGTTAGGTTAGGTTTGAAGTTAGTTTCAGAAAGTAAGTTTAGGGCTACTTTTAGTTTTCGGTTAACTGTTACAGTTGGAGTAAGCGTCAGGGTCATGTTAGGGTTGGGGTTAAGCATAAGTTGTCCGCCTAGGGTTAGGTTTAGGTCTATGGTTACATTTAGGCTTCAGGTTAGGTTAGGATTGAACTTAGTTTGAGGGAGTAAGTTTAGGGCTACTGTAAGTTTTCGGTTCAGTGTTACGGTTGGAGATAACGTCAGGGTCAGGTTAGGGTTGGGGTTGAGCTTCAGGTGTCCGCCTATTGTTAGGGTTAGGTCTATGATTTGAGTTAGGCTTCAGGTTAGGTTAGGTTTGAACATAGTTTGAGGGAGTAAGTTTAGGGCTACTGTTTGTTTTTGGTTGAGTGTTACATTTGGAGTTAGCGTGAGTGTCTGGTTAGGTTTGGGGTTGAGCTTACGTTGTCCGCCTAGGGTTAGGGTTAGGTCTGTGGTTTGAGATAGGCTTCAGGTTAGGTTAGGTTTGAACTTAGTTTGAGGGAGTAAGTTTAGGGCTATTGTTAGTTTTCGGTTCAGTGTTACGGTTGGAGATAGCGTCAGGGTCAGGTTAGGGTTGTGGTTGAGCTTCAGGTGTCCGCCTAGGGTTAGGGTTAGGTCTATGGTTTGAGTTAGGCTTCAGGTTATGTTAGCTTTGACCTTAGTTTGATGGAGTTAGTTTAGGGCTACTGTTAGTTTTCGGTTCAGTGTTACGGTTGGAGTTAGCATGAGGGTCCGGTTAGGGTTGGGGTTGAGCTTAAGGTGTCCGCCTAGGGTTAGGGTTAGGTGTATGGTTTGATTTTGGCTTCTGGTTAGGTTAGGTTTGAACTTAGTTTGAGGGAGTAAGTTTAGGGCTACTGTTAGTTTTCGGGTAACTGTTACGGTTAGAGTTAGCATCAGGGTCAGGTTAGGGTTGGGGTTGAGCTTAAGGTGTCCCCCTAGTGTTAGGGTTAGGTTTATGGTTTGATTGAGGCTTCAGGTTAGGTTAAGTTTGAAGTTAATTTCAGGGAGTAAGTTTAGGGCTACTGTTAGTTTTCGGTTAACTGTTACAGTTGGAGTAAGCGTCAGGGTCAGGTTAGGGTGGGGGTTAAGCATAAGGTGTCCACCTAGGGTTAGGGTTAGGTCTATGGTTTCATTTAGGCTTCAGGTTAGGTTAGGATTGAACTTAGTTTGAGGGAGTAAGTTTAGGGCTACTGTTAGTTTTCGGTTCAGTGTTACGTTTGGAGTTAGCATGAGGGTCCGGTTAGGGTTGGGGTTGAGCTTAAGGTGTCCGCCTAGGGTTAGGGTTAGGTTTGTGGTTTGAGTTAGGCTTCAGGTTATGTTAGGTTTGAACTTAGTTTGAGGGAGTAAGTTTAGGGCTACTGTTAGTTTTCGGTTCAGTGTTACGGTTGGAGATAGCGTCAGGGTCAGGTTAGGGTTGGGGTTGAGATTAAGGTGTCCGCCTAGGGTTAGGGTTAGGTGTACGGTTTCATTAAGGCTTAAGGTTAGGTTAGGTTTGAAGTTAGTTTGATGGAGTAAGTTTAGGGCTACTGTTAGTTTTCGGTTAACTGTTACGGTTGGAGTAAGCGTCAGGGTCAGGTTAGGGTGGGGGTTAAGCATAAGGTGTCCGCCTAGGGTTAGGGTTAGGTCTAAGATTTGATTTAGGCTTCAGGTTAGGTTAGGTTTGAACTTTGTTTGAGGGAGTCAGTTTAGGGTTACTGTTAGTTTTCGGTTAACTGTTACTGTTGGTGTAAGTGTCAGGGTCAGGTTAGGTTTGGGGTTGAGCTTAAGGTATCCTCCTAGGGTTAGTGTTAGGTGGATGGTTTGATTTAGGCTTCAGGTTAGTATAGGTTTGAACTTAGTTTGAGGGAGTAAGTTTAGGGCTACTCTTAGTTTTCGTTTATCTGTTACGGTTGGAGTAAGCGTCAGGGTCAGGTTATGGTGGGGGTAAACCATAAGGTGTCCGCCTAGGGTTAGGGGTAGGTCTATGGTTTCAATTAGGCTTCAGGTTAGGTTAGGATTGAACTTAGTTTGTGGGAGTAATTTTATGGCTACTCTTAGTTTTCGGTTCAGTGATATGGTTGGAGTTAGCCGGGAGGTCAGGTTGGGGTTGGGGTTGAGCTTAAGGTGTCCGGCTAGGGTTAGGGTTAGGTCTGTGGTTTGAGTTAGGCTTCAGGTTAGGTTAGGTTTGAACTTAATTTGAGGGAGTAAGTTTAGGGCTACTGTTAGTTTTCGGGTAACTGTTACGATTGGAGTTAGCATCAGGGCCAGGTTATGGTTGGGGTTGAGCTTAAGGTATCCGCCTAGGGTTACGGTTAGGTGTAAGGTGTGATTTAGGCTTCAGGTTAGGTTAGGTTTGAACTTAGTTTGAGTGAGTAAGTTTAGGGCTACTGGGAGTTTTCAGTTCAGTGTTACGGTTGGAGTTAGCGTGAGAGTCCGGTTAGTGTTGGGGTTGAGCTTAAGGTGTCCGCCTAGGGTTAGGGTTAGGTCTGTGGTTTGACTTAGGCTTCAGGTTAGGTTAGGTTTGAACTTAGTTTGAGGGAGTAAGTTTAGGGCTACTCTTAGTTTTCGGGTAATTGTTATGGTTGGAGTTAGCGTCAGGGCCATGTTAGGGTTGGGGTTGAGATTAAGGTGTCCGCCTAGGGTTAGGGTTAGGTCTGTGGTTTGACTTAGGCTTCAGGTTAGGTTAGGTTTGAACTTGGTTTGAGGGAGTCAGTTTAGGGCTACTGTTAGTTTTCGGTTAACTGTTACGGTTGGAGTAAGCGTCAGGTTCACGTTAGGTTTGGGGTTGAGCTTAAGGTGTCCGCCTAGGGTTAGGGTTAGGTGTATGTTTTGATTTAGGCTTCAGGTTAGGTTAGGTTTGAACGGAGTTTGAGGGAGTAAGTTTAGGGCTACTGTTAGTTTTCGGTTAACTGTTACGGTTGGAGTAAGCGTCAGGGTCAGGTTAGGGTTGGGGATAAGGTTAAGGTGTCCGCCTAGGGTTACGGATAGTTGTATGGTTTGATTTAGGCTTCAGGTTAGGTTAGGTTTGAACTTAGTTTGAGGGTGTAAGTTTAGGGCTACTGTTAGTTTTTCGGGTAACTGTTACAGTTGGAATTAGCGTCAGGGCCAGGTTAGGGTTGGGGTTGAGCTTAAGGTGTCCGCCTAGGGTTAGGGTTAGGTGTATGGTTTGATATAGGCTTCAGGTTAGGTTATGGTTGAACTTAGTTTGAGGGAGTAAGTTTAGGGCTACTGTTAATTTTCGGTTAACTGTTACAGTTGGAGTAAGCCTCAGGGTCAGGTTAGTTTTGGGGTTCAAGTTAAGGTGTCCGCCTAGGGTTAGGGTTAGGTGTATGGTTTGATTTAGGCTTCAGGTTAGGTTAGGTTTGAACTTAGTTTGAGGGAGTAAGTTTAGGGATACTGTTAATTTTTGGTTCAGTGTTACGATTGGAGTTAGCGTGAGGGTCCGGTGAGGGTTGGGGTTGAGCTTAAGGTGTCCGCCTAGGGTTAGGGTTAGGTGTATGGTTTGCTTTAGGCTTCAGGTTAGGTTAGGTTTGAACTTAGTTTGAGAGAGTAAGTTTAGGGCTACTGTTAGTTTTCTGGTAACTGTTACGATTGGAGTTAGCGTCAGGGCCAGGTTATGTTTGCGTTTGAGCTTAAGGTGTCCACCTAGGGTTAGGGTTAGGTGTATGGTTTGATTTAGGCTTCAGGTTAGGTTAGGTTTGAACTTAGTTTGAGGGAGTAAATTTAGAGCTACTGTTAGTTTTCGGGTAACTGTTACGATTGGAGTTGGCGTCACGGCCAGGTTTTGTTTGGGGTTGAGCTTAAGGTGTCCGCCTAGGGTTACGGTTAGGTGTATGGTTCGATTTAGGCTTCAGGATAGGTCAGGTTTGAACTTAGTTTGAGGGAGTAAGTTTAGGGATACTGTTAGTTTTCTGTTCAGTATTATGGTTGGAGTTAGCGTCAGGGTCATGTTAGGGTTGGGGTTAGCTTGAGGTGTCCACCTAGGGTTAGGGTTAGGTCTATGGTTTGAGTTAGGCTTCAGGTTAGGTTAGGTTTGAACTTAGTTTGAGGGAGTAAGTTTAGGGCTACTGTTAGTTTTCGGTTCAGTGTTACGGTTGGTGTTAGCGTGATGGTCAGGTTAGGGTTGGGGTTGAGCTTAAGGTGTCCGCCTAGGGTTAGGGTTAGGTCTGTGGTTTGAGTTAGGCTTCAGGTTAGGTTAGGTTTGAACTTAGTTTGAGAGAGTAAGTTTAGGGCTACTGTTAGTTTTTGGTTCAGTGTTACGGTTGGAGTTAGCGTGAGGGTCAGGTTAGGGTTGGGGTTGAGCTTAAGGTGTCCGCATAGGGTTAGGGTTACGTGTATGGTTTGATTTAGGCTTCAGGTTAGGTTAGGTTTGAACTTAGTTTGAGGGAGTAAGTTTAGGGCTACTGGTAGTTTTCGGTTCAGTGTTACGGTTGGAGATAGCGTCAGGGTCAGGTTAGGGTTGGGGTTGAGCTTCAGGTGTCCGCCTAGGGTTAGGGTTAGGTCTATGGTTTGAGTTAGGCTTCAGGTTAGGTTAGGTTTTAGCTTAGTTTGAGGGAGTAAGTTTAGGGCTACTGTTAGTTTTCAGTTCAGTGTTACGGTTGGACTTACCGTGAGGGTCAGGTTAGGGTTGGGGTTCAGCTTAAGGTGTCCGCCTAGGGTTAGGGTTAGGTGTATGTTTTGATTTAGGCTTCATGTTAGGTTAGGTTTGAACTTAGTTTGAGGGAGTAAGTTTAGGCCTACTGTTAGTTTTCGGTTAACTGTTACGGTTGGAGTAAGCGTCAGGGTCAGGTTAGGGTTGAGGTTAAGCTTAACTTGTCCGCCTAGGGTTAGGGTTAGGTCTATTGTTTGAGTTAGTAAGTTTAGGGCTACCCTTAATTTTCGGGTAACTCTGTTGGAGTTAGTGTCAGGTACAGGTTAGGTTTGGGGTTGAGCTTAAGGTGTCTGCCTAGGGTTTGGGTTAGGTCTATGGTTTCGTTTAGGCTTCAGGTAAGGTTAGGATTGAACTTAGTTTCAGGGAGAAAGTTTAGGGCTACTGGTAGTTTTCGGTTCAGTGTTACGGTTGGAGATAGCGTCAGGGTCAGGTTATGGTTGGGGTTGAGCTTCAGGTGTCAGCCTAGAGTTAGGGTTAGGTGTATGGTTTGAGTTAGGCTTCAGGTTAGGTTAGGTTTGAACTTAGTTTGAGGGAGTAAGTTTAGGGCTACTGTTAGTTTTCGGTTCAGTGTTACGGTTGGACTTAGCGTGAGGGTCAGGTTAGGGTTGGGGTTGAGCTTAAGCTGTCCGCCTAGGGTTAGGGTTAGGTCTATGGTTTCATTTAGGCTTCAGGTAAGGTTAGGATTGAACTTAGTTTGAGGGAGTAAGTTTAGGGCTACTGGTAGTTTTCGGTTCAGTGTTACAGTTGGAGTTAGCGTCAGGGTCAGGTTATGGTTGGTGTTGAACTTCAGGTGTCCGCTAGGGTTAGGGTTAGTTCTATGGTTTGAGTTAGGCTTCAGGTTAGGTTAGGTTTGAACTTAGTTTGAGGGAGTAAGTTTAGGGCTACGGTTAGTTTTCGGTTCAGTGTTACGGTTGGACTTAGCGTGAGGGTCAGGTTAGGGTTTGGGTTGAGCTTAAGCTGTCCGCCTAGGGTTAGGGTTAGGTGTATGGTTTGCTTTAGGCTTCAGGTTAGGTTAGGTTTGAACTTAGTTTGAGAGAGTAAGTTTAGGGCTACTGTTAGTTTTCTGGTAAGTGTTACGATTGGAGTTAGCGTCAGGGCCAGGTTATGTTTGCGTTTGAGCTTAAGGTGTCCACCTAGGGTTAGGGTTAGGTGTACGGTTTGATTTAGGCTTCAGGTTAGGTTAGGTTTGAACTTAGTTTGAGGGAGTAAGTTTAGAGCTACTGTTAGTTTTCGGGTAACTGTTACGATTGGAGTTGGTGTCACAGCCAGGTTATGTTTGGGGTTGAGATTAAGGTGTCCGCCTAGGGTTATGGTTAGGTGTATGGTTCGATTTAGGCTTCAGGTTAGGTTAGGTTTGAACTTAGTTTGAGGGAGTAAGTTTAGGGATACTGTTAGTTTTCTGTTCAGTATTATGGTTGGAGTTAGCGTCAGGGTCAGGTTAGGGTTGGGGTTAGCTTGAGCTGTCCACCTAGGGTTAGGGTTAGGTCTATGGTTTGAGTTAGGCTTCAGGTTAGGTTAGGTTTGAACTTAGTTTTAGGGAGTAAGTTTAGGGCTACTGTTAGTTTTCGGTTCAGTGTTACGGTTGGAGTTAGCGTGAGGGTCAGGTTTGGGTTGGGGTTGAGCTTAAGGTGTCCGCCTAGGTTTAAGGATAGGTCTGTGGTTTGAGTTAGGCTTCAGGTTAGGTTAGGTTTGAAATTAGTTTGAGAGAGTAAGTTTAGGGCTACTGTTAGTTTTCGGTTCAGTGTTACGGTTGGAGTTATCGTGAGGGTCAAGTTAGGGTTGGGGTTGATCTTAAGGTGTCCGCCTAGGGTTAGGATTAGGTCTGGGTTTGAGTTAGGCTTCACGTTAGGTTAGGTTTGAACTTAGTTTGAAGGTGTAAGTTTAGGGCTACTGTTAGTTTTCGGTTCAGTGTTATGGTTGGAGATAGAGTCATGGTCAAGTTAGGGTTGGGATTAAGATTCAGGTGTCCGCCTAGGGTTAGGGTTAGGTCTATGGTTTGAGTTAGGCTTCAGGTTAGGTTAGGTTTGAACTTTGTTTGAGGGAGTAATTTTAGGCCTACTGTTAGTTTTCGGTTCAGTGTTACGCTTGGATTTAGCCTCAGGGTCAGGTTAGTGTTGGGGTTAAGCTTAAGGTGTCCGCCTAGGGTTAGGGTTAGGTCTATTGTTTGAGTTAGGCTTCAGGTTAGGTTAGGTTTGAATTTAGTTTGAGGGAGTAAGTTTAGGGCTACTGTTCGTTTTTGGTTCAGTGTTACGTTTGGAGTTAGTGTGAGGGTCCGGTTAGCGTTGGGGTTGAGCTTAAGGTGTCCGCCTAGGGTTAGGGTTAGGTCTGTGGTTTGAGTTAGGTTTCAGGTTAGGTTAGGTTTGAACTTAGTTTGAAGGAGTCAGTTTAGAGCTACTGTTAGTTTTCGGTAACTGTTACGATTGGAGTTAGCGTCAGGGCGAGGTTATGGTTGGGGTTGAGCTTAAGTTGTCCGCCTAGGGTTACGGTTAGGTGTAAGGTTTGATTTACGCTTCAGGTTAGGTTACGTTTGAACTTAGTTAGAGGGAGTAAGTTTAGGGCTACTCTTAGTTTTCGGTTAAGTGTTACGGTTGGAGTAAGCGTCAGGGTCATGTTAGGTTTGGGGTTGAGCTTAAGTGTCCGCCTAGGGTTAGGGTTAGGTGTTTGGTTTGAGTTAGGCTTCAGGTTAGGTTAGGTTTGAACTTAGTTTGAGGGAGTAAGTTTAGGGCTACTGTTAGTTTTCGGTAAAGTGTTACGGTTGGAGTTAGCGTGAGGGTCAGGTTAGGTTTGGGGTTGAGCTTAAGCTGTCCGCCTACAGTTAGGGTTAGGTCTGTGGTTTGAGTTAGGCTTCAGGTTATGTTAGGTTTGAACTTAGTTTGAGGGAGTAAGTTTAGGGCTACTGTTAGTTTTCGGTTCAGTGTTACGGTTGCAGTTAGCGTGAGGGTGAGGTTAGGGTTCGGGTTGAGCTTAAGGTGTCCGCCTAGGGTTACGGTTAGGTGTATGGTTTGATTTAGGCTTCAGGTTATGTTAGGTTTGAACTTAGTTTGAGGGAGTAAGTTTAGGGCTTCTGTTAGTTTTCGTTTAACTGTTACGGTAGGAGTAAGCGTCAGGGTCAGGTTAGGGTGGGGGTTAAGCATAAGGTGTCTGCCTAGGGTTAGGGTTAGCTCTATGGTTTCATTTAGGCTTCAGGTTAGGTTAGGATTGAACTTAGTTTGAGGGACTAAGTTTAGGGCTACTGTTAGTTTTCGGTTCAGTGTTACGGTTGGATTTAGCCTCAGGGTCAGTTTAGGGTTGTGGTTAAGCTTAAGGTGTCCGCCTAGGGTTAGGGTTAGGTCTATTGTTTGAGTTAGCCTTCAGGTTAGCTTAGGATCGAACTTAGTTTGAGCGAATAAGTTTAGGGCTACTGTTAGTTTTCGGTTCCGTGTAACGGATGGAGTTAGCGTGAGGGTCAGGTTAGGGTTGGGGTTGAGCTTAAGGTGTCCGCCTAGGGTTAGGGTTAGGTCTGTATTTGAGTTAGGCTTCAGTTTAGGTTAGGTTTGAACTTAGTTTGAGGGAGTAAATATAGGTCTACTGTTCATTTTCGGTTCAGTGTAACGGTTGGAGATAGCGTCAGGGTCAGGTTAGGTTTGTGGTTGAGCTTCAGGTTTCCGATCCGCCTAGGGTTAGGGTTAGGTCTATGGTTTGAGTTAGGCTTCAGGTTAGGTTAGGTTTGAACTTAGTTTGAGGGAGTCAGTTGAGGGCTACTGTTAGTTTTCGGTTAACTGTTACGGTTGGAGTAAGCGCCAGGGTCAGGTTAGGTTTGGGGTTGAGCTTAAGGTGTCCGCCTAGGGTTATGGTTAGGTGTATGGTTTGATTTATGCTTCAGGTTAGGTTAGGTTTGAACTTAGTTTGAGGGAGTCAGTTTAGGGCTACTGTTAGTTTTCGGTTAACTGTTACGGTTGGAGTAAGCGCCAGGGTCAGGTTAGGTTTGGGGTTGAGCTTCAGGTGTCCGCCTATTGTTAGGGTTATGTCTTTGATTTGAGTTAGGCTTCAGGTTAGGTTAGGTTTGAACTTACTTTGAGCGAATAAGTTTAGGTCTACTCTTAGTTTTCGGTTCAGTGATATGGTTGGAGTTAGCCTGGAAGTCAGGTTAGGGTTGGGGTTGAGCTAAAGGTGTCCGCCTAGGGTTAGGGTTAGGTGTATGGTTTGATTTAGGCATCAGGTTAGGTTAGGTTTGAACTTAATTTGAGGGAGTAAGTTTATGGCTACTGTTAGTTTTCTGTTAACTGTTACGTTTGGAGTAAGCGTCAGGGTCAGGTTAGGTTTGGGGTTGAGCTTAAGGTGTCCGCCTAGGGTTAGGGTTAGGTGTATGGTTTGATTTAGGATTCAGGTTAGGTTAGGTTTGAACTTAGTTTGACGGAGTAAGTTTAGGGCTACTGTTAGTTTTCTGTTCAGTATTATGGTTGGAGTTAGCGTCAGGGTCAGGTTAGGGTTGGGGTTAGCTTGACGTGTCCGCCTAGGGTTAGGGTTAGGTCTATGGTTTGAGTTAGGCTTCAGGTTAGGTTAGGTTTGAACTTAGTTTGAGGGAGTAAGTTTAGGGCTACTGTTAGTTTTCGGTTCAGTGTTACGGTTGGAGTTAGCGTGAGGGTCAGGTTAGGGTTGGGTTTGAGCTTAAGGTGTCCGCCTAGGGTTAGGGTTAGGTCTGTGGTTTGAGTTACGCTTCAGGTTAGGTTAGGTTTGAACTTAGTTTGAGGGAGTAAGTTTAGGGCTACTGTTAGTTTTCGGTTCAGTGTTACGGTTGGAGTTAGCATGAGGGTCAGGTTAGGGTTGGGGTTGAGCTTAAGGTGTCCGCCTAGGGTTAGGGTTAGGTGTATGGTTTGATTTAGGCTTCAGGTTAGGTTAGGTTTGAACTTAGTTTGAGGGAGTAAGTTTATGGCTACTGTTAGTTTTCTTTTAACTGTTACGGTTGGAGTAAGCGTCATGGTCAGGTTAGGGTGGGGGTTAAGCATAAGGTGTCCGCCTAGGGTTAGGGGTAGTTCTATGGTTTCATTTAGGCTTCAGGTTAGGTTAGGATTGAACTTAGTTTGAGGGAGTACGTTTAGGGCTACTGTTAGTTTTCGGTTCAGTGTTACGGTTGGATTTACCTCAGGGTCAGGTTAGGGTTGGGATTAAGCTTAAGGTGTCCGCCTAGGGTTAGGGTTAGGTCTATTGTTTGAGTTAGGCTTCAGGTTAGGTTAGGTTTGAACTTAGTTTGAGGGAGTAAGTTTAGGGCTACTCTTAGTTTTCGGTTCAGTGTTACGGTTGGAGTTAGCTTGAGGGTCAGGTTAGGGCTGGGGTTGAGCTTAAGGTGTCCGCCTATGTTTAGGGTTAGGTCTGTGGTTTGAGTTAGGCTTCAGGTTAGGTTAGGTTTGAACTTAGTTTGAGGGAGTAAGTTTAGGGCTACTGTTAGTTTTCGGTTCAGTGTTACGGTTGGAGATAGCGTCAGGGTCAAGTTAGTGTTGGGGTTGAGATTCAGGTGTCCGCCTAGGGTTAGGGTTAGGTCTATGGTTTGTGTTAGGCTTCAGGTTAGGTTAGGTATGAACTTAGTTTGAGGGAGGAAGTTTTGGCCTATTGCATTTTTCGGTTCAGTGTTACGGTTGAATTTAGCCTCAGGGTCAGGTAAGGGTTGGGGTTAAGCTTAAGTTGTCCGCCTAGGGTTAGGGTTAGGTCGATTGTTTGAGTTAAGCTTCAGGTTAGGTAAGGTTCGAACTTAGTTTGAGGTAATAAGTTTAGGGCTACTGTTAGTTTTCGGTTCAGTGTTACGGTTGGACTTAGCGTGAGGGTCAGGTTAGGGTTGGGGTTGAGCTTAAGCTGTCCGCCTAGGGTTAGGGTTAGGTCTATGGTTTCATTTAGGCTTCAGGTAAGGTTAGGATTGAACTTAGTTTGAGGGAGTAAGTTTAGGGCTACTGGTAGTTTTCGGTTCAGTGTTACAGTTGGAGTTAGAGTCAGGGTCAGGTTATGGTTGGTGTTGAACTTCAGGTGTCCGCTAGGGTTAGGGTTAGTTCTATGGTTTGAGTTAGGCTTCAGGTTAGGTTAGGTTTGAACTTAGTTTGAGGGAGTAAGTTTAGGGCTACGGTTAGTTTTCGGTTCAGTGTTACGGTTGGACTTAGCGTGAGGGTCAGGTTAGGGTTTGGGTTGAGCTTAAGCTGTCCGCCTAGGGTTAGGGTTAGGTGTATGGTTTGCTTTAGGCTTCAGGTTAGGTTAGGTTTGAACTTAGTTTGAGAGAGTAAGTTTAGGGCTACTGTTAGTTTTCTGGTAACTGTTACGATTGGAGTTAGTGTCAGGGCCAGGTTATGTTTGCGTTTGAGCTTAAGGTGTCCACCTAGGGTTAGGGTTAGGTGTACGGTTTGATTTAGGCTTCAGGTTAGGTTAGGTTTGAACTTAGTTTGAGGGAGTAAGTTTAGAGCTACTGTTAGTTTTCGGGTAACTGTTACGATTGGAGTTGGTGTCACAGCCAGGTTATGTTTGGGGTTGAGATTAAGGTGTCCGCCTAGGGTTATGGTTAGGTGTATGGTTCGATTTAGGCTTCAGGTTAGGTTAGGTTTGAACTTAGTTTGAGGGAGTAAGTTTAGGGATACTGTTAGTTTTCTGTTCAGTATTATGGTTGGAGTTAGCGTCAGGGTCAGGTTAGGGTTGGGGTTAGCTTGAGCTGTCCACCTAGGGTTAGGGTTAGGTCTATGGTTTGAGTTAGGCTTCAGGTTAGGTTAGGTTTGAACTTAGTTTTAGGGAGTAAGTTTAGGGCTACTGTTAGTTTTCGGTTCAGTGTTACGGTTGGAGTTAGCGTGAGGGTCAGGTTTGGGTTGGGGTTGAGCTTAAGGTGTCCGCCTAGGTTTAAGGATAGGTCTGTGGTTTGAGTTAGGCTTCAGGTTAGGTTAGGTTTGAAATTAGTTTGAGAGAGTAAGTTTAGGGCTACTGTTAGTTTTCGGTTCAGTGTTACGGTTGGAGTTATCGTGAGGGTCAAGTTAGGGTTGGGGTTGATCTTAAGGTGTCCGCCTAGGGTTAGGATTAGGTCTGGGTTTGAGTTAGGCTTCACGTTAGGTTAGGTTTGAACTTAGTTTGAAGGTGTAAGTTTAGGGCTACTGTTAGTTTTCGGTTCAGTGTTATGGTTGGAGATAGAGTCATGGTCAAGTTAGGGTTGGGATTAAGATTCAGGTGTCCGCCTAGGGTTAGGGTTAGGTCTATGGTTTGAGTTAGGCTTCAGGTTAGGTTAGGTTTGAACTTTGTTTGAGGGAGTAATTTTAGGCCTACTGTTAGTTTTCGGTTCAGTGTTACGCTTGGATTTAGCCTCAGGGTCAGGTTAGTGTTGGGGTTAAGCTTAAGGTGTCCGCCTAGGGTTAGGGTTAGGTCTATTGTTTGAGTTAGGCTTCAGGTTAGGTTAGGTTTGAATTTAGTTTGAGGGAGTAAGTTTAGGGCTACTGTTCGTTTTTGGTTCAGTGTTACGTTTGGAGTTAGTGTGAGGGTCCGGTTAGCGTTGGGGTTGAGCTTAAGGTGTCCGCCTAGGGTTAGGGTTAGGTCTGTGGTTTGAGTTAGGTTTCAGGTTAGGTTAGGTTTGAACTTAGTTTGAAGGAGTCAGTTTAGAGCTACTGTTAGTTTTCGGTAACTGTTACGATTGGAGTTAGCGTCAGGGCGAGGTTATGGTTGGGGTTGAGCTTAAGTTGTCCGCCTAGGGTTACGGTTAGGTGTAAGGTTTGATTTACGCTTCAGGTTAGGTTACGTTTGAACTTAGTTAGAGGGAGTAAGTTTAGGGCTACTCTTAGTTTTCGGTTAAGTGTTACGGTTGGAGTAAGCGTCAGGGTCATGTTAGGTTTGGGGTTGAGCTTAAGTGTCCGCCTAGGGTTAGGGTTAGGTGTTTGGTTTGAGTTAGGCTTCAGGTTAGGTTAGGTTTGAACTTAGTTTGAGGGAGTAAGTTTAGGGCTACTGTTAGTTTTCGGTAAAGTGTTACGGTTGGAGTTAGCGTGAGGGTCAGGTTAGGTTTGGGGTTGAGCTTAAGCTGTCCGCCTACAGTTAGGGTTAGGTCTGTGGTTTGAGTTAGGCTTCAGGTTATGTTAGGTTTGAACTTAGTTTGAGGGAGTAAGTTTAGGGCTACTGTTAGTTTTCGGTTCAGTGTTACGGTTGCAGTTAGCGTGAGGGTGAGGTTAGGGTTCGGGTTGAGCTTAAGGTGTCCGCCTAGGGTTACGGTTAGGTGTATGGTTTGATTTAGGCTTCAGGTTATGTTAGGTTTGAACTTAGTTTGAGGGAGTAAGTTTAGGGCTTCTGTTAGTTTTCGTTTAACTGTTACGGTAGGAGTAAGCGTCAGGGTCAGGTTAGGGTGGGGGTTAAGCATAAGGTGTCTGCCTAGGGTTAGGGTTAGCTCTATGGTTTCATTTAGGCTTCAGGTTAGGTTAGGATTGAACTTAGTTTGAGGGACTAAGTTTAGGGCTACTGTTAGTTTTCGGTTCAGTGTTACGGTTGGATTTAGCCTCAGGGTCAGTTTAGGGTTGTGGTTAAGCTTAAGGTGTCCGCCTAGGGTTAGGGTTAGGTCTATTGTTTGAGTTAGCCTTCAGGTTAGCTTAGGATCGAACTTAGTTTGAGCGAATAAGTTTAGGGCTACTGTTAGTTTTCGGTTCCGTGTTACGGATGGAGTTAGCGTGAGGGTCAGGTTAGGGTTGGGGTTGAGCTTAAGGTGTCCGCCTAGGGTTAGGGTTAGGTCTGTATTTGAGTTAGGCTTCAGTTTAGGTTAGGTTTGAACTTAGTTTGAGGGAGTAAATATAGGTCTACTGTTCGTTTTCGGTTCAGTGTAACGGTTGGAGATAGCGTCAGGGTCAGGTTAGGTTTGTGGTTGAGCTTCAGGTTTCCGATCCGCCTAGGGTTAGGGTTAGGTCTATGGTTTGAGTTAGGCTTCAGGTTAGGTTAGGTTTGAACTTAGTTTGAGGGAGTCAGTTGAGGGCTACTGTTAGTTTTCGGTTAACTGTTACGGTTGGAGTAAGCGCCAGGGTCAGGTTAGGTTTGGGGTTGAGCTTAAGGTGTCCGCCTAGGGTTATGGTTAGGTGTATGGTTTGATTTATGCTTCAGGTTAGGTTAGGTTTGAACTTAGTTTGAGGGAGTCAGTTTAGGGCTACTGTTAGTTTTCGGTTAACTGTTACGGTTGGAGTAAGCGCCAGGGTCAGGTTAGGTTTGGGGTTGAGCTTCAGGTGTCCGCCTATTGTTAGGGTTATGTCTTTGATTTGAGTTAGGCTTCAGGTTAGGTTAGGTTTGAACTTACTTTGAGCGAATAAGTTTAGGTCTACTCTTAGTTTTCGGTTCAGTGATATGGTTGGAGTTAGCCTGGAAGTCAGGTTAGGGTTGGGGTTGAGCTAAAGGTGTCCGCCTAGGGTTAGGGTTAGGTGTATGGTTTGATTTAGGCATCAGGTTAGGTTAGGTTTGAACTTAATTTGAGGGAGTAAGTTTATGGCTACTGTTAGTTTTCTGTTAACTGTTACGTTTGGAGTAAGCGTCAGGGTCAGGTTAGGTTTGGGGTTGAGCTTAAGGTGTCCGCCTAGGGTTAGGGTTAGGTGTATGGTTTGATTTAGGATTCAGGTTAGGTTAGGTTTGAACTTAGTTTGACGGAGTAAGTTTAGGGCTACTGTTAGTTTTCTGTTCAGTATTATGGTTGGAGTTAGCGTCAGGGTCAGGTTAGGGTTGGGGTTAGCTTGACGTGTCCGCCTAGGGTTAGGGTTAGGTCTATGGTTTGAGTTAGGCTTCAGGTTAGGTTAGGTTTGAACTTAGTTTGAGGGAGTAAGTTTAGGGCTACTGTTAGTTTTCGGTTCAGTGTTACGGTTGGAGTTAGCGTGAGGGTCAGGTTAGGGTTGGGTTTGAGCTTAAGGTGTCCGCCTAGGGTTAGGGTTAGGTCTGTGGTTTGAGTTACGCTTCAGGTTAGGTTAGGTTTGAACTTAGTTTGAGGGAGTAAGTTTAGGGCTACTGTTAGTTTTCGGTTCAGTGTTACGGTTGGAGTTAGCATGAGGGTCAGGTTAGGGTTGGGGTTGAGCTTAAGGTGTCCGCCTAGGGTTAGGGTTAGGTGTATGGTTTGATTTAGGCTTCAGGTTAGGTTAGGTTTGAACTTAGTTTGAGGGAGTAAGTTTATGGCTACTGTTAGTTTTCTTTTAACTGTTACGGTTGGAGTAAGCGTCATGGTCAGGTTAGGGTGGGGGTTAAGCATAAGGTGTCCGCCTAGGGTTAGGGGTAGTTCTATGGTTTCATTTAGGCTTCAGGTTAGGTTAGGATTGAACTTAGTTTGAGGGAGTACGTTTAGGGCTACTGTTAGTTTTCGGTTCAGTGTTACGGTTGGATTTACCTCAGGGTCAGGTTAGGGTTGGGATTAAGCTTAAGGTGTCCGCCTAGGGTTAGGGTTAGGTCTATTGTTTGAGTTAGGCTTCAGGTTAGGTTAGGTTTGAACTTAGTTTGAGGGAGTAAGTTTAGGGCTACTCTTAGTTTTCGGTTCAGTGTTACGGTTGGAGTTAGCTTGAGGGTCAGGTTAGGGCTGGGGTTGAGCTTAAGGTGTCCGCCTATGTTTAGGGTTAGGTCTGTGGTTTGAGTTAGGCTTCAGGTTAGGTTAGGTTTGAACTTAGTTTGAGGGAGTAAGTTTAGGGCTACTGTTAGTTTTCGGTTCAGTGTTACGGTTGGAGATAGCGTCAGGGTCAAGTTAGTGTTGGGGTTGAGATTCAGGTGTCCGCCTAGGGTTAGGGTTAGGTCTATGGTTTGTGTTAGGCTTCAGGTTAGGTTAGGTATGAACTTAGTTTGAGGGAGGAAGTTTTGGCCTATTGCATTTTTCGGTTCAGTGTTACGGTTGAATTTAGCCTCAGGGTCAGGTAAGGGTTGGGGTTAAGCTTAAGTTGTCCGCCTAGGGTTAGGGTTAGGTCGATTGTTTGAGTTAAGCTTCAGGTTAGGTAAGGTTCGAACTTAGTTTGAGGTAATAAGTTTAGGGCTACTGTTAGTTTTCGGTTCAGTGTTACAGTTGGAGTTAGCGTGACTGTCAGGTTAGGGTTGGGGTTGAGCTTAAGGTGTCCGCCTAGGTTTAGGGTTAGGTCTGTGATTTGAGTTAGGCTTCAGGTTAGGTTAGGTTTGAACTGAGTTTGGGGGAGTAAATTTAGGGCTACTGTTAGTTTTCGGTTCAGTGTAACGGTTGGAGATAGCGTCAGGGTCAGGTTAGGGTTGGGATTGAGCTTCAGGTGTCCGATCCTCCTAGGGTTAGGGTTAGGCGTATGGTTTGAGTTAGGCTTCAGGTTAGGTTAGGTTTGAACTTAGTTTGAGCGAGTAAGTTTAGGGCTACTCTTAGTTTTTGGTTCAGTGATATGGTTGGAGATAGCCTGGAGGTCAGGTTAGGTTTGGGGTTGAGCTTAAGGTGTCCGCCTAGGGTTAGGGTTAGGTGTATGGTTTGATTTAGGCTTCAGGTTAGGTTAGGTTTGAAGTTAGTTTGAGGGAGTCAGTTTGGGGCTACTGTTAGTTTTCGGTTAACTGTTACAGTTGGAGTAAGCGTCATGGTCAGGGTAGGGTGGGGGTAAAGCATAAGGTGTCCGCCTAAGGTTAGGGTTAGGTCTATGATTTGATTTAGGCTTCAGGTTAGGTTAGGTTTGAAGTTAGTTTGAGGGAGTCAGTTTAGGGCTACTGTTAGTTTTCGGTTAACTGTTACTGTTGGAGTAAGCGTCAGGGTCAGGTTAGGCTTGGGGTTGAGCTTAAGGTGTCCGCCTAGGGTTAGGGTTAGGTGTATGGTTTGATTTAGGCTTCAGGTTAGGTTAGGTTTGAACTTAGTTTGAGGGAGTAAGTTTAGGGCTACTGTTAGTTTTCTGTTCTGTATTATGGTTCGAGTTAGCGTAAGGGTCAGGTTAGGGTTGGGGTTAGCTTGAGGTGGCCGCCTAGGGTTAGGGTTAGGTCTATGGTTTGAATTAGGCTTCAGGTTAGGTTAAGTTTGAACTTAGATTGAGGGAGTAAGTTTAGGGCTTCTGTTAGTTTTCGGTTCAGTGTTACGGTTGGAGTTAGCGTGAGGGTCAGGTTTAGGTTGGGGTTGAGCTTAAGATATCCGCCTAGGGTTAGGGTTAGGTCCGTGGTTTGAGTTAGGCTTCAGGTTAAGTTAGGTTTGAACTTAGTTTGAGGGAGTAAGTTTAGGGCTACTGTTAGTTTTCGGTTCAGTGTTACGGTTGGAGTTAGCGTGAGGGTGAGGTTAGGGTTGGGGTTGAGCTTAAGGTGTCCGCCTAGGGTTAGGGTTAGGTGTATGGTTTGATTTAGGCTTCAGGTTAGGTTAGGTTTGAACTTAGTTTGAGGGAGTCAGTTTAGGGCTACTGTTAGTTTTCGGTTAACTGTTACGGTTGGAGTAAGCGCCAGGGTCAGGTTAGGTTTGGGGTTGAGCTTCAGGTGTCCGCCTATTGTTAGGGTTATGTCTTTGATTTGAGTTAGGCTTCAGGTTAGGTTAGGTTTGAACTTACTTTGAGCGAATAAGTTTAGGTCTACTCTTAGTTTTCGGTTCAGTGATATGGTTGGAGTTAGCCTGGAAGTCAGGTTAGGGTTGGGGTTGAGCTAAAGGTGTCCGCCTAGGGTTAGGGTTAGGTGTATGGTTTGATTTAGGCATCAGGTTAGGTTAGGTTTGAACTTAATTTGAGGGAGTAAGTTTATGGCTACTGTTAGTTTTCTGTTAACTGTTACGTTTGGAGTAAGCGTCAGGGTCAGGTTAGGTTTGGGGTTGAGCTTAAGGTGTCCGCCTAGGGTTAGGGCTAGGTGTATGGTTTGATTTAGGATTCAGGTTAGGTTAGGTTTGAAATTAGTTTGACGGAGTAAGTTTAGGGCTACTGTTAGTTTTCTGTTCAGTATTATGGTTGGAGTTAGCGTCAGGGTCAGGTTAGGGTTGGGGTTAGCTTGACGTGTCCGCCTAGGGTTAGGGTTAGGTCTATGGTTTGAGTTAGGCTTCAGGTTAGGTTAGGTTTGAACTTAGTTTGAGGGAGTAAGTTTAGGGCTACTGTTAGTTTTCGGTTCAGTGTTACGGTTGGAGTTAGCGTGAGGGTCAGGTTAGGGTTGGGTTTGAGCTTAAGGTGTCCGCCTAGGGTTAGGGTTAGGTCTGTGGTTTGAGTTACGCTTCAGGTTAGGTTAGGTTTGAACTTAGTTTGAGGGAGTAAGTTTAGGGCTACTGTTAGTTTTCGGTTCAGTGTTACGGTTGGAGTTAGCATGAGGGTCAGGGTAGGGTTGGGGTTGAGCTTAAGGTGTCCGCCTAGGGTTAGGGTTAGGTGTATGGTTTGATTTAGGCTTCAGGTTAGGTTAGGTTTGAACTTAGTTTGAGGGAGTAAGTTTATGGCTACTGTTAGTTTTCTTTTAACTGTTACGGTTGGAGTAAGCGTCATGGTCAGGTTAGGGTGGGGGTTAAGCATAAGGTGTCCGCCTAGGGTTAGGGGTAGTTCTATGGTTTCATTTAGGCTTCAGGTTAGGTTAGGATTGAACTTAGTTTGAGGGAGTAAGTTTAGGGCTACTGTTAGTTTTCTGGTAACTGTTACGGTTTGTGTTAGCGTCACGGCCAGGTTAGGGTTGGGGTTGAGCTTAAGGTGTCCGCCTAGGGTTAGGTTTAGGTGTATGGTTTGATTTAGGCTTTAGGTTAGGTTACGTTTGAACTTAGTTTCAGGGAGTAAGTTTAGGGCTACTATTAGTTTTCGGTTCAGTATTATGGTTGGAGTTAGCGTCAGGGTCAGGTTAGGTTTGGGGTTAGCTTGAGGTGTCCGCCTAGGGTTAGGGTTAGGTCCATGGTTTGATTTAGGCTCCAGGTTAGGTTACATTTGAGCTTAGTTTGAGGGAGTAAGTTTAGGGCTACTGTTAGTTTTCGGTTCAGTGTTAAGGTTGGAGATAGCGTCAGGGTCAGGTTAGGGTTGGAGTTGAGCTTAAGGTGTCATCCTAGGGTTAGGGTTAGGTCTGTGGTTTGATTTATGCTTCAGGTTAAGTTACGTTTGAACTTAGTTTGAGTGAGTAAGTTTAGGGCTACTGTTAGTTTTCGGTTCAGTGTTACGGTTGGAGATAGCGTCAGGGTCAGGTTAGGGTTGAGGTTGAGCTTCAGGTGTCCGCCTATTGTTAGGGTTAGGTCTATGATTTGAGTTAGGCTTCAGGTTAGGTTAGGTTTGAACTTAGTTTGAGCGAGTAAGTTTAGGGCTACTCTTAGTTTTCAGTTCACTGATATGGTTGGAGTTAGCCTGGAGGTCAGGTTAGGGTTGGGGTTCATCTTAAGGTGTCCGCCTAGGGTTAGGGTTAGGTGTATGGTTTGATTTAGGCTTCAGGTTAGGTGAGGTTTGAACTTAGTTTGAGGGAGTAAGTTTAGGGCTACTGTTAGTTTTCGGTTCAGTGTTTTTGTTGGAGTTAGCGTGAGGGTCAGGTTAGGGTTGGGGCTGAGCTTAAGGTGTCCGCCTAGGGTTAAGGTTAGGTCTGTGGTTTGAGTTAGACTTCAGGTTAGGTTAGGTTTGAACTTAGTTTGAAGGAGTAAGTTTAGGGCTACTGTTAGTTTTCGGTTCAGTGTTTTTGTTGGAGTTAGCGTGAGGGTCAGGTTAGGGTTGGGGTTGAGCTTAAGGTGTCCGCCTAGGGTTAGGGTTAGGTGTATGGTTTGATTTAGGCTTCAGGTTAGGTTAGGTTTGAACTCAGTTTGAGGGAGTAAGTTTAGGGCTACTGTTAGTTTTCGTTTAACTGTTACGGTTGGAGTAAGCGTCAGGGTCAGGTTTGAGTGGGGGTTAAACATAAGGTGTCCGCCTAGGGTTAGGGTTAGGTCTATGGTTTCATTTAGGCTTCAGGTTAGGTTAGGATTAAACTTAGTTTGAGGGAGTAAGTTTAGGGCTACTGTTAGTTTTCGGTTAACTGTTACGGTTGGAGTAAGCGTCAGGGTCAGGTTAGGTTTGGGGTTGAGCTTAAGGTGTCCGCCTAGGGTTAGGGTAAGGTCTATGGTTTCATTTAGGCTTCAGGTTAGGTTACGATTGAACTTAGTTTGAGGGAGTAAGTTTAGGGCTACTGTTATTTTTCGGTTGAGTGTTACGGTTGGATTTAGCCTCAGGGTCAGGTTAGGTTTGGGGTTAAGCTTCAGGTGTCCGCCTAGGGTTAGGGTTAGGTCTATTGTTTGAGTTAGGCTTCAGGTTAGGTTAGGTTTGAACTTAGTTTTAGGGAGTAAGTTTAGGGCTACTGTTAATTTTTGGTTCAGTGTTACGTTTGGAGTTAGCGTGAGGGTCCGGTTAGGGTTGGGGTTGAGCTTAAGGTGTCCGCCTAGGGTTAGGGTTAGGTGTATGGTTTGATTTAGGCTTCAGGTTAGGTTAGGTTTGAACTTAGTTTGAGTGAGTAAGTTTAGGGCTACTGGGAGTTTTCAGTTCAGTGTTACGGTTGGAGTTAGCGTGAGAGTCCGGTTAGTGTTGGGGTTGAGGTTAAGGGGTCCGCCTAGGGTTAGGGTTAGGTCTGTGGTTTGACTTAGGCTTCAGGTTAGGTTAGGTTTGAACTTAGTTTGAGGGAGTAAGTTTAGGGCTACTCTTAGTTTTCGGGTATTTGTTATGGTTGGAGTTAGCGTCATGGCCATGATAGGGTTGGGGTTGAGATTAAGGTGTCCGCCTAGGGTTAGGGTTAGGTCTGTGGTTTGACTTAGGCTTCAGGTTAGGTTAGGTTTGAAGTTAGTTTGAGGGAGTAAGTTTAGGGCTACTGTTAGTTTTCGTTTAACTGTTACGGTTGGAGTAAGCGTCAGGGTCTGGTTAGGGTTGGGGTTAAGAATAAGGTGTCCGCCTAGGGTTAGGGTTAGGTCTATGATTTGATTTAGGTTTCAGGTTAGGTTAGGTTTGATCTTGGTTTGAGGGAGTCAGTTTAGGGCTACTGTTAGTTTTCGGTTAACTGTTACGGTTGGAGTAAGCGTCAGGTTCACGTTAGGTTTGGGGTTGAGCTTAAGGTGTCCGCCTAGGGTTAGGGTTAGGTGTATGTTTTGATTTAGGCTTCAGGTTAGGTTAGGTTTGAACGGAGTTTGAGGGAGTAAGTTTAGGGCTACTGTTAGTTTTCGGTTAACTGTTACGGTTGGAGTAAGCGTCAGGGTCAGGTTAGGGTTGGGGTTAAGGTTAAGGTGTCCGCCTAGGGTTACGGATAGTTGTATGGTTTGATTTAGGCTTCAGGTTAGGTTAGGTTTGAACTTAGTTTGAGGGTGTAAGTTTAGGGCTACTGTTAGTTTTTCGGGTAACTGTTACAGTTGGAATTAGCGTCAGGGCCAGGTTAGGGTTGGGGTTGAGCTTAAGGTGTCCGCCTAGGGTTAGGGTTAGGTGTATGGTTTGACTTAGGCTTCAGGTTAGGTTATGGTTGAACTTAGTTTGAGGGAGTAAGTTTAGGGCTTCTGTTAGTTTTCGGTTAACTGTTACAGTTGGAGTAAGCCTCAGGGTCAGGTTAGGTTTGGGGTTCAAGTTAAGGTGTCCGCCTAGGGTTAGGGTTAGGTGTATGGTTTGATTTAGGCTTCAGGTTAGGTTAGGTTTGAACTTAGTTTGAGGGAGTAAGTTTAGGGATACTGTTAATTTTTGGTTCAGTGTTACGGTTGGAGTTAGCGTGAGGGTCCGGTGAGGGTTGGGGTTGAGCTTAAGGTGTCCGCCTAGGGTTAGGGTTAGGTGTATGGTTTGCTTTAGGCTTCAGGTTAGGTTAGGTTTGAACTTAGTTTGAGAGAGTAAGTTTAGGGCTACTGTTAGTTTTCTGGTAACTGTTACGATTGAAGTTAGCGTCAGGGCCAGGTTATGTTTGCGTTTGAGCTTAAGGTGTCCACCTAGGGTTAGGGTTAGTTGTATGGTTTGATTTAGGCTTCAGGTTAGGTTAGGTTTGAACTTAGTTTGAGAGAGTAAATTTAGAGCTACTGTTAGTTTTCGGGTAGCTGTTACGATTGGAGTTGGCGTCACGGCCAGGTTTTGTTTGGGGTTGAGCTTAAGGTGTCCGCCTAGGGTTACGGTTAGGTGTATGGTTCGATTTAGGCTTCAGGATAGGTCAGGTTTGAACTTAGTTTGAGGGAGTAAGTTTAGGGATACTGTTAGTTTTCTGTTCAGTATTATGGTTGGAGTTAGCGTCAGGGTCATGTTAGGGTTGGGGTTAGCTTGAGGTGTCCACCTAGGGTTAGGGTTAGGTCTATGGTTTGAGTTAGGCTTCAGGTTAGGTTAGGTTTGAACTTAGTTTGAGGGAGTAAGTTTAGGGCTACTGTTAGTTTTCGGTTCAGTGTTACGGTTGGTGTTAGCGTGAGGGTCAGGTTAGGGTTGGGGTTGAGCTTAAGGTGTCCGCCTAGGGTTAGGGTTAGGTCTGTGGTTTGAGTTAGGCTTCAGGTTAGGTTAGGTTTGAACTTAGTTTGAGAGAGTAAGTTTAGGGCTACTGTTAGTTTTCGGTTCAGTGTTACGGTTGGAGTTAGCGTGAGGGTCAGGTTAGGGTTGGGGTTGAGCTTAAGGTGTCCGCATAGGGTTAGGGTTACGTGTATGGTTTGATTTAGGCTTCAGGTTAGGTTAGGTTTGAACTTAGTTTGAGGGAGTAAGTTTAGGGCTACTGGTAGTTTTCGGTTCAGTGTTACGGTTGGAGATAGCGTCAGGGTCAGGTTAGGGTTGGGGTTGAGCTTCAGGTGTCCGCCTAGGGTTAGGGTTAGGTCTATGGTTTGAGTTAGGCTTCAGGTTAGGTTAGGTTTTAGCTTAGTTTGAGGGAGTAAGTTTAGGGCTACTGTTAGTTTTCAGTTCAGTGTTACGGTTGGACTTACCGTGAGGGTCAGGTTAGGGTTGGGGTTCAGCTTAAGGTGTCCGCCTAGGGTTAGGGTTAGGTGTATGTTTTGATTTAGGCTTCATGTTAGGTTAGGTTTGAACTTAGTTTGAGGGAGTAAGTTTAGGGATACTGTTAGTTTTCGGTTAACTGTTACGGTTGGAGTAAGCGTCAGGGTCAGGTTAGGGTTGGGGTTAAGCTTAAGTTGTCCGCCTAGGGTTAGGGTTAGGTCTATTGTTTGAGTTAGTAAGTTTAGGGCTACTCTTAATTTTCGGGTAACTCTGACTGTTGGAGTTAGTGTCAGGTACAGGTTAGGTTTGGGGTTGAGCTTAAGGTGTCTGCCTAGGGTTTGGGTTAGGTCTATGGTTTCGTTTAGGCTTCAGGTAAGGTTAGGATTGAACTTAGTTTCAGGGAGAAAGTTTAAGGCTACTGGTAGTTTTCGGTTCAGTGTTACGGTTGGAGATAGCGTCAGGGTCAGGTTATGGTTGGGGTTGAGCTTCAGGTGTCAGCCTAGAGTTAGGGTTAGGTGTATGGTTTGAGTTAGGCTTCAGGTTAGGTTAGGTTTGAACTTAGTTTGAGGGAGTAAGTTTAGGGCTACTGTTAGTTTTCGGTTCAGTGTTACGGTTGGACTTAGCGTGAGGGTCAGGTTAGGGTTGGGGTTGAGCTTAAGCTGTCCGCCTAGGGTTAGGGTTAGGTCTATGGTTTCATTTAGGCTTCAGGTAAGGTTAGGATTGAACTTAGTTTGAGGGAGTAAGTTTAGGGCTACTGGTAGTTTTCGGTTCAGTGTTACAGTTGGAGATAGAGTCAGGGTCAGGTTATGGTTGGTGTTGAGCTTCAGGTGTCCGCTAGGGTTAGGGTTAGTTCTATGGTTTGAGTTAGGCTTCAGGTTAGGTTAGGTTTGAACTTAGTTTGAGGGAGTAAGTTTAGGGCTACGGTTAGTTTTCGGTTCAGTGTTACGGTTGGACTTAGCGTGAGGGTCAGGTTAGGGTTTGGGTTGAGCTTAAGGTGTCCGCCTAGGGTTAGGGTTAGGTGTATGGTTTGCTTTAGGCTTCAGGTTAGGTTAGGTTTGAACTTAGTTTGAGAGAGTAAGTTTAGGGCTACTGTTAGTTTTCTGGTAACTGTTACGATTGGAGTTAGCGTCAGGGCCAGGTTATGTTTGCGTTTGAGCTTAAGGTGTCCACCTAGGGTTAGGGTTAGGTGTATGGTTTGATTTAGGCTTCAGGTTAGGTTAGGTTTGAACTTAGTTTGAGGGAGTAAGTTTAGAGCTACTGTTAGTTTTCGGGTAACTGTTACGATTGGAGTTGGTGTCACAGCCAGGTTATGTTTGGGGTTGAGCTTAAGGTGTCCGCCTAGGGTTACGGTTAGGTGTATGGTTCGATTTAGGCTTCAGGTTAGGTTAGGTTTGAACTTAGTTTGAGGGAGTAAGTTTAGGGATACTGTTAGTTTTCTGTTCAGTATTATGGTTGGAGTTAGCGTCAGGGTCAGGTTAGGGTTGGGGTTAGCTTGAGCTGTCCACCTAGGGTTAGGGTTAGGTCTATGGTTTGAGTTAGGCCTCAGGTTAGGTTAGGTTTGAACTTAGTTTTAGGGAGTAAGTTTAGGGCTACTGTTAGTTTTCGGTTCAGTGTTACGGTTGGAGTTAGCGTGAGGGTCAGGTTTGGGTTGGGGTTGAGCTTAAGGTGTCCGCCTAGGGTTAAGGATAGGTCTGTGGTTTGAGTTAGGCTTCAGGTTAGGTTAGGTTTGAAATTAGTTTGAGAGAGTAAGTTTAGGGCTACTGTTAGTTTTCGGTTCAGTGTTACGGTTTGAGATAGCGTCAGGGTCAGGTTATGGTTGGGGTTGAGCTTCAGTTGTCCGCCTTGGGTTAGGGTTAGGTCTATGGTTTGAGTTAGGCTTCAGGTTAGGTTAGGTTTTAGCTTAGTTTGAGGGAGTAAGTTTAGGGCTACTGTTAGTTTTCAGTTCAGTGTTACGGTTGGACTTAGCGTGAGGGTCAGGTTAGGGTTGGGGTTCAGCTTAAGGTGTCCGCCTAGGGTTAGGGTTAGGTGTATGGTTTGATTTAGGTTTCAGGTTAGGTTAGGTTTGAAGTTAGTTTGAGGGAGTAAGTTTAGGTCTACTGTTAGTTTTTGGTTCGGTGTTACGTTTGGAGTTAGCGTGAGAGTCCGGTTAGTGTTGGGGTTGAGCTTAAGGTGTCCGCCTAGGGTTAGGGTTAGGTCTGTGGTTTGAGTTAGGCTTCAGGTTAGGTTAGGTTTGAACTTAGTTTGAGGGAGTAAGTTTAGGGGTACTCTTAGTTTTCGGGTAACTTTTATGGTTGGAGTTAGCGTCAGGGCCAGTTTAGGGTTGGGGTTGAGATTAAGGTGTCCGCCTAGGGTTAGGGTTAGGTGTATGGTTTGATTTAGGCTTCAGGTTAGGTTAGGTTTGAACTTAGTTTGAGGGAGTAAGTTTAGGGCTACTGTTAGTTTTCGGTTCATTGTTATGGTTGGAGTTAGCGTGAGGGTCAGTTTAGGGTTGGGGCTGAGCTTAAGGTGTCCGCCTAGGGTTAGGGTTAGGTCTGTGATTTGAGTTAGACTTCAGGTTAGGTTAGGTTTGAACTTAGTTTGAAGGAGTAAGTTTGGGGCTACTGTTCGTTTTCGGTTCAGTGTTACGGTTGGAGATAGCGTCAGGGTCAAGATAGGGTTGGGGTTGAGATTCAGGTGTCCGCCTAGGGTTAGGGTTAGGTGTATGGTTCGAGTTAGGCTTCAGGTTAGGTTAGGTTTGAACTTAGTTTGAGGGAGTAAGTTTAGGGCTACTGTTAGTTTTCAGTTCAGTGTTACGGTTGGAGTTAGCGTGAGGGTCAGGTTAGGGTTGGGTTTGAACGTCAGGTGTCCGCCTAGGGTTAGGGTTAGGTGTATGGTTTGATTTAGGATTCAGGTTAGGTTAGGTTTGAACTTAGTTAGAGGCAGTAAGTTTAGGACTACTGTTAGTTTTCGGTTAAGTGTTACGGTTGGAGTAAGCGTCAGGGTCAGGTTAGGTTTTGGGTTGAGCTTAATGTGTCCGCCTAGGGTTAGGGTTAGGTGTATGGTTTGATTTAGGCTTCAGGTTAGGTTAGGTTTGAACTTAGTTTGAGGGAGTAAGTTTAGGGCTACTGTTAGTTTTCGTTTAAGTGTTACGGTTGGAGTAAGCGTCAGGGTTAGGTTAGGGTGGGGGTTAAGCAAAAGGTGTCCGCCTAGGGTTAGGGTTAGGTCTATGGTTTCATTTATGCTTTAGGTTAGGTTAGGATTGAAGTTAGTTTGAGGGAGTAAGTTTAGGGCTACTGTTAGTTTTTGATTCAGTGTTACGGTTGGATTTAACCTCAGGGTCAGGTTATGGTTGGGGTTAAGCTTAAGGTGTCCGCCTAGGGTTAAGGTTAGGTCTATTGTTTGATTTAGGCTTCAGGTTAGGTTAGGCTTGAACTTAGTTTGAGGGAGTAAGTTTAGGGCTACTGTTAGTTTTCGGTTCAGTGTTACGGTTGGAGTTAGCGTGAGGGTCAGGTTAGGGTTGGGTTTGAACTTCAGGTGTCCGCCTAGGGTTAGGGTTAGGTGTATGGTTTGAGTTAGCCTTCAGGATAGGTTAGGCTTGAACTTAGTCTGAGGGAGTAAGATTAGGGCTACTGTTAGTTTTCAGTTCAGTGTTACGGTTGGAGTTAGCGTGAGGTTCAGGTTAGGGTTGAGGTTGAGCTTAAGGTGTCCGCCTATGGTTAGGGTTAGGTCTGTGGTTTGAGTTAATCTTCAGGTTAGGTTAGGTTTGAACTTAGTTTGAGGGAGTAAGTTTAGGGCTACTGTTAGTTTTTGGTTCAGTGTTACATTTGGAGTTAGCGTGAGTGTCCGGTTAGGGTTGGGGATGAGCTTAAGGTGTCCGCCTAGGGTTAGGGTTAGGTCTATGGTTTGAGTTAGGCTTTAGGTTAGGTTAGGTTTGAACTTAGTCTGAGGGAGTAAGATTACGGCTACTGTTTGTTTTCGGTTCAGTGATATGGTTGGAGTTAGCCTGGAGGTCAGGTTAGGGTTGGGGTTGAGCTTAAGGTGTCCGCCTAGGGTTAGGGTTAGGTGTATGGTTTGATTTAGGCTTCATGTTAGGTTAGGTTTGAACTTAGTTTGAGGGTGTAAGTTTAGGGCTACTGTGAGTTTTCGGTTAAGTGTTACGGTTGGAGATAGCGTCAGGGTCAGATTAGGGTTGGGGTTGAGCTTCAGGTGTCCGCCTACTGTTAGGGTTAGGTCTATGATTTGAGTTAGGCTTCAGGTTAGGTTAGGTTTGAACTTAATTTGAGCGAGTAAGTTTAGGGCTACTCTTAGTTTTCGGTTCACTGATATGGTTGGAGTTAGCCTGGAGGTTAGGTTAGGGTTGGGGTTCATCTTAAGGTGTCCGCCTAGGGTTAGGGTTAGGTGTATGGTTTGATTTAGGCTTCAGGTTAGGTTAGGTTTGAACTTAGTTTGAGGGAGTAAGTTTAGGGCTACTGTTAGTTTTCGGTTCAGTGTTTTTGTTGGAGTTAGCGTGAGGGTCAGGTTAGGGTTGGGGCTGAGCTTAAGGTGTCCGCCTAGGGTTAGGGTTAGGTATGTGGTTTGAGTTAGACTTCAGGTTAGGTTAGGTTTGAACTTAGTTTGAAGGAGTAAGTTTGGGGCTACTGTTAGTTTTCGGTTCAGTGTTACGGTTGGAGATAACGTCAGGGTCAAGTTAGGGTTGGGGTTGAGATTCAGGTGTCCGCCTAGGGTTAGGGTTAGGTCTATGGTTAGAGTTAGGCTTCAGGTTAGGTTAGGTTTGAACTTAGTTTGAGGGAGTAAGTTTAGGGCTACTGTTAGTTTTCAGTTCAGTGTTACGGTTGGAGTTAGCGTGAGGGTCAGGTTAGGTTTTGGGTTGAGCTTAATGTGTCCGCCTAGGGTTAGGGTTAGGTGTATGGTTTGATTTAGGCTTCAGGTTAGGTTAGGATTGAACTTAGTTTGAGGGAGTAAGTTCAGGGCTACTGTTAGTTTTCGGTACATTGTTACGGTTGGAGTTAGCGTGAGGGTCAGGTTAGGGTTGGGGTTGAGCTTAAGGTGTCCGCCTATGGTTAGGGTTAGGTCTGTGGTTTGAGTTAATCTTCAGGTTAGGTTAGGTTTGAACTTAGTTTGATGGAGTACGTTTAGGGCTACTGTTAGTTTTCGGTTCAGTGTTACGGTTGGAGATAGCGTCATGGTCAAGTTAGGGTTGGGGTTGAGATTCAGGTGTCCGCCTAGGGTTAGGGTTAGGTCTATGGTTTGAGTTAGGCTTCAGGTTAGGTTAGGTTTTTACTTAGTTTGAGGGAGTAAGTTTAGGCCTATTTTATTTTTCTTTTCAGTGTTCCGGATGAATTTAGCCTCAGGGTCAGGTTAGGGTTGTGGTCAAGCTTAACGTGTCCGCCTAGGGTTAGGGTTAGGTCTATTGTTTGAGTTAGGCTTCAGGTTAGGTTAGGTTTGAACTTAGTATGAGGGAGTAAGTTTAGGGCTACTGTTAGTTTTCGGATCAGTGTTACGGTTGGAGTTAGCGTGAGGGTCAGGTTAGGGTTGGGGTTGAGCTTAAGGTGTCCGCCTAGGGTTAGGGTTAGGTCTGTGGTTTGAGTTAGGCTTCAGGTTAGGTTAGGTTTGAACTTAGTTTGAGTGAGTAAGTTTAGGGCTACTGTTAATTTCTGGTTCATTGTTACATTTGGAGTAAGCATCAGGGTCAGGTTAGGGTTGGGGTTGAGCTTAAGGTGTCCGCCTAGGGTTAGGGTTAGGTGTATGGTTTTAGTTAGGCTTCAGGTTAGGTTAGGTTTGAACTTAGTTTGAGGGAGTAAGTTTAGGGCTACTGTTAGTTTTCGTTTAACTGGTACGGTTGGAGTAAGCGTCAGGGTTAGGTTAGGGTGGGGGTTAAGCATAAGGTGTCCGCCTAGGGTTAGGGTTAGGTCTATGGTTTCATTTAGGCTTCAGGTTAGGTTAGGATTGAACTTAGTTTGAGGGAGTAATTTTAGGGCTACTGTTAGTTTTCAGTTCATTATTACGGTTAGATTTAACCTCAGGGTCAGGTTAGGGTTGGGGTTAAGCTTAAGGTGTCCGCCTAGGGTTAGGGTTAGGTCTATTGTTTGATTTAGGCTTCAGGTTAGGTTAGGTTTGAACTTAGTTTGTGGGAGTAAGTTTAGGGCTACTGTTAGTTTTTGGTTCAGTGTTACATTTGGAGTTAGCGTGAGTGTCCGATTAGGGTTGGGGTTGAGCTTAAGGTGTCCGCCTAGGCTTAGGGTTGGGTCTGTGGTTTGAGTTAGGCTTCAGGTTAGGTTAGGTTTGAACTTAGTTTGAGGGAGTACGTTTAGGGCTACTGTTAGTTTTCGGGTCAGTGTTACGGTTGGAGATAGCGTCATGGTCAAGTTAGGGTTGGGGTTGAGATTCAGGTGTCCGCCTAGGGTTAGGTTTAGGTCTATGGTTTGAATTAGGCTTCAGGTTAGGTTAGGTTTGAACTTAGTTTGAGGGAGTAAGTTTAGGGCTACTGTTAGTTTTCGGTTCAGTGTTACGGTTGGAGTTAGCGTGAGGGTCAGGTTAGGGTTGGGTTTGAACTTCAGGTGTCCGCCTAGGGTTAGGGTTAGGTGTATGGTTTGAGTTAGCCTTCAGGATAGGTTAGGTTTGAACTTAGTTTGAGGGAGTAAGTTTAGGGCTACTGTTAGTTTTCGTTTAACTGTTACGGTTGGAGTAAGCGTCAGGGTTAGGTTAGGGTGGGGGTTAAGCAAAAGGTGTCCGCCTAGGGTTAGGGTTAGGTCTATGGTTTCATTTATGCTTTAGGTTAGGTTAGGATTGAAGTTAGTTTGAGGGAGTAAGTTTAGGGCTACTGTTAGTTTTTGATTCAGTGTTACGGTTGGATTTAACCTCAGGGTCAGGTTATGGTTGGTGTTAAGCTTAAGGTGTCCGCCTAGGGTTAAGGTTAGGTCTATTGTTTGATTTAGGCTTCAGGTTAGGTTAGGTTTGAACTTAGTTTGAGGGAGTAAGTTTAGGGCTCCTGTTAGTTTTCGGTTCAGTGTTACGGTTGGAGTTAGCATGAGGGTCAGGTTAGGGTTGGGTTTGAACTTCAGGTGTCCGCCTAGGGTTAGGGTTAGGTGTATGGTTTGAGTTAGCCTGCAGGATAGGTTAGGTTTGAACTTAGTCTGAGGGAGTAAGATTAGGGCTACTGTTAGTTTTCGGTTCAGTGTTACGGTTGGAGTTAGCGTGAGGGTCAGGTTAGGGTTGAGGTTGAGCTTAAGGTGTCCGCCTATGGTTAGTGTTAGGTCTGTGGTTTCAGTTAATCTTCAGGTTAGTTTAGGTTTGAACTTAGTTTGAGGGAGTAAGTTTAGGGCTACTGTTATTTTTTGGTTCAGTGTTACATTTGGAGTTAGCGTGAGTGTCCGGTTAGGGATGCGGTTGAGCTTAAGGTGTCCGCCTAGGGTTAGGGTTAGGTGCATGGTTTGATTTAGGCTTCAGGTTAGGTTAGGTTTGAACTTAGTTTGAGGGAGTAAGTTTAGGGCTACTGTTAGTTTTCTGTTCAGTGTTACGGTTGGAGTTATCGTGAGGGTCAGGTTAGGGTTGGGGTTGAGCTTAAGGTGTCCGCCTAGGGTTAGGGTTAGGTCTGTGGTTTGAGTTAGGCTTCACGTTAGGTTAGGTTTGAACTTAGTTTGAAGGTGTAAGTTTAGGGCTACTGTTAGTTTTCGGTTCAGTGTTACGGTTGGAGATAGAGTCATGGTCAAGTTAGGGTTGGGATTAAGATTCAGGTGTCCGCCTAGGGTTAGGGTTAGGTCTATGGTTTCATTTAGGCTTCAGGTTAGGTTAGGTTTGAACTTAGTTTGAGGGAGTAAGTTTAGGCCTACTGTTAGTTTTCGGTTCAGTGTTACGCTTGGATTTAGCCTCAGGGTCAGGTTAGGGTTGGGGTCAAGCTTAAGGTGTATGCCTAGGGTTAGAGTTAGGTCTATTGTTTGAGTTAGGCTTCAGGTTAGGTTAGGTTTGAACTTAGTTTGAGGGAGTAAGTTTAGGCCTACTGTTAGTTTTCGGTTCAGTGTTACGCTTGGATTTAGCCTCAGAGTCTGGTTAGGGTTGGGGTTAAGCTTAAGGTGTCCGCCTAGGGTTAGGGTTAGGTCTATTGTTTGAGTTAGGCTTCAGGTTAGGTTAGGTTTGAATTTAGTTTGAGGGAGTAAGTTTAGGGCTACTGTTCGTTTTTGGTTCAGTGTTACGTTTGGAGTTAGTGTGAGGGTCCGGTTAGGGTTGGGGTTGAGCTTAAGGTGTCTGCCTAGGGTTAGGGTTATGTGTATGGTTTCATTTAGGCTCAAGGTTAGGTTAGGTTTGAACTTAGTTTGAAGGAGTAAGTTTTAGGGCTACTGTTAGTTTTCGTTTAACTGTTACGGTTGGAGTAAGCGTCAGGGTCAGGGTAGGGTGGGTGTTAAGCATAAGGTGTCTGCCTAGGGTTAGGGGTTAGCTCTATGGTTTCATTTATGCTTCAGGTTAGGTTAGGATTGAACTTAGTTTGAGGGAGTAAGTTTAGGGCTACTGTTAGTTTTCGGTTCAGTGTTACGGTTGGATTTAGCCTCAGGGTCAGGTTAGGGTTGGGATTAAGCTTAAGGTGTCCGCCTAGGGTTAGGGTTAGGTCTATTGTTTGAGTTAGGCTTCAGGTTAGGTTAGGTTTGGACTTAGTTTGAGGGAGTAAGTTTAGGGCTACTGTTATTTTTCGGTTCAGTGTTACGGTTGGAGTTAACTTGAGGGTCAGGTTAGGGTTGGGGTTGAGCTTAAGGTGTCCGCCTAGGGTTAGGGTTAGGTCTGTGGTTTGATTAGGCTTCAGGTTAGGTTAGGTTTGAACTTAGTTTGAGGGAGTAAGTTTAGGGCTACTGTTAGTTTTCGGTTCAGTGTTACGGTTTGAGATAGCGTCAGGGTCAAGTTAGGGTTGGGGTTGAGATTCAGGTGTCCGCCTAGGGTTAGGGGTTAGGTCTATGGTTTGAGTTAGGCTTCAGGTTAGGTTAGGTATGAACTTAGTTTGAGGGAGTAAGTTTAGGGCTATTGCATTTCTCGGTTCAGTGTTACGGTTGAATTTAGCCTCAGGGTCAGGTTAGGGTTGGGGTTGAGATTCAGGTGTCCGCCTAGGGTTAGGGTTAGGTCTATGGTTTGAGTTAGGCTTCAGGTTAGGTTAGGTTTGAACTTAGTTTGAGGGAGTAAGTTTAGGGCTACTGTTAGTTTTCAGTTCAGTGTTACGTTTGGAGTTAGCGTGAGGGTCAGGTTAGGGTTGGGTTTGAACGTCAGGTGTCCGCCTAGGGTTAGGGTTAGGTGTATGGTTTGATTTAGGATTCAGGTTAGGTTAGGTTTGAACTTAGTTAGAGTCAGTAAGTTTAGGGCTACTGTTAGTTTTCGGTTAAGTGTTATGGTTGGAGTAAGCGTCAGGGTCAGGTTAGGTTTTGGGTTGAGCTTAATGTGTCCGCCTAGGGTTAGGTTTAGGTGTATGGTTTGATTTAGGCTTCAGGTTAGGTTAGGTTTGAACTTAGTTTGAGGAAGTAAGTTTAGGGCTACTGTTAGTTTTCGTTTAAGTGTTACGGTTGGAGTAAGCGTCAGGGTTAGGTTAGGGTGGGGGTTAATCATAAGGTGTCCGCCTAGGCTTAAGGTTAGGTCTATGGTTTCATTTAGGCTTCAGGTTAGGTTAGGATTGATCTTAGTTGAGGGAGTAAGTTTAGGGCTACTGTTAGTTTTCGGTTCAGTGTTCCGGTTGGATTTAGCCTCAGGGTCAGGTTAGGGTTGGGGGTGAAGCTTAAGGTGTCCGCCTAGGGTTAGGGTTAGGTCTATTGTTTGAGTTAGGCTTCAGGTTAGGTTAGGTTTGAACTTAGTTTGAAGGTGTAAGTTTAGGGCTACTGTTAGTTTTCGGTTCAGTGTTACGGTTGGAGATAGAGTCATGGTCAAGTTAGGGTTGGGATTAAGATTCAGGTGTCCGCCTAGGGTTAGGGATAGGTCTATGGTTTGAGTTAGGCTTCAGGTTAGGTTAGGTTTGAACTTAGTTTGAGGGAGTAAGTTTAGGCCTATTTTATTTTTCGGTTCAGTGTTACGGTTGAATATAGCCTCAGGGTCAGGTTAGGGTTGGGGTCAAGCTTAAGGTGTCCGCCTAGGGTTAGGGTTAGGTCGATTGTTTGAGTTAGGCTTCAGGTTAGGTTAGGTTTGAACTTAGTTTTGAGGGAGTAAGTTTAGGGCTACTGTTAGTTTTCGGTTCAGTGTTACGGTTGGAGATAGCGTGAGGGTCAGGTTAGGGTTGGGGTTGAGCTTAAGGTGTCCGGCTAGGGTTAGGGTTAGGTCTGTGGTTTGAGTTAGGCTTCAGGTTAGGTTAGGTTTGAACTTAGTTTGAAGGTGTAAGTTTAGGGCTACTGTTAGTTTTAGGTTCAGTGTTACGGTTGGAGTTAGCGTGAGGGTCAGGTTAGGGTTGGGTTTGAGCTTCAGGTGTCCGCCTAGGGTTAGTGTTAGGTGTATGGTTTAATTTAGACTTCAGGTTAGGTTAGGTTTGAATTTAGTTTGAAGGAGTAAGTTTAGGGCTACTGTTATTTTTCGGAAAACTGTTACGGTTGGAATTAGCATCAGGGTCAGGTTAGGGTTGGGGTTGAGATTAAGGTGTCTGTCTAGGGTTAGGGTTAGGTGTATGGTTTGATTTAGGCTTCAGGTTAGGTTAGGTTTGAAGTTAGTTTGAGGGAGTAAGTTTAGGGCTACTGTTAGTTTTCAGTTAACTGTTACAGTTGGAGTAAGCGTCAGGGACAGGGTATGGTGGGGGTTAAGCATAAGGTTTCCGCCTAGGGTTAGGGTTAGGTCTATGGTTTGAGTTAGGCTTCAGGTTAGGTTAGGTTTGAACTTAGTTTGAGGGAGTCAGTTTAGGGCTACTGTTAGTTTTCGGTTAACTGTTACTTTTGGAGTAAGCGTCAGGGTCAGGTTAGGTTTGGGGTTGAGCTTAAGGTGTCTGCCTAGGGTTAGGGATAGGTGTATGGTTTGATTTAGGCTTAAGGTTAGGTTAGGTTTGAAATTAGTTTGAGGGAGTAAGTTTAGGGCTACTGTTAGTTTTCGTGTAACTGTTACGGTTGGAGTAAGCGTCAGGGTCAGGTTAGGGTGGGGGTTAAGAATAAGGTGTCCGCCTAGGGTTAGGGTTAGGTCTATGGTTTCATTTAGGCTTCAGGTTAGGTTAGGATTCAACTTAGTTTGAAGGTGTAAGTTTAGGGCTACTGTTAGTTTTAGGTTCAGTGTTACGGTTGGAGTTAGCGTGAGGGTCAGGTTAGGGTTGGGTTTGAGCTTCAGGTGTCCGCCTAGGGTTAGTGTTAGGTGTATGGTTTAATTTAGACTTCAGGTTAGGTTAGGTTTGAATTTAGTTTGAAGGAGTAAGTTTAGGGCTACTGTTATTTTTCGGAAAACTGTTACGGTTGGAATTAGCATCAGGGTCAGGTTAGGGTTGGGGTTGAGATTAAGGTGTCTGTCTAGGGTTAGGGTTAGGTGTATGGTTTGATTTAGGCTTCAGGTTAGGTTAGGTTTGAAGTTAGTTTGAGGGAGTAAGTTTAGGGCTACTGTTAGTTTTCAGTTAACTGTTACAGTTGGAGTAAGCGTCAGGGACAGGGTATGGTGGGGGTTAAGCATAAGGTTTCCGCCTAGGGTTAGGGTTAGGTCTATGGTTTGAGTTAGGCTTCAGGTTAGGTTAGGTTTGAACTTAGTTTGAGGGAGTCAGTTTAGGGCTACTGTTAGTTTTCGGTTAACTGTTACTTTTGGAGTAAGCGTCAGGGTCAGGTTAGGTTTGGGGTTGAGCTTAAGGTGTCTGCCTAGGGTTAGGGATAGGTGTATGGTTTGATTTAGGCTTAAGGTTAGGTTAGGTTTGAAATTAGTTTGAGGGAGTAAGTTTAGGGCTACTGTTAGTTTTCGTGTAACTGTTACGGTTGGAGTAAGCGTCAGGGTCAGGTTAGGGTGGGGGTTAAGAATAAGGTGTCCGCCTAGGGTTAGGGTTAGGTCTATGGTTTCATTTAGGCTTCAGGTTAGGTTAGGATTCAACTTAGTTTGAGGGAGTAAGTTTAGGGCTACTGTTAGTTTTCGGTTCAGTGTTACGGTTGGATTTAGTGTCAGGGTCAGGTTAGGGTTGGGGTTAAGCTTAAGGTGTCCGCCTAGGGTTAGGGTTAGGTCTATTTTTTGAGTTAGGCTTCAGGTTAGGTTAGGTTTGAACTTAGTTTGAGGGAGTAAGTTTAGGGCTACTGTTAGTTTTCGGTTCAGTGTTTTTGTTGGAGTTAGCGTGAGGGTCAGGTTAGGGTTGGGGCTGAGCTTAAGGTGTCCGCCTAGGGTTAGGGTTAGGTCTGTGGTTTGAGTTAGACTTCAGGTTAGGTTAGGTTTGAACTTAGTTTGAAGGAGTAAGTTTGGGGCTACTGTTAGTTTTCGGTTCAGTGTTACGGTTGGAGATAGCCTCAGGGTCAAGTTAGGCTTGGGGTTGAGATTCAGGTGTCCGCCTAGGGTTAGGGTTAGGTCTATGGTTTGAGTTAGGCTTCAGGTTAGGTTAGGTTTGAACTTAGTTTGAGGGAGTAAGTTTAGGGCTACTGTTAGTTTTCAGTTCAGTGTTACGGTTGGAGTTAGCGTGAGGGTCAGGTTAGGGTTGGGTTTGAACGTCAGGTGTCCGCCTAGGGTTAGGGTTAGGTGTATGGTTTGATTTAGGATTCAGGTTAGGTTAGGTTTGAACTTAGTTAGAGTCAGTAAGTTTAGGGCTACTGTTAGTTTTCGGTTAAGTGTTATGGTTGGAGTAAGCGTCAGGGTCAGGTTAGGTTTTGGGTTGAGCTTAATGTGTCCGCCTAGGGTTAGGGTTAGGTGTATGGTTTGATTTAGGCTTCAGGTTAGGTTAGGTTTGAACTTAGTTTGAGGAAGTAAGTTTAGGGCTACTGTTAGTTTTCGTTTAAGTGTTACGGTTGGAGTAAGCGTCAGGGTTAGGTTAGGGTGGGGGTTAATCATAAGGTGTCCGCCTAGGCTTAAGGTTAGGTCTATGGTTTCATTTAGGCTTCAGGTTAGGTTAGGATTGATCTTAGTCGAGGGAGTCAGTTTAGGGCTACTGTTAGTTTTCGGTTCAGTGTTCCGGTTGGATTTAGCCTCAGGGTCAGGTTAGGGTTGGGGTGAAGCTTAAGGTGTCCGCCTAGGGTTAGGGTTAGGTCTATTGTTTGAGTTAGGCTTCAGGTTAGGTTAGGTTTGAACTTAGTTTGAGGGAGTAAGTTTAGGGCTACTGTTAGTTTTCGGTTCAGTGTTATGGTTGGAGTTAGCGTGAGGGTCAGGTTAGGTTTGGGGTTGAGCTTAAGGTGTCCGCCTAGGGTTAGGGTTAGGTCTGTGGTTTGAGTTAGGCTTCAGGTTAGGTTAGGTTTGAACTTAGTTTGAAGGTGTAAGTTTAGGACTACTGTTAGTTTTCGGTTCAGTGTTACGGTTGGAGATAGAGTCATGGTCAAGTTAGGGTTGGGATTAAGATTCAGGTGTCCGCCTAGGGTTAGGGATAGGTCTATGGTTTGAGTTAGGCTTCAGGTTAGGTTAGGTTTGAACTTAGTTTGAGGGAGTAAGTTTAGGCCTATTTTATTTTTCGGTTCAGTGTTACGGTTGAATATAGCCTCAGGGTCAGGTTAGGGTTGGGGTCAAGCTTAAGGTGTCCGCCTAGGGTTAGGGTTAGGTCGATTGTTTGAGTTAGGCTTCAGGTTAGGTTAGGTTTGAACTTAGTTTGAGGGAGTAAGTTTAGGGCTACTGTTAGTTTTCGGTTCAGTGTTACGGTTGGAGATAGCGTGAGGGTCAGGTTAGGGTTGGAGTTGAGCTTAAGGTGTCCGGCTAGGGTTAGGGTTAGGTCTGTGGTTTGAGTTAGGCTTCAGGTTAGGTTAGGTTTGAACTTAGTTTGAAGGTGTAAGTTTAGGGCTACTGTTAGTTTTCGGTTCAGTGTTACGGTTGGAGATAGAGTCATGGTCAAGTTAGGGTTGGGATTAAGATTCAGGTGTCCGCCTAGGGTTAGGGATAGGTCTATGGTTTGAGTTAGGCTTCAGGTTAGGTTAGGTTTGAACTTAGTTTGAGGGAGTAAGTTTAGGCCTATTTTATTTTTCGGTTCAGTGTTACGGTTGAATATAGCCTCAGGGTCAGGTTAGGGTTGGGCTCAAGCTTAAGGTGTCCGCCTAGGGTTAGGGTTAGGTCGATTGTTTGAGTTAGGCTTCAGGTTAGGTTAGGTTTGAACTTAGTTTGAGGGAGTAAGTTTAGGGCTACTGTTAGTTTTCGGTTCAGTGTTACGGTTGGAGATAGCGTGAGGGTCAGGTTAGGGTTGGGGTTGAGCTTAAGGTGTCCGGCTAGGGTTAGGGTTAGGTCTGTGGTTTGAGTTAGGCTTCAGGTTAGGTTAGGTTTGAACTTAGTTTTAGGGAGTAATTTTAGGGCTACTGTTAGTTTTAGGTTCAGTGTTACGGTTGGAGTTAGCGTGAGGGTCAGGTTAGGGTTGGGTTTGAGCTTCAGGTGTCCGCCTAGGGTTAGGGTTAGGTGTATGGTTTAATTTAGACTTCAGGTTAGGTTAGGTTTGAATTTAGTTTGAAGGAGTAAGTTTAGGGCTACTGTTATTTTTCGGAAAACTGTTACGGTTGGAATTAGCATCAGGGTCAGGTTAGGGTTGGGGTTGAGATTAAGGTGTCTGTCTAGGGTTAGGGTTAGGTGTATGGTTTGATTTAGGCTTCAGGTTAGGTTAGGTTTGAAGTTAGTGTGAGGGAGTAAGTTTAGGGCTACTGTTAGTTTTCAGTTAACTGTTACAGTTGGAGTAAGCGTCAGGGACAGGGTATGGTGGGGGTTAAGCATAAGGTTTCCGCCTAGGGTTAGGGTTAGGTCTATGGTTTGAGTTAGGCTTCAGGTTAGGTTAGGTTTGAACTTAGTTTGAGGGAGTCAGTTTAGGGCTACTGTTAGTTTTCGGTTAACTGTTACGTTTGGAGTAAGCGTCAGGGTCAGGTTAGGTTTGGGGTTGAGCTTAAGGTGTCTGCCTAGGGTTAGGTTTAGGTGTATGGTTTGATTTAGGCTTAAGGTTAGGTTAGGTTTGAAATTAGTTTGAGGGAGTAAGTTTAGGGCTACTGTTAGTTTTCGTGTAACTGTTACGGTTGGAGTAAGCGTCAGGGTCAGGTTAGGGTGGGGGTTAAGAATAAGGTGTCCGCCTAGGGTTAGGGTTAGGTCTATGGTTTCATTTAGGCTTCAGGTTAGGTTAGGATTCAACTTAGTTTGAGGGAGTAAGTTTAGGGCTACTGTTAGTTTTCGGTTCAGTGTTACGGTTGGATTTAGTGTCAGGGTCAGGTTAGGGTTGGGGTTAAGCTTAAGGTGTCCGCCTAGGGTTAGGGTTAGGTCTATTTTTTGAGTTAGGCTTCAGGTTAGGTTAGGTTTGAACTTAGTTTGAGGGAGTAAGTTTAGGGCTACTGTTAGTTTTCGGTTCAGTGTTACGGTTGGAGATAGCGTCATGCTCAAGTTAGGGTTGGGGTTGAGATTCAGGTGTCTGCCTAGGGTTAGGGTTAGGTCTATGGTTTGAGTTAGGCTTCAGGTTAGGTTAGGTTTGAACTTAGTTTGAGGGAGTAAGTTTAGGGCTACTGTTAGTTTTCGGTTCAGTGTTACGGTTGGAGATAGGGTCAGGGTCTGGTTAGGGTTGTGGTTGAGTTTCAGGTGTCCGCCTAGGGTTAGGGTTAGGTCTATGGTTTGAGTTACGCTTCAGGTTAGGTTAGGTTTGAACTTAGTTTGAGGGAGTAAGTTTAGGGCTACTGTTAGTTTTCGTTTAACTGTTACGGTTGGAGTAAGCGTCAGGGTCAGGTTAGGGTGGGGGTTAAGCATAAGGTGTCCGTCTAGGGTTAGGGTTAGGTCTATGGTTTCATTTAGGCTTCAGGTTAGGTTAGGATTGAACTTAGTTTGAGGGAGTAAGTTTAGGGCTACTGTTAGTTTTCGGTTCAGTGTTCCGGTTGGATTTAGCCTCAGGGTCAGGTTAGGGTTGGGGTTAAGCTTAAGGTGTCCGCCTAGGGTTAGGTTTAGGTCTATTGTTTGAGTTAGGCTTCAGGTTAGGTTAGGTTTGAACTTAGTTTGAGGGAGTAAGTTTAGGGCTACTGTTAGTTTTCGGTTCAGTGTTACGGTTGGAGTTAGCGTGGGGGCCGGTTAGGTTTGGGGTTGAGCTTAAGGTGTCCGCCTAGGGTTAGGGTTAGGTCTGTGGTTTGAGTTAGGCTTCAGGTTAGGTTAGGTTTGAACTTAGTTTGAAGGTGTAAGTTTAGGGCTACTGTTAGTTTTCGGTTCAGTGTTACGGTTGGAGATAGAGTCATGGTCAAGTTAGGGTTGGGATTAAGATTCAGGTGTCCGCCTAGGGTTAGGGTTAGGTCTATGGTTTGAGTTAGGCTTCAGGTTAGGTTAGGTTTGAACTTAGTTTGAGGGAGTAAGTTTAGGCCTATTTTATTTTTCGGTTCAGTGTTACGGTTGAATTTAACCTCAGGGTCAGGTTAGGGTTGGGGTCAAGCTTAACGTGTCCGCCTAGGGTTAGGGTTAGGTCTATTGTTTGAGTTAGGCTTCAGGTTAGGTTAGGTTTGAACTTAGTTTGAGGGAGTAAGTTTAGGGCTACTGTTAGTTTTCCGTTCAGTGTTACGGTTGGAGATAGCGTGAGGATCAGGTTAGGGTTGGGGTTGAGCTTAAGGTGTCCGGCTAGGGTTAGGGTTAGGTCTGTGGTTTGAGTTAGGCTTCAGGTTAGGTTCCGTTTGAACTTAGTTTTAGGGAGTAAGTTTAGGGCTACTGTTAGTTTTAGGTTCAGTGTTACGGTTGGAGTTAGCGTGAGGGTGAGGTTAGGGTTGGGTTTGAGCTTCAGGTGTCCGCCTAGGGTTAGGGTTAGGTGTATGGTTTAATTTAGACTTCAGGTAAGGTTAGGTTTGAACTTAGTTTGAAGGAGTAAGTTCAGGGCTACTGTTAGTTTTCGGGAAACTGTTACGGTTGGAATTAGCATCAGGGTCAGGTTAGGGTTGGGGTTGAGATTAAGGTGTCTGTCTAGGGTTAGGGTTAGGTGTATGGTTTGATTTGGGCTTCAGGTTAGGTTAGGTTTGAAGTTAGTTTGAGGGAGTAAGTTTAGGGCTACTGTTAGTTTTCAGTTAACTGTTACAGTTGGAGTAAGCGTCAGGGACAGGGTATGGTGGGGGTTAAGCATAAGGTGTCCGCCTAGGGTTAGGGTTAGGTCTATGGTTTGAGAAGGGCTTCAGGTTAGGTTAGGTTTGAACTTAGTTTGAGGGAGTCAGTTTAGGGCTACTGTTAGTTTTCGGTTAACTGTTACGTTTGGAGTAAGCGTCAGGGTCAGGTTAGGTTTGGGGTTGAGCTTAAGGTGTCCGCCTAGGGTTAGGGTTAGGTGTATGGTTTGATTTAGTCTTAAGGTTAGGTTACGTTTGAACTTAGTTTGAGGGAGTAAGTTTAGGGCTACTGTTAGTTTTCGTGTAACTGTTACGGTTGGAGTAAGCTTCAGGGTCAGGTTAGGGTGGGGGTTAAGAATAAGGTGTCCGCCTAGGGTTAGGGTTAGGTCTATGGTTTCATTTAGGCTTCAGGTTAGGTTAGGATTCAACTTAGTTTGAGGGAGTAAGTTTAGGGCTACTGTTAGTTTTCGGTTCAGTGTTACGGTTGAATTTAGCCTCAGGGTCAGGTTAGGGTTGGGGTTAAGCTTAAGGTGTCCTGCTAGGGTTAGTGTTAGGTCTATTGTTTGAGTTAGGCTTCAGGTTAGGTTAGGTTTGAATTTATTTTGAGGGAGTAAGTTTAGGGCTACTGTTAGTTTTTGGTTCAGTGTTACGTTTGGAGTTAGTGTGAGGTTCCGGTTAGGGTTGGGGTTGAGCTTAAGGTGTCCGCCTAGGGTTAGGGTTAGGTCTGTGGTTTGAGTTAGGCTTCAGGTTAGGTTAGGTTTGAACTTAGTTTGAGGCAGTACCTTTAGGGCTACTCTTAGTTTTCGGGTAACTCTTACTGTTGGAGTTAGTTTCAGGGCCAGGTTAGGGTTGGGGTTGAGCTTAAGGTGTCGGCATAGGGATAGGGTTAGGTCTATGGTTTGAGTTAGGCTTCAGGTTAGGTTAGGTTTGAACTTAGTTTTAGGGAGTAAGTTTAGGGCTACTGGTAGTTTTCGTTTCAGTGTTACGGTTGGAGATAGCGTCAGGGTCAGGTTATGGTTGGGGTTGAGCTTCAGGTGTCTGCCTAGGGTTAGGGTTAGGTGTATGGTTTGATTTAGGCTTCAGGTTCGTTTAGGTTTAAGCTTAGTTTGAGGGAGTAAGTTTAGGGCTACTGTTAGTTTTCGGGTAACTGTTACGATTGGAGTTAGCGTCAGGGCCAGGTTATGGTTGGGGTTGAGCTTAAGGTATCCGCCTAGGGTTACGGTTAGGTATAAGGTTTGATTTAGGCTTCAGGTTAGGTTATGTTTGAACTTAGTTAGAGGGAGTAAGTTTAGGGCTACTGTTATTTTTCGGTTAACTGTTATGGTTGGAGTAAGCGTCAGGGTCAGGTTAGGTTTGGGGTTGAGTTTAAGGTGTCCGCCTAGGGTTAGGGTTAGGTGCATGGTTTGATTTAGGCTTCAGGTTAGGTTAGGTTTGAACTTAGTTTGAGGGAGTAAGTTTAGGGCTACTGTTAGTTTTCTGTTCAGTGTTACGGTTGGAGTTATCGTGAGGGTCAGGTTAGGGTTGGGGTTGAGCTTAAGGTGTCCGCCTAGGGTTAGGGTTAGGTCTGTGGTTTGAGTTAGGCTTCACGTTAGGTTAGGTTTGAACTTAGTTTGAAGGTGTAAGTTTAGGGCTACTGTTAGTTTTCGGTTCAGTGTTACGGTTGAATTTAGCCTCAGGGTCAGGTTAGGGTTGGGGTCAAGCTTAAGGTGTACGCCTAGGGTTAGGGTTAGGTCTATTGTTTGTGTTAGGCTTCAGGTTAGGTTAGGTTTGAACTTAGTTTGAGGGAGTAAGTTTAGGCCTACTGTTAGTTTTCGGTTCAGTGTTACGCTTGGATTTAGCCTCAGGGTCAGGTTAGGGTTGGGGTCAAGCTTAAGGTGTACGCCTAGGGTTAGGGTTAGGTCTATTGTTTGAGTTAGGCTTCAGGTTAGGTTAGGTTTGAACTTAGTTTGAGGGAGTAAGTTTAGGCCTACTGTTAGTTTTCGGTTCAGTGTTACGCTTGGATTTAGCCTCAGGGTCTGGTTAGGGTTGGGGTTAAGCTTAAGGTGTCCGCCTAGGGTTAGGGTTAGGTCTATTGTTTGAGTTAGGCTTCAGGTTAGGTTAGGTTTGAATTTAGTTTGAGGGAGTAAGTTTAGGGCTACTGTTCGTTTTTGGTTCAGTGTTACGTTTGGAGTTAGTGTGAGGGTCCAGTTAGGGTTGGGGTTGAGCTTAAGGTGTCTGCCTAGGGTTAGGGTTATGTGTATGGTTTCATTTAGGCTCAAGGTTAGGTTAGGTTTGAACTTAGTTTGAAGGAGTAAGTTTAGGGCTACTGTTAGTTTTCGTTTAACTGTTACGGTTGGAGTAAGCGTCAGGGTCAGGGTAGGGTGGGTGTTAAGCATAAGGTGTCTGCCTAGGGTTAGGGTTAGCTCTATGGTTTCATTTAGGCTTCAGGTTAGGTTAGGATTGAACTTAGTTTGAGGGAGTAAGTTTAGGGCTACTGTTAGTTTTCGGTTCAGTGTTACGGTTGGATTTAGCCTCAGGGTCAGGTTAGGGTTGGGATTGAGCTTAAGGTGTCGCCTAGGGTTAGGGTTAGGTCTGTGGTTTGAGTTAGGCTTCAGGTTAGGTTAGGTTTGAACTGAGTTTGGGGGAGTAAGTTTAGGGCTACTGTTAGTTTTCGGTTCAGTGTTACGGTTGGAGTTAGCGTGAGGGTCAGGTTATGGTTGGGGTTGAGCTTAAGGTGTCCGTCTAGGGTTAGGGTTAGGTCTGTGGTTTGAGTTACGCTTCAGGTTAGGTTAGGTTTGAACTTAGTTTGAGGGAGTAAGTTTAGGGCTACTGTTAGTTTTCGTTTCAGTGTTACGGTTGGATTTAGCGTGAGGGTCAGGTTAGGGTTGGGGTTGAGCTTAAGGTGTCCGCCTAGGTTTAAGGTTATGTGTATGGTTTGATTTAGGCTTCAGGTTAGGTTAGGTTTGAACTTAGTTTGAGGGAGTAAGTTTATGGCTACTGTTAGTTTTCGTTTAACTGTTACGGTTGGAGTAAGCGTCAGGGTCAGGTTAGGGTGGGGGTTAAGCATAAGGTGTCCACCTAGGGTTAGGGGTAGGTCTATGGTTTCATTTAGGCTTCAGGTTAGGTTAGGATTGAACTTAGTTTGAGGGAGTAAGTTTAGGGCTACTGTTAGTTTTCGGTTCAGTGTTACGGTTTGATTTATCCTCAGGGTTAGGTTAGGGTTGGGATTAAGCTTAAGGTGTCCGCCTAGGGTTAGGGTTAGGTCTATTGTTTGAGTTAGGCTTCAGGTTAGGTTAGGTTTGAACTTAGTTTGAGGGAATAAGTTTAGGGCTACTGTTATTTTTCGGTTCAGTGTTACGGTTGGAGTTAGCTTGAGGGTCAGGTTAGGGTTGGGGTTGAGCTTAAGGTGTCCGCCTAGGGTTAGGGTTAGGTCTGTGGTTTGAGTTAGGCTTCAGGTTAGGTTAGGTTTGAACTTAGTTTGAGGGAGTAAGTTTAGGGCTACTGTTAGTTTTCGGTTCAGTGTTACGGTTTGAGATAGCGTCAGGGTCAAGTTAGGGTTGGGGTTGAGATTCAGGTGTCCGCCTAGGGTTAGGGTTAGGTCTATGGTTTGAGTTAGGCTTCAGGTTAGGTTAGGTATGAACTTAGTTTGAGGGAGTAAGTTTAGGGCTATTCTTAGTTTTCGGGTAATTGTTATGGTTGGAGTTAGCGTCAGGGCCAGGTTAGGGTTGGGGTTGAGATTAAGGTGTCCGCCTAGGGTTAGGGTTAGGTGTATGGTTTGATTTAGGCTTCAGGTTAGGTTAGGTTTGAAGTTAGTTTGAGGGAGTAAGTTTAGGGCTACTGTTAGTTTTCGTTTAACTGTTACGGTTGGAGTAAGCGTCAGTGTCAGGTTAGGGTGGGGGTTAAGAATAAGGTGTCCGCCTAGGGTTAGGGTTAGGTCTATGATTTGATTTAGGCTTCAGGTTAGGTTAGGTTTGAACTTGGTTTGCGGGAGTCAGTTTAGGGCTACTGTTAGTTTTCGGTTAACTGTTACGGTTGGAGTAAGCGTCAGGTTCACGTTAGGTTTGGGGTTGAGCTTAAGGTGTCCACCTAGGGTTAGGGTTAGGTGTATGTTTTGATTTAGGCTTCAGGTTAGGTTAGGTTTGAACTTAGTTTGAGGGAGTAAGTTTAGGGCTACTGTTAGTTTTCGTTTAACTGTTACGGTTGGAGTAAGCGTCAGGGTCAGGTTAGGGTTGGGGTTAAGGTTAAGGTGTCCGCCTAGGGTTACGGATAGTTGTATGGTTTGATTTAGGCTTCAGGTTAGGTTAGGTTTGAACTTAGTTTGAGGGTGTAAGTTTAGGGCTACTGTTAGTTTTTCGGGTAACTGTTACAGTTGGAATTAGCGTCAGGGCCAGGTTAGGGTTGGGGTTGAGCTTAAGGTGTACACCTAGGGTTAGGGTTAGGTGTATCGTTTGATTTAGGCTTCAGGTTAGGTTAGGTTTGAACTTAGTTTGAGGGAGTAAGTTTAGGGATACTGTTAATTTTTGGTTCAGTGTTACGGTTTGAGTTAGCGTGAGGGTCCGGTGAGGGTTGGGGTTCAGCTTAAGGTGTCCGCCTAGGGTTAGGGTTAGGTCTGTGGTTTGAATTAGGCTTCAGGTTAGGTTAGGTTTGAACTTAGTTTGAGGGAGTAAGTTTAGGGCTACTCTTAGTTTTCGGGTAACTGTTATTGTTGGAGTTAGTGTCAGGGCCAGGTTACGGTTGGGGTTGAGCTTAAGGTGTCCGCCTAGGGTTAGGGTTAGGTCTATGGTTTCATTTAGGCTTCAGGTAAGGTTAGGATTGAACTTAATTTGAGGGAGTAAGTTTAGGGCTACTGGTAGTTTTCGGTTCAGTGTTACGGTTGGAGATAGCGTCAGGGTCAGGTTATGGTTGGTGTTGAGCTTCAGGTGTCCGCCTAGGGTTAGGGTTAGGTCTATGGTTTGAGTTAGGCTTCAGGTTAGGTTAGATTTGAACTTAGTTTGAGGGAGTAAGTTTAGGGCTACTGTTAGTTTTCGGTTCAGTGTTACGGTTGGACTAAGCGTGAGGGTCAGGTTAGGGTAGGGGTTGAGCTTAAGGTGTCCGCCTAGGGTTAGGGTTAGGTGTATGGTTTGATTTAGGCTTCAGGTTAGGTTAGGTTTGAACTTAGTTTGAGAGAGTAAATTTAGAGCTACTGTTAGTTTTCGGGTAACTGTTACGATTGGAGTTGGCGTCACGTCCAGGTTTTGTTTGGGGTTGAGCTTAAGTTGTCCGCCTAGGGTTACGGTTAGGTGTAGGGTTCGATTTAGGCTTCAGGTTAGGTTAGGTTTGAACTTAGTTTGAGGGAGTAAGTTTAGGGATACTGTTAGTTTTCTGTTCAGTATTATGGTTGGAGTTAGCGTCAGGGTCATGTTAGGGTTGGGGTTAGCTTGAGGTGTCCACCTAGGGTTAGGGTTAGGTCTATGGTTTGAGTTAGGCTTCAGGTTAGGTTAGGTTTGAACTTAGTTTGAGGGAGTAAGTTTAGGGCTACTGGTAGTTTTCGGTTCAGTGTTACGGTTGGTGTTAGCGTGAGGGTCAGGTTAGGGTTGGGGTTGAGCTTAAGGTGTCCGCCTAGGGTTAGGGTTAGGTCTGTGGTTTGAGTTAGGCTTCAGGTTAGGTTAGGTTTGAACTTAGTTTGAGAGAGTAAGTTTAGGGCTACTGTTAGTTTTCGGTTCAGTGTTACGGTTGGAGTTAGCGTGAGGGTCAGGTTAGGGTTGGGGTTGAGCTTAAGGTGTCCGCATAGGGTTAGGGTTAGGTGTATGTTTTGATTTAGGCTTCATGTTAGGTTAGGTTTGAACTTAGTTTGAGGGAGTAAGTTTAGGGCTACTGTTAGTTTTCGGTTAACTGTTACGGTTGGAGTAAGCCTCAGGGTCAGGTTAGGGTTGGGGTTAAGCTTGAGTTGTCCGCCTAGGGTTAGGGTTAGGTCTATTGTTTGAGTTAGTAAGTTTAGGGCTACTCTTAATTTTCGGGTAACTCTGACTGTTGGAGTTAGTGTCAGGTCCAGGTTAGGTTTGGGGTTGAGCTTAAGGTGTCAGCCTAGGGTTTGGGTTAGGTCTATGGTTTCGTTTAGGCTTCAGGTAACGTTAGGATTGAACTTAGTTTCAGGGAGAAAGTTTAGGGCTACTGGTAGTTTTCGGTTCAGTGTTACAGTTGGAGATAGCGTCAGGGTCAGGTTATGGTTGGGGTTGAGCTTCAGGTGTCAGCCTAGAGTTAGGGTTAGGTGTATGGTTTGAGTTAGGCTTCAGGTTAGGTTAGGTTTGAACTTAGTTTGAGGGAGTAAGTTTAGGGCTACTGTTAGTTTTCGGTTCAGTGTTACGGTTGGACTTAGCGTGAGGGTCAGGTTAGGTTTGGGGTTGAGCTTAAGCTGTCCGCCTAGGGTTAGGGTTAGGTCTATGGTTTCATTTAGGCTTCAGGTAAGGTTAGGATTGAACTTAGTTTGAGGGAGTAAGTTTAGGGCTACTGGTAGTTTTCGGTTCAGTGTTACACTTGGAGATAGCGTCAGGGTCAGGTTATGGTTGGTGTTGAGCTTCAGGTGTCCGCTAGGGTTAGGGTTAGGTCTATGGTTTGAGTTAGGCTTCAGGTTAGGTTAGGTTTGAACTTAGTTTGAGGGAGTAAGTTTAGGGCTACGGTTAGTTTTCGGTTCAGTGTTACGGTTGGACTTAGCGTGAGGGTCAGGTTAGGGTAGGGGTTGAGCTTAAGGTGTCCGCCTAGGGTTAGGGTTAGGTGTATGGTTTGATTTAGGCTTCAGGTTAGGTTAGGTTTGAACTTAGTTTGAGAGAGTAAATTTAGAGCTACTGTTAGTTTTCGGGTAACTGTTACGATTGGAGTTGGCGTCACGGCCAGGTTTTGTTTGGGGTTGAGCTTAAGGTGTCCGCCTAGGGTTACGGTTAGGTGTATGGTTCGATTTAGGCTTCAGGTTAGGTTAGGTTTGAACTTAGTTTGAGGGAGTAAGTTTAGGGATACTGTTAGTTTTCTGTTCAGTATTATGGTTGGAGTTAGCGTCAGGGTCATGTTAGGGTTGGGGTTAGCTTGAGGTGTCCACCTAGGGTTAGGGTTAGGTCTATGGTTTGAGTTAGGCTTCAGGTTAGGTTAGGTTTGAACTTAGTTTGAGGGAGTAAGTTTAGGGCTACTGTTAGTTTTCGGTTCAGTGTTACGGTTGGTGTTAGCGTGAGGGTCAGGTTAGGGTTGGGGTTGAGCTTAAGGTGTCCGCCTAGGGTTAGGGTTAGGTCTGTGGTTTGAGTTAGGCTTCAGGTTAGGTTAGGTTTGAACTTAGTTTGAGAGAGTAAGTTTAGGGCTACTGTTAGTTTTCGGTTCAGTGTTACGGTTGGACTTAGCGTGAGGGTCAGGTTAGGGTTGGGGTTGAGCTTAAGGTGTCCGCATAGGGTTAGGGTTAGGTGTATGTTTTGATTTAGGCTTCATGTTAGGTTAGGTTTGAACTTAGTTTGAGGGAGTAAGTTTAGGGCTACTGTTAGTTTTCGGTTAACTGTTTCGGTTGGAGTAAGCGTCAGGGTCAGGTTAGGGTTGGGGTTAAGCTTGAGTTGTCCGCCTAGGGTTAGGGTTAGGTCTATTGTTTGAGTTAGTAAGTTTAGGGCTACTCTTAATTTTCGGGTAACTCTGACTGTTGGAGTTAGTGTCAGGTCCAGGTTAGGTTTGGGGTTGAGCTTAAGGTGTCTGCCTAGGGTTTGGGTTAGGTCTATGGTTTCGTTTAGGCTTCAGGTAAGGTTAGGATTGAATTTAGTTTCAGGGAGAAAGTTTAGGGCTACTGGTAGTTTTCGGTTCAGTGTTACAGTTGGAGATAGCGTCAGGGTCAGGTTATGGTTGGTGTTGAGCTTCAGGTGTCCGCTAGGGTTAGGGTTAGGTCTATGGTTTGAGTTAGGCTTCAGGTTAGGTTAGGTTTGAACTTAGTTTGAGGGAGTAAGTTTAGGGCTACGGTTAGTTTTCGGTTCAGTGTTACGGTTGGACTTAGCGTGAGGGTCAGGTTAGGGTAGGGGTTGAGCTTAAGGTGTCCGCCTAGGGTTAGGGTTAGGTGTATGGTTTGATTTAGGCTTCAGGTTAGGTTAGGTTTGAACTTAGTTTGAGAGAGTAAATTTAGAGCTACTGTTAGTTTTCGGGTAACTGTTACGATTGGAGTTGGCGTCACGGCCAGGTTTTGTTTGGGGTTGAGCTTAAGGTGTCCGCCTAGGGTTACGGTTAGGTGTATGGTTCGATTTAGGCTTCAGGTTAGGTTAGGTTTGAACTTAGTTTGAGGGAGTAAGTTTAGGGATACTGTTAGTTTTCTGTTCAGTATTATGGTTGGAGTTAGCGTCAGGGTCATGTTAGGGTTGGGGTTAGCTTGAGTTGTCCACCTAGGGTTAGGGTTAGGTCTATGGTTTGAGTTAGGCTTCAGGTTAGGTTAGGTTTGAACTTAGTTTGAGGGAGTAAGTTTAGGGCTACTGGTAGTTTTCGGTTCAGTGTTACGGTTGGTGTTAGCGTGAGGGTCAGGTTAGGGTTGGGGTTGAGCTTAAGGTGTCCGCCTAGGGTTAGGGTTAGGTCTGTGGTTTGAGTTAGGCTTCAGGTTAGGTTAGGTTTGAACTTAGTTTGAGAGAGTAAGTTTAGGGCTACTGTTAGTTTTCGGTTCAGTGTTACGGTTGGAGTTAGCGTGAGGGTCAGGTTAGGGTTGGGGTTGAGCTTAAGGTGTCCGCATAGGGTTAGGGTTAGGTGTATGTTTTGATTTAGGCTTCATGTTAGGTTAGGTTTGAACTTAGTTTGAGGGAGTAAGTTTAGGGCTACTGTTAGTTTTCGGTTAACTGTTTCGGTTGGAGTAAGCGTCAGGGTCAGGTTAGGGTTGGGGTTAAGCTTGAGTTGTCCGCCTAGGGTTAGGGTTAGGTCTATTGTTTGAGTTAGTAAGTTTAGGGCTACTCTTAATTTTCGGGTAACTCTGACTGTTGGAGTTAGTGTCAGGTCCAGGTTAGGTTTGGGGTTGAGCTTAAGGTGTCTGCCTAGGGTTTGGGTTAGGTCTATGGTTTCGTTTAGGCTTCAGGTAAGGTTAGGATTGAACTTAGTTTCAGGGAGAAAGTTTAGGGCTACTGGTAGTTTTCGGTTCAGTGTTACAGTTGGAGATAGCGTCAGGGTCAGGTTATGGTTGGGGTTGAGCTTCAGGTGTCAGCCTAGAGTTAGGGTTAGGTGTATGGTTTGAGTTTGGCTTCAGGTTAGGTTAGGTTTGAACTTAGTTTGAGGGAGTAAGTTTTGGGCTACTGTTAGTTTTCGGTTCAGTGTTACGGTTGGACTTAGCGTGAGGGTCAGGTTAGGTTTGGGGTTGAGCTTAAGCTGTCCGCCTAGGGTTAGGGTTAGGTCTATGGTTTCATTTAGGCTTCAGGTAAGGTTAGGATTGAACTTAGTTTGAGGGAGTAAGTTTAGGGCTACTGGTAGTTTTCGGTTCAGTGTTACAGTTGGAGATAGCGTCAGGGTCAGGTTATGGTTGGTGTTGAGCTTCAGGTGTCCGCTAGGGTTAGGGTTAGGTCTATGGTTTGAGTTAGGCTTCAGGTTAGGTTAGGTTTGAACTTAGTTTGAGGGAGTAAGTTTAGGGCTACGGTTAGTTTTCGGTTCAGTGTTACGGTTGGACTTAGCGTGAGGGTCAGGTTAGGGTAGGGGTTGAGCTTAAGGTGTCCGCCTAGGGTTAGGGTTAGGTGTATGGTTTGATTTAGGCTTCAGGTTAGGTTAGGTTTGAACTTAGTTTGAGAGAGTAAATTTAGAGCTACTGTTAGTTTTCGGGTAACTGTTACGATTGGAGTTGGCGTCACGGCCAGGTTTTGTTTGGGGTTGAGCTTAAGGTGTCCGCCTAGGGTTACGGTTAGGTGTATGGTTCGATTTAGGCTTCAGGTTAGGTTAGGTTTGAACTTAGTTTGAGGGAGTAAGTTTAGGGATACTGTTAGTTTTCTGTTCAGTATTATGGTTGGAGTTAGCGTCAGGGTCATGTTAGGGTTGGGGTTAGCTTGAGTTGTCCACCTAGGGTTAGGGTTAGGTCTATGGTTTGAGTTAGGCTTCAGGTTAGGTTAGGTTTGAACTTAGTTTGAGGGAGTAAGTTTAGGGCTACTGGTAGTTTTCGGTTCAGTGTTACGGTTGGTGTTAGCGTGAGGGTCAGGTTAGGGTTGGGGTTGAGCTTAAGGTGTCCGCCTAGGGTTAGGGTTAGGTCTGTGGTTTGAGTTAGGCTTCAGGTTAGGTTAGGTTTGAACTTAGTTTGAGAGAGTAAGTTTAGGGCTACTGTTAGTTTTCGGTTCAGTGTTACGGTTGGAGTTAGCGTGAGGGTCAGGTTAGGGTTGGGGTTGAGCTTAAGGTGTCCGCATAGGGTTAGGGTTAGGTGTATGTTTTGATTTAGGCTTCATGTTAGGTTAGGTTTGAACTTAGTTTGAGGGAGTAAGTTTAGGGCTACTGTTAGTTTTCGGTTAACTGTTTCGGTTGGAGTAAGCGTCAGGGTCAGGTTAGGGTTGGGGTTAAGCTTGAGTTGTCCGCCTAGGGTTAGGGTTAGGTCTATTGTTTGAGTTAGTAAGTTTAGGGCTACTCTTCATTTTCGGGTAACTCTGACTGTTGGAGTTAGTGTCAGGTCCAGGTTAGGTTTGGGGTTGAGCTTAAGGTGTCTGCCTAGGGTTTGGGTTAGGTCTATGGTTTCGTTTAGGCTTCAGGTAAGGTTAGGATTGAACTTAGTTTCAGGGAGAAAGTTTAGGGCTACTGGTAGTTTTCGGTTCAGTGTTACAGTTGGAGATAGCGTCAGGGTCAGGTTATGGTTGGGGTTGAGCTTCAGGTGTCAGCCTAGAGTTAGGGTTAGGTGTATGGTTTGAGTTAGGCTTCAGGTTAGGTTAGGTTTGAACTTAGTTTGAGGGAGTAAGTTTAGGGCTACTGTTAGTTTTCGGTTCAGTGTTACGGTTGGACTTAGCGTGAGGGTCAGGTTAGGTTTGGGGTTGAGCTTAAGCTGTCCGCCTAGGGTTAGGGTTAGGTCTATGGTTTCATTAAGGCTTCAGGTAAGGTTAGGATTGAACTTAGTTTGAAGGAGTAAGTTTAGGGCTACTGGTAGTTTTCGGTTCAGTGTTACAGTTGGAGATAGCGTCAGGGTCAGGTTATTGGTTGGTGTTGAGCTTCAGGTGTCCGCTAGGGTTAGGGTTAGGTCTATGGTTTGAGTTAGGCTTCAGGTTAGGTTAGGTTTGAACTTAGTTTGAGGGAGTAAGTTTAGGGCTACGGTTAGTTTTCGGTTCAGTGTTACGGTTGGACTTAGCGTGAGGGTCAGGTTAGGGTAGGGGTTGAGCTTAAGGTGTCCGCCTAGGGTTAGGGTTAGGTGTATGGTTTGATTTAGGCTTCAGGTTAGGTTAGGTTTGAACTTAGTTTGAGAGAGTAAATTTAGAGCTACTGTTAGTTTTCGGGTAACTGTTACGATTGGAGTTGGCGTCACGGCCAGGTTTTGTTTGGGGTTGAGCTTAAGGTGTCCGCCTAGGGTTACGGTTAGGTGTATGGTTCGATTTAGGCTTCAGGTTAGGTTAGGTTTGAACTTAGTTTGAGGGAGTAAGTTTAGGGATACTGTTAGTTTTCTGTTCAGTATTATGGTTGGAGTTAGCGTCAGGGTCATGTTAGGGTTGGGGTTAGCTTGAGTTGTCCACCTAGGGTTAGGGTTAGGTCTATGGTTTGAGTTAGGCTTCAGGTTAGGTTAGGTTTGAACTTAGTTTGAGGGAGTAAGTTTAGGGCTACTGGTAGTTTTCGGTTCAGTGTTACGGTTGGTGTTAGCGTGAGGGTCAGGTTAGGGTTGGGGTTGAGCTTAAGGTGTCCGCCTAGGGTTAGGGTTAGGTCTGTGGTTTGAGTTAGGCTTCAGGTTAGGTTAGGTTTGAACTTAGTTTGAGAGAGTAAGTTTAGGGCTACTGTTAGTTTTCGGTTCAGTGTTACGGTTGGAGTTAGCGTGAGGGTCAGGTTAGGGTTGGGGTTGAGCTTAAGGTGTCCGCATAGGGTTAGGGTTAGGTGTATGTTTTGATTTAGGCTTCATGTTAGGTTAGGTTTGAACTTAGTTTGAGGGAGTAAGTTTAGGGCTACTCTTAGTTTTCGGTTAACTGTTTCGGTTGGAGTAAGCGTCAGGGTCAGGTTAGGGTTGGGGTTAAGCTTGAGTTGTCCGCCTAGGGTTAGGGTTAGGTCTATTGTTTGAGTTAGTAAGTTTAGGGCTACTCTTCATTTTCGGGTAACTCTGACTGTTGGAGTTAGTGTCAGGTCCAGGTTAGGTTTGGGGTTGAGCTTAAGGTGTCTGCCTAGGGTTTGGGTTAGGTCTATGGTTTCGTTTAGGCTTCAGGTAAGGTTAGGATTGAACTTAGTTTCAGGGAGAAAGTTTAGGGCTACTGGTAGTTTTCGGTTCAGTGTTACAGTTGGAGATAGCGTCAGGGTCAGGTTATGGTTGGGGTTGAGCTTCAGGTGTCAGCCTAGAGTTAGGGTTAGGTGTATGGTTTGAGTTAGGCTTCAGGTTAGGTTAGGTTTGAACTTAGTTTGAGGGAGTAAGTTTAGGGCTACTGTTAGTTTTCGGTTCAGTGTTACGGTTGGACTTAGCGTGAGGGTCAGGTTAGGTTTGGGGTTGAGCTTAAGCTGTCCGCCTAGGGTTAGGGTTAGGTCTATGGTTTCATTTAGGCTTCAGGTAAGGTTAGGATTGAACTTAGTTTGAGGGAGTAAGTTTAGGGCTACTGGTAGTTTTCGGTTCAGTGTTACAGTTGGAGATAGCGTCAGGGTCAGGTTATTGGTTGGTGTTGAGCTTCAGGTGTCCGCTAGGGTTAGGGTTAGGTCTATGGTTTGAGTTAGGCTTCAGGTTAGGTTAGGTTTGAACTTAGTTTGAGGGAGTAAGTTTAGGGCTACGGTTAGTTTTCGGTTCAGTGTTACGGTTGGACTTAGCGTGAGGGTCAGGTTAGGGTAGGGGTTGAGCTTAAGGTGTCCGCCTAGGGTTAGGGTTAGGTGTATGGTTTGATTTAGGCTTCAGGTTAGGTTAGGTTTGAACTTAGTTTGAGAGAGTAAATTTAGAGCTACTGTTAGTTTTCGGGTAACTGTTACGATTGGAGTTGGCGTCACGGCCAGGTTTTGTTTGGGGTTGAGCTTAAGGTGTCCGCCTAGGGTTACGGTTAGGTGTATGGTTCGATTTAGGCTTCAGGTTAGGTTAGGTTTGAACTTAGTTTGAGGGAGTAAGTTTAGGGATACTGTTAGTTTTCTGTTCAGTATTATGGTTGGAGTTAGCGTCAGGGTCATGTTAGGGTTGGGGTTAGCTTGAGTTGTCCACCTAGGGTTAGGGTTAGGTCTATGGTTTGAGTTAGGCTTCAGGTTAGGTTAGGTTTGAACTTAGTTTGAGGGAGTAAGTTTAGGGCTACTGGTAGTTTTCGGTTCAGTGTTACGGTTGGTGTTAGCGTGAGGGTCAGGTTAGGGTTGGGGTTGAGCTTAAGGTGTCCGCCTAGGGTTAGGGTTAGGTCTGTGGTTTGAGTTAGGCTTCAGGTTAGGTTAGGTTTGAACTTAGTTTGAGAGAGTAAGTTTAGGGCTACTGTTAGTTTTCGGTTCAGTGTTACGGTTGGAGTTAGCGTGAGGGTCAGGTTAGGGTTGGGGTTGAGCTTAAGGTGTCCGCATAGGGTTAGGGTTAGGTGTATGTTTTGATTTAGGCTTCATGTTAGGTTAGGTTTGAACTTAGTTTGAGGGAGTAAGTTTAGGGCTACTCTTAGTTTTCGGTTAACTGTTTCGGTTGGAGTAAGCGTCAGGGTCAGGTTAGGGTTGGGGTTAAGCTTGAGTTGTCCGCCTAGGGTTAGGGTTAGGTCTATTGTTTGAGTTAGTAAGTTTAGGGCTACTCTTAATTTTCGGGTAACTCTGACTGTTGGAGTTAGTGTCAGGTCCAGGTTAGGTTTGGCGTTGAGCTTAAGGTGTCTGCCTAGGGTTTGGGTTAGGTCTATGGTTTCGTTTAGGCTTCAGGTAAGGTTAGGATTGAACTTAGTTTCAGGGAGAAAGTTTAGGGCTACTGGTAGTTTTCGGTTCAGTGTTACAGTTGGAGATAGCGTCAGGGTCAGGTTATGGTTGGGGTTGAGCTTCAGGTGTCAGCCTAGAGTTAGGGTTAGGTGTATGGTTTGAGTTAGGCTTCAGGTTAGGTTAGGTTTGAACTTAGTTTGAGGGAGTAAGTTTAGGGCTACTGTTAGTTTTCGGTTCAGTGTTACGGTTGGACTTAGCGTGAGGGTCAGGTTAGGTTTGGGGTTGAGCTTAAGCTGTCCGCCTAGGGTTACGGTTAGGTCTATGGTTTCATTTAGGCTTCAGGTAAGGTTAGGATTGAACTTAGTTTGAGGGAGTAAGTTTAGGGCTACTGGTAGTTTTCGGTTCAGTGTTACAGTTGGAGATAGCGTCAGGGTCAGGTTATGGTTGGTGTTGAGCTTCAGGTGTCCGCTAGGGTTAGGGTTAGGTCTATGGTTTGAGTTAGGCTTCAGGTTAGGTTAGGTTTGAACTTAGTTTGAGGGAGTAAGTTTAGGGCTACGGTTAGTTTTCGGTTCAGTGTTACGGTTGGACTTAGCGTGAGGGTCAGGTTAGGGTTGGGGTTGAGCTTAAGGTGTCCGCCTAGGGTTAGGGTTAGGTGTATGGTTTGCTTTAGGCTTCAGGTTAGGTTAGGTTTGAACTTAGTTTGAGAGCGTAAGTTTAGGGCTACTGTTAGTTTTCTGGTAACTGTTACGATTGGAGTTAGCGTCAGGGCCAGGTTATGTTTGCGTTTGAGCTTAAGGTGTCCACCTAGGGTTAGGGTTAGGTGTATGGTTTGATTTAGGCTTCAGGTTAGGTTATGGTTGAACTTAGTTTGAGGGAGTAAGTTTAGGGCTACTGTTAGTTTTCGGTTAACTGTTACAGTTGGAGTAAGCGTCAGGGTCAGGTTAGGTTTGGGGTTGAAGTTAAGGTGTCCGCCTAGGGTTAGGGTTAGGTGTATGGTTTGATTTAGGCTTCAGGTTAGGTTAGGTTTGAACTTAGTTTGAGGGAGTAAGTTTAGAGCTACTGTTAGTTTTCGGGTAACTGTTACGATTGGAGTTGGTGTCACGGCCAGGTTATGTTTGGGGTTGAGCTTAAGGTGTCCGCCTAGGGTTACGGTTAGGTGTATGGTTCGATTTATGCTTCAGGTTAGGTTAGGTTGGAACTTAGTTTGAGGGAGTAAGTTTAGGGATACTGTTAGTTTTCTGTTCAGTATTATGGTTGGAGTTAGCGTCAGGGTCAGGTTAGGGTTGGGGTTAGCTTGAAGTGTCCACCTAGGGTTGGGGTTAGGTCTATGGTTTGAGTTAGGCTTCAGGTTAGGTTAGGTTTGAACTTAGTTTGAGGGAGTAAGTTTAGGGCTACTGTTAGTTTTCGGTTCAGTGTTACGGTTGGAGTTAGCGTGAGGGTCAGGTTTGGGTTGGGGTTGAGCTTAAGGTGTCCGCCTAGGGTTAAGGATAGGTCTGTGGTTTGAGTTAGGCTTCAGGTTAGGTTAGGTTTGAAATTAGTTTGAGAGAGTAAGTTTAGGGCTACTGTTAGTTTTCGGTTCAGTGTTACGGTTGGAGTTAGCGTGAGGGTCAGGTTAGGGTTGGGGTTGAGCTTAAGGTGTCCGCATAGGGTTAGGGTTACGTGTATGGTTTGATTTAGGCTTCAGGTTAGGTTAGGTTTGAACTTAGTTTGAGGGAGTAAGTTTAGGGCTACTGGTAGTTTTCGGTTCAGTGTTACGGTTTGAGATAGCGTCAGGGTCAGGTTATGGTTGGGGTTGAGCTTCAGTTGTCCGCCTTGGGTTAGGGTTAGGTCTATGTTTTGAGTTAGGCTTCAGGTTAGGTTAGGTTTTAGCTTAGTTTGAGGGAGTAAGTTTAGGGCTACTGTTAGTTTTCAGTTCAGTGTTACGGTTGGACTTAGCGTGAGGGTCAGGTTAGGGTTGGGGTTCAGCTTAAGGTGTCCGCCTAGGGTTAGGGTTAGGTGTATGGTTTGATTTAGGCTTCAGGTTAGGTTAGGTTTGAAGTTAGTTTGAGGGAGTAAGTTTAGGGCTACTGTTAGTTTTTGGTTCGGTGTTACGTTTGGAGTTAGCGTGAGAGTCCGGTTAGTGTTGGGGTTGAGCTTAAGGTGTCCGCCTAGGGTTAGGGTTAGGTCTGTGGTTTGAGTTAGGCTTCAGGTTAGGTTAGGTTTGAACCTAGTTTGAGGGAGTAAGTTTAGGGCTACTCTTAGTTTTCGGGTAACTTTTATGGTTGGAGTTAGCGTCAGGGCCAGTTTGGGGTTGGGGTTGAGATTAAGGTGTCCACCTAGGGTTAGGGTTAGGTGTATGGTTTGATTTAGGCTTCAGGTAAGTTTAGGTTTGAAGTTAGTTTGAGGGAGTAAGTTTAGGGCTACTGTTAGTTTTCGTTTAACTGTTACGTTTGGAGTAAGCGTCAGGGTCATGTTAGGGTGGGGGTTAAAAATAAGGTGTCCGCCTAGGGTTAGGGTTAGGTCTATGATTTGATTTAGGCTTCAGGTTAGGTTAGGTTTGAACTTGGTTTGAGGGAGTCAGTTTAGGGCTACTGTTAGTTTTCGGTTAACTGTTACGGTTGGAGTAAGCGTCAGGTTCACGTTAGGTTTGGGGTTGAGCTTATGGTGTCCGCCTAGGGTTAGGGTTAGGTGTATGTTTTGATTTAGGCTTCATGTTAGGTTAGGTTTGAACTTAGTTTGAGGGAGTAAGTTTAGGGCTACTGTAAATTTTCGGTTCAGTGTTACTGTTGGACTTAGCGTGAGGGTCAGGTTAGGGTTGGGGTTGAGCTTAAGATGTCCGCCTAGGGTTAGGGTTAGGTCTATGGTTTCATTTAGGCTTCAGGTAAGGTTAGGATAGAACTTAGTTTGAGGGAGTAAGTTTAGGTCTACTGGTAGTTTTCGGTTCAGTGTTACAGTTGGAGATAGCGTCAGGGTCAGGTTATGGTTGGTGTTGAGCTTCATGTGTTGCTAGGGTTAGGGTTAGGTCTATGTTTTGAGATAGGCTTCAGGTTAGGTTAGGTTTGAACTTAGTTTGAGGGAGTAAGTTTAGGGCTACGGTTAGTTTTCGGTTCAGTGTTACGGTTGGACTTAGCGTGAGGGTCAGGTTAGGGTTGGGGTTGAGCTTAAGGTGTCCGCCTAGGGTTAGGGTTAGGTGTATGGTTTGCTTTAGGCTTCAGGTTAGGTTAGGTTTGAACTTAGTTTGAGAGAGTAAGTTTAGGGCTACTGTTAGTTTTCGGGTAACTGTTACGATTGGAGTTAGCGTCAGGGAAGGTTATGTTTGGGGTTGAGCTTAAGGTGTCTGCCTAGGGTTACAGTTAGGTGTATTGTTCGATTTAGGCTTCAGGTTAGGTTATGGTTGAACTAAGTTTGAGGGAGTAAGTTTAGGGCTACTGTTAGTTTTTCGGGTAACTGTTACGGTTGGAATTAGCATCAGGGCCAGGTTAGGGTTGGGGTTGAGCTTAAGGTGTCCGCCTAGGGTTAGGGTTAGGTGTATGGTTTGATTTAGGCTTCAGGTTAGGTTATGGTTGAACTTAGTTTGAGGGAGTAAGTTTAGGGCTACTGTTAGTTTTCGGTTAACTGTTACAGTTGGAGTAAGCGTCAGAGTCAGGTTAGGTTTGGGGTTGAAGTTAAGGTGTCCGCCTAGGGTTAGGGTTAGGTGTATGGTTTGATTTAGGCTTCAGGTTAGGTTAGGTTTGAACTTAGTTTGAGGGTGTAAGTTTAAGGCTACTGTTAGTTTTCGGTTAAGTGTTACGGTTGGAGATAGCGTCAGGGTCAGGTTAAGGTTGGGGTTGAGCTTCAGGTGTCGGCCTACTGTTAGGGTTAGGTCTATGATTTGAGTTAGGCTTCAGGTTAGGTTAGGTTTGAACTTAATTTGAGCGAGTAACTTTAGGGCTACGCTTAGTTTTCGGTTCACTGATATGGTTGGAGTTAGCCTGGAGGTCAGGTTAGGGTTGGGGTTCAGCTTAAGGTGTCCGCCTAGGGTTAGGGTTAGGTGTATGGTTTGATTTAGGCTTCAGGTTAGGTTAGGTTTGAACTTAGTTTGAGGGAGTAAGTTTAGGGCTACTGGTAGTTTTCGGTTCAGTGTTACGGTTTGAGATAGCGTCAGGGTCAGGTTATGGTTGGGGTTGAGCTTCAGTTGTCCGCCTTGGGTTAGGGTTAGGTCTATGTTTTGAGTTAGGCTTCAGGTTAGGTTAGGTTTTAGCTTAGTTTGAGGGAGTAAGTTTAGGGCTACTGTTAGTTTTCAGTTCAGTGTTACGGTTGGACTTAGCGTGAGGGTCAGGTTAGGGTTGGGGTTCAGCTTAAGGTGTCCGCCTAGGGTTAGGGTTAGGTGTATGGTTTGATTTAGGCTTCAGGTTAGGTTAGGTTTGAAGTTAGTTTGAGGGAGTAAGTTTAGGGCTACTGTTAGTTTTTGGTTCGGTGTTACGTTTGGAGTTAGCGTGAGAGTCCGGTTAGTGTTGGGGTTGAGCTTAAGGTGTCCGCCTAGGGTTAGGGTTAGGTCTGTGGTTTGAGTTAGGCTTCAGGTTAGGTTAGGTTTGAACCTAGTTTGAGGGAGTAAGTTTAGGGCTACTCTTAGTTTTCGGGTAACTTTTATGGTTGGAGTTAGCGTCAGGGCCAGTTTGGGGTTGGGGTTGAGATTAAGGTGTCCACCTAGGGTTAGGGTTAGGTGTATGGTTTGATTTAGGCTTCAGGTAAGTTTAGGTTTGAAGTTAGTTTGAGGGAGTAAGTTTAGGGCTACTGTTAGTTTTCGTTTAACTGTTACGTTTGGAGTAAGCGTCAGGGTCATGTTAGGGTGGGGGTTAAAAATAAGGTGTCCGCCTAGGGTTAGGGTTAGGTCTATGATTTGATTTAGGCTTCAGGTTAGGTTAGGTTTGAACTTGGTTTGAGGGAGTCAGTTTAGGGCTACTGTTAGTTTTCGGTTAACTGTTACGGTTGGAGTAAGCGTCAGGTTCACGTTAGGTTTGGGGTTGAGCTTATGGTGTCCGCCTAGGGTTAGGGTTAGGTGTATGTTTTGATTTAGGCTTCATGTTAGGTTAGGTTTGAACTTAGTTTGAGGGAGTAAGTTTAGGGCTACTGTAAATTTTCGGTTCAGTGTTACTGTTGGACTTAGCGTGAGGGTCAGGTTAGGGTTGGGGTTGAGCTTAAGATGTCCGCCTAGGGTTAGGGTTAGGTCTATGGTTTCATTTAGGCTTCAGGTAAGGTTAGGATAGAACTTAGTTTGAGGGAGTAAGTTTAGGTCTACTGGTAGTTTTCGGTTCAGTGTTACAGTTGGAGATAGCGTCAGGGTCAGGTTATGGTTGGTGTTGAGCTTCATGTGTTGCTAGGGTTAGGGTTAGGTCTATGTTTTGAGATAGGCTTCAGGTTAGGTTAGGTTTGAACTTAGTTTGAGGGAGTAAGTTTAGGGCTACGGTTAGTTTTCGGTTCAGTGTTACGGTTGGACTTAGCGTGAGGGTCAGGTTAGGGTTGGGGTTGAGCTTAAGGTGTCCGCCTAGGGTTAGGGTTAGGTGTATGGTTTGCTTTAGGCTTCAGGTTAGGTTAGGTTTGAACTTAGTTTGAGAGAGTAAGTTTAGGGCTACTGTTAGTTTTCGGGTAACTGTTACGATTGGAGTTAGCGTCAGGGAAGGTTATGTTTGGGGTTGAGCTTAAGGTGTCTGCCTAGGGTTACAGTTAGGTGTATTGTTCGATTTAGGCTTCAGGTTAGGTTATGGTTGAACTAAGTTTGAGGGAGTAAGTTTAGGGCTACTGTTAGTTTTTCGGGTAACTGTTACGGTTGGAATTAGCATCAGGGCCAGGTTAGGGTTGGGGTTGAGCTTAAGGTGTCCGCCTAGGGTTAGGGTTAGGTGTATGGTTTGATTTAGGCTTCAGGTTAGGTTATGGTTGAACTTAGTTTGAGGGAGTAAGTTTAGGGCTACTGTTAGTTTTCGGTTAACTGTTACAGTTGGAGTAAGCGTCAGAGTCAGGTTAGGTTTGGGGTTGAAGTTAAGGTGTCCGCCTAGGGTTAGGGTTAGGTGTATGGTTTGATTTAGGCTTCAGGTTAGGTTAGGTTTGAACTTAGTTTGAGGGTGTAAGTTTAAGGCTACTGTTAGTTTTCGGTTAAGTGTTACGGTTGGAGATAGCGTCAGGGTCAGGTTAAGGTTGGGGTTGAGCTTCAGGTGTCGGCCTACTGTTAGGGTTAGGTCTATGATTTGAGTTAGGCTTCAGGTTAGGTTAGGTTTGAACTTAATTTGAGCGAGTAACTTTAGGGCTACTCTTAGTTTTCGGTTCACTGATATGGTTGGAGTTAGCCTGGAGGTCAGGTTAGGGTTGGGGTTCAGCTTAAGGTGTCCGCCTAGGGTTAGGGTTAGGTGTATGGTTTGATTTAGGCTTCAGGTTAGGTTAGGTTTGAACTTAGTTTGAGGGAGTAAGTTTAGGGCTACTGTTAGTTTTCGGTTCAGTGTTTTTGTTGGAGTTAGCGAGAGGGTCAGGTTAGGGTTGGGGCTGAGCTTAAGGTGTCCGCCTAGGGTTAGGGTTAGGGATATGGTTTTGGTTAGGCTTCAGGTTAGGTTAGATTTGAACTTAGTTTGAGGGAGTAAGTTTAGGGCTACTGTTAGTTTTCGGTTCAGTGTTACGGTTGGACTTAGCGTGAGGGTCAGGTTAGGGTAGGGGTTGAGCTTAAGGTGTCCGCCTAGGGTTAGGGTTAGGTGTATGGTTTGATTTAGGCTTCAGGTTAGGTTAGGTTTGAACTTAGTTTGAGAGAGTAAATTTAGAGCTACTGTTAGTTTTCGGGTAACTGTTACGATTGGAGTTGGCGTCACGGCCAGGTTTTGTTTGGGGTTGAGCTTAAGGTGTCCGCCTAGGGTTACGGTTAGGTGTACGGTTCGATTTAGGCTTCAGGTTAGTTTAGGATTGAACTTAGTTTGAGGGCGTAAGTTTAGGGATACTGTTAGTTTTCTGTTCAGTATTATGGTTGGAGTTAGCGTCAGGGTCATGTTAGGGTTGGGGTTAGCTTGAGGTGTCCACCTAGGGTTAGGGTTAGGTCTATGGTTTGAGTTAGGCTTCAGGTTAGGTAAGGTTTGAACTTAGTTTGAGGGAGTAAGTTTAGGGCTACTGGCAGTTTTCGGTTCAGTGTTACGGTTGGTGTTAGCGTGAGGGTCAGGTTAGGGTTGGGGTTGAGCTTAAGGTGTCCGCCTAGGGTTAGGGTTAGGTCTGTGGTTTGAGTTAGGCTTCAGGTTAGGTTAGGTTTGAACTTAGTTTGAGAGAGTAAGTTTAGGGCTACTGTTAGTTTTCGGTTCAGTGTTACGGTTGGAGTTAGCGTGAGGGTCAGGTTAGGGTTGGGGTTGAGCTTAAGGTGTCCGCATAGGGTTAGGGTTAGGTGTATGTTTTGATTTAGGCTTCATGTTAGGTTAGGTTTGAACTTAGTTTGAGGGAGTAAGTTTAGGGCTACTGTTAGTTTTCGGTTAACTGTTACGGTTGGAGTAAGCGTCAAGGTCAGGTTAGGGTTGGGGTTAAGCTTAAGTTGTCCGCCTAGGGTTAGGGTTAGGTCTATTGTTTGAGTTAGTAAGTTTAGGGCTACTCTTAATTTTCGGGTAACTCTGACTGTTGGAGTTAGTGTCAGGTCCAGGTTAGGTTTGGGGTTGAGCTTAAGGTGTCTGCCTAGGGTTTGGGTTAGGTCTATGGTTTCGTTTAGGCTTCAGGTAAGGTTAGGATTGAACTTAGTTTCAGGGAGAAAGTTTAGGGCTACTGGTAGTTTTCGGTTCAGTGTTACAGTTGGAGATAGCGTCAGTGTCAGGTTATGGTTGGGGTTGAGCTTCAGGTGTCAGCCTAGACTTAGGGTTAGGTGTATGGTTTGAGTTAGGCTTCAGGTTAGGTTAGGTTTGAACTTAGTTTGAGGGAGTAAGTTTAGGGCTACTGTTAGTTTTCGGTTCAGTGTTACGGTTGGACTTAGCGTGAGGGTCAGGTTAGGGTTGGGGTTGAGCTTAAGCTGTCCGCCTAGGGTTAGGGTTAGGTCTATGGTTTCATTTAGGCTTTAGGTTAGGTTAGGATTGAAGTTAGTTTGAGGGAGTAAGTTTAGGGCTACTGTTAGTTTTTGATTCAGTGTTACGGTTGGATTTAACCTCAGGGTCAGGTTATGGTTGGGGTTAAGCTTAAGGTGTCCGCCTAGGGTTAAGGTTAGGTCTATTGTTTGATTTAGGCTTCAGGTTAGGTTAGGTTTGAACTTAGTTTGAGGGAGTAAGTTTAGGGCTACTGTTAGTTTTCGGTTCAGTGTTACGGTTGGAGTTAGCGTGAGGGTCAGGTTAGGGTTGGGTTTGAACTTCAGGTGTCCGCCTAGGGTTAGGGTTAGGTGTATGGTTTGAGTAAGCCTTCAGGATAGGTTAGGTTTGAACCTAGTCTGAGGGAGTAAGATTAGGGCTACTGTTAGTTTTCAGTTCAGTGTTACGGTTGGAGTTAGCGTGAGGTTCAGGTTAGGGTTGAGGTTGAGCTTAAGGTGTCCGCCTAGGGTTAGGGTTAGGTGTATGGTTTGAGTTAGGCTTCCGGTTAGGTTAGGTTTGAACTTAGTCTGAGGGAGTAAGATTACGGCTACTGTTTGTTTTCGGTTCAGTGATATGGCTGGAGTTAGCCTGGAGGTCAGGTTAGGGTTGGGGTTGAGCTTAAGGTGTCCGCCTAGGGTTAGGGTTAGGTGTATGGTTTGATTTAGGCTTAAGGTTAGGTTAGGTTTGAACTTAGTTTAAGGGTGTAAGTTTAGGGCTACTGTTAGTTTTCGGTTAAGTGTTACGGTTGGAGATAGCGTCAGGGTCAGGTTAGGGTTGGGGTTGAGCTTCAGGTGTCCGCCTACTATTAGGGTTAGGTCTATGATTTGAGTTAGGCTTCAGGTTAGGTTAGGTTTGAACTTAATTTGAGCGAGTAAGTTTAGGGCTACTCTTAGTTTTCGGTTCACTGATATGGTTGGAGTTAGCCTGGAGGTTAGGTTAGGGTTGGGGTTCATCTTAAGGTGTCCGCCTAGGGTTAAGGTTAGGTGTATGGTTTGATTTAGGCTTCAGGTTAGGTTAGGTTTGAACTTAGTTTGAGGGAGTAACTTTAGGGCTACTGTTAGTTTCGGTTCAGTGTTTTTGTTGGAGTTAGCGTGAGGTTCAGGTTAGGGTTGGGGCTGAGCGTAAGGTGTCCGCCTAGGGTTAGGGTTAGGTCTGTGGTTTGTGTTAGACTTCAGGTTAGGTTAGGTTTGAACTTAGTTTGAAGGAGTAAGTTTGGGGCTACTGTTAGTTTTCGGTTCAGTGTTACGGTTGGAGATAGCGTCAGGGTCAAGTTAGGCTTGGGGTTGAGATTCAGGTGTCCGCCTAGGGTTAGGGTTAGGTCTATGGTTTGAGTTAGGCTTCAGGTTAGGTTAGGTTTGAACTTAGTTTGAGGGAGTAAGTTTAGGGCTACTGTTAGTTTTCAGTTCAGTGTTACGGTTGGAGTTAGCGTGAGGGTCAGGTTAGGGTTGGGTTTGAACGTCAGGTGTCCGCCTAGGGTTAGGGTTAGGTGTATGGTTTGATTTAGGATTCAGGTTAGGTTAGGTTTGAACTTAGTTAGAGGCAGTAAGTTTAGGGCTACTGTTAGTTTTCGGTTAAGTGTTATGGTTGGAGTAAGCGTCAGGGTCAGGTTAGGTTTTGGGTTGAGCTTAATGTGTCCGCCTAGGTTTAGGGTTAGGTGTATGGTTTGATTTAGGATTCAGGTTAGGTTAGGTTTGAACTTAGTTTGAGGAAGTAAGTTTAGGGCTACTGTTAGTTTTCGTTTAAGTGTTACGGTTGGAGTAAGCGTCACGGTTAGGTTAGGGTGGGGGTTAAGCATAAGGTGTCCGCCTAGGCTTAGGGTTAGGTCTATGGCTTCATTTAGGCTTTAGGTTAGGTTAGGATTGAACTTAGTTTGAGGGAGTAAGTTTAGGGATACTGTTAGTTTTCGGTTCAGTGTTCCGGTTGGATTTAGCCTCAGGGTCAGGTTAGGGTTGGGGTGAAGCTTAAGGTGTCCGCCTAGGTTTAGGGTTAGGTCTATTGTTTGAGTTAGGCTTCACGTTAGCTTAGGTTTGAACTTAGTTTGAGGGAGTAAGTTTAGGGGTACTGTTAGTTTTCGGTTCAGTGTTATGGTTGGAGTTAGCGTGAGGGTCAGGTTAGGTTTGGGGTTGAGCTTAAGGTGTCCGCCTAGGGTTAGGGTTAGGTCTGTGGTTTGAGTTAGGCTTCAGGTTAGGTTAGGTTTGAACTTAGTTTGAAGGTGTAAGTTTAGGGCTACTGTTAGTTTTCGGTTCAGTGTTACGGTTGGAGATAGAGTCATGGTCAAGTTAGGGTTGGGATTAAGATTCAGGTGTCCGCCTAGGGTTAGGGTTAGGTCTATGGTTTGAGTTAGGCTTCAGGTTAGGTTAGGTTTGAACTTAGTTTGAGGGAGTAAGTTTAGGCCTATTTTATTTTTCGGTTCAGTGTTACGGTTGAATATAGCCTCAGGGTCAGGTTAGGGTTGGGGTCAAGCTTAAGGTGTCCGCCTAGGGTTAGGGTTAGGTCGATTGTTTGAGTTAGGCTTCAGGTTAGGTTAGGTTTGAACTTAGTTTGAGGGAGTAAGTTGAGGGCTACTGTTAGTTTTCGGTTCAGTGTTACGGTTGGAGATAGCGTGAGGGTCAGGTTAGGGTTGGGGTTGAGCTTCAGGTGTCCGCCTAGGGTTAGGGTTAGGTGTATGGTTTAATTTAGACTTCAGGTTAGGTTAGGTTTGAACTTAGTTTGAAGGAGTAAGTTTAGGTCTACTGTTATTTTTCGGGAAACTGTTACGGTTGGAATTAGCATCAGGGTCAGGTTAGGGTTGGGGTTGAGATTAAGGTGTCTGTCTAGGGTTAAGGTTAGGTGTATGGTTTGATTTAGGCTTCAGGTTAGGTTAGGTTTGAAGTTAGTTTGAAGGAGTAAGTTTAGGGCTACTGTTAGTTTTCAGTTAACTGTTACAGTTGGAGTAAGCGTCAGGGACAGGGTATGGTGGGGGTTAAGCATAAGGTGTCCCGCCTAGGGTTAGGGTTAGGTCTATGGTTTGAGTTAGGCTTCAGGTTAGGTTAGGTTTGAACTTAGTTTGAGGGAGTCAGTTTAGGGCTACTGTTAGTTTTCGGTTAACTGTTACGTTTGGAGTAAGCGTCAGGGTCAGGTTAGGTTTGGGGTTGAGCTTTAGGTGTCCGCCTAGGGTTAGGGTTAGGTGTATGGTTTGATTTAGGCTTAAGGTTAGGTTAGGTTTGAAATTAGTTTGAGGGAGTAAGTTTAGGGCTACTGTTAGTTTTAGGTTCAGTGTTACGGTTGGAGTTAGCGTGAGGGTCAGGTTAGGGTTGGGTTTGAGCTTCAGGTGTCCGCCTAGGGTTAGGGTTAGGTCTATTGTTTCATTTAGGCTTCAGGTTAGGTTAGGATTCAACGTAGTTTGAGGGAGTAAGTTTAGGGCTAATGTTAGTTTTCGGTTCAGTGTTACGGTTGGATTTAGCCTCAGGGTCAGGTTAGGGTTGGGGTTAAGCTTAAGGTGTCCGCCTATGTTTAGGGTTAGGTCTATTTTTTGAGTTAGGCTTCAGGTTAGGTTAGGTTTGAACTTAGTTTGAGGGAGTAAGTTTAGGGCTACTGTTAGTTTTCGTGTAACTGTTACGGTTGGAGTAAGCTTCAGGGTCAGGTTAGGGTGGGGGTTAAGAATAAGGTGTCCGCCTAGGGTTAGGGTTAGGTCTATGGTTTCATTTAGGCTTCAGGTTAGGTTAGGATTCAACTTAGTTTGAGGGAGTAAGTTTAGGGCTACTGTTAGTTTTCGGTTCAGTGTTACGGTTGAATTTAGCCTCAGGGTCAGGTTAGGGTTGGGGTTAAGCTTAAGGTGTCCGCCTAGGGTTAGTGTTAGGTCTATTGTTTGAGTTAGGCTTCAGGTTAGGTTAGGTTTGAATTTAGTTTGAGGGAGTAAGTTTAGGGCTACTGTTCGTTTTTGGTTCAGTGTTACGTTTGGAGTTAGTGTGAGGGTCCGGTTAGGGTTGGGGTTGAGCTTAAGGTGTCCGCCTAGGGTTAGGGTTAGGTCTGTGGTTTGAGTTAGGCTTCAGGTTAGGTTAGGTTTGAACTTAGTTTGAGGCAGTACCTTTAGGGCTACTCTTAATTTTCGGGTAACTCTTACTGTTGGAGTTAGTTTCAGGGCCAGGTTAGGGTTGGGGTTGAGCTTAAGGTGTCGGCATAGGGATAGGGTTAGGTCTATGGTTTGAGTTAGGCTTCAGGTTAGGTTAGGTTTGAACTTAGTTTTAGGGAGTAAGTTTAGGGCTACTGGTAGTTTTCGGTTCAGTGTTACGGTTGGAGATAGCGTCAGGGTCAGGTTATGGTTGGGGTTGAGCTTCAGGTGTCTGCCTAGGGTTAGGGTTAGGTGTATGGTTTGATTTAGGCTTCAGGTTAGTTTAGGTTTAAACTTAGTTTGAGGGAGTAAGTTTAGGGCTACTGTTAGTTTTCGGGTAACTGTTACGATTGGAGTAGCGTCAGGGCCACGTTATGGTTGGGGTTGAGCTTAAGGTATCCGCCTAGGGTTACGGTTAGGTGTAAGGTTTGATTTAGGCTTCAGGTTAGGTTATGTTTGAACTTAGTTAGAGGGAGTAAGTTTAGGGCTACTGTTATTTTTCGGTTAACTGTTATGGTTGGAGTAAGCGTCAGGGTCAGGTTAGGTTTGGGGTTGAGTTTAAGGTGTCCGCCTAGGGTTAGGGTTAGGTGCATGGTTTGATTTAGGCTTCAGGTTAGGTTAGGTTTGAACTTAGTTTGAGGGAGTAAGTTTAGGGCTACTGTTAGTTTTCTGTTCAGTGTTACGGTTGGAGTTATCGTGAGGGTCAGGTTAGGGTTGGGGTTGAGCTTAAGGTGTCCGCCTAGGGTTAGGTTTAGGTCTGTGGTTTGAGTTAGGCTTCACGTTAGGTTAGGTTTGAACTTAGTTTGAAGGTGTAAGTTTAGGGCTACTGTTAGTTTTCGGTTCAGTGTTACGGTTGGAGATAGAGTCATGGTCAAGTTAGGGTTGGGATTAAGATTCAGGTGTCCGCCTAGGGTTAGGGTTAGGTCTATGGTTTGAGTTAGGCTTCAGGTTAGGTTAGGTTTGAACTTAGTTTGAGGGAGTAAGTTTAGGCCTATTTTATTTTTCGGTTCAGTGTTACGGTTGAATTTAGCCTAGGGTCAGGTTAGGGTTGGGGTCAAGCTTAAGGTGTACGCCTAGGGTTAGGGTTAGGTCTATTGTTTGAGTTAGGCTTCAGGTTAGGTTAGGTTTGAACTTAGTTTGAGAGAGTAAGTTTAGGCCTACTGTTAGTTTTCGGTTCAGTGTTACGCTTGGATTTAGCCTCAGGGTCTGGTTAGGGTTGGGGTTAAGCTTAAGTTGTCCGCCTAGCGTTAGGGTTAGGTCTATTGTTTGAGTTAGGCTTCAGGTTAGGTTAGGTTTGAATTTAGTTTGAGGGAGTAAGTTTAGGGCTACTGTTCCTTTTTGGTTCAGTGTTACGTTTGGAGTTAGTGTGAGGGTCCGGTTAGGGTTGGGGTTGAGCTTAAGGTGTCTGCCTAGGGTTAGGGTTATGTGTATGGTTTCATTTAGGCTCAAGGTTAGGTTAGGTTTGAACTTAGTTTGAGAGAGTAAGTTTAGGGCTACTGTTAGTTTTCGTTTAACTGTTACGGTTGGAGTAAGCGTCAGGGTCAGGGTAGGGTGGGTGTTAAGCATAAGGTGTCTGCCTAGGGTTAGGGTTAGCTCTATGGTTTCATTTAGGCTTCAGGTTAGGTTAGGATTGAACTTAGTTTGAGGGAGTAAGTTTAGGGCTACTGTTAGTTTTCGGTTCAGTGTTACGGTTGGATTTAGCCTCAGGGTCAGGTTAGGGTTGGGGTTAAGCTTAAGGTGTCCACCTAGGGTTAGGGTTAGGTCTATTGTTTGTGTTAGCCTTCAGGTTATGTTAGGATCGAACTTAGTTTGAGGGAATAAGTTTAGGGCTACTGTTAGTTTTCGGTTCCGTGTTACGTTTGGAGTTAGCGTGAGGGTCAGGTTAGGGTTGGGGTTGAGCTTAAGGTGTCCGCCTAGGGTTAGGGTTAGGTCTGTGGTTTGAGTTAGGCTTCAGTTTAGGTTAGGTTTGAACTTAGTTTGAGGGAGTAAGTTTAGGGCTACTGTTTGTTTTCGGTTCAGTGTTACGGTTGGAGTTAGGGTGAGGTTCAGGATAGGGTTGGGATTGAGCTTAAGGTTTCGCCTAGGGTTAGGGTTAGGTCTGTGGTTTGAGTTAGGCTTCAGGTTAGGTTAGGTTTGAACTGAGTTTGGGGAGTAAATTTAGGGCTACTGTTAGTTTTCGGTTCAGTGTTATGGTTGGAGTTAGCGTGAGGGTCAGGTTAGGGTTGGGGTTGAGCTTAAGGTGTCCGCCTAGGGTTAGGGTTAGGTCTGTGGTTTGAGTTACGCTTCAGGTTAGGTTAGGTTTGAACTTAGTTTGAGGGAGTAAGTTTAGGGCTACTGTTAGTTTTCGTTTAACTGTTACGGTTGGAGTAAGCGTCAGGGTCAGGTTAGGGTGGGGGTTAAGCATAAGGTGTCCACCTAGGGTTAGGGGTAGGTCTATGGTTTCATTTAGGCTTCAGGTTAGGTTAGGATTGAACTTAGTTTGAGGGAGTAAGTTTAGGGCTACTGTTAGTTTTCGGTTCAGTGTTACGGTTTGATTTATCCTCAGGGTCAGGTTAGGGTTGGGATTAAGCTTAAGGTGTCCGCCTAGGGTTAGGGTTAGGTCTATTGTTTGAGTTAGGCTTCAGGTTAGGTTAGGTTTGAACTTAGTTTGAGGGAGTAAGTTTAGGGCTACTGTTATTTTTCGGTTCAGTGTTACGGTTGGAGTTAGCTTGAGGGTCAGGTTAGGGTTGGGGTTGAGCTTAAGGTGTCCGCCTAGGGTTAGGGTTAGGTCTGTGGTTTGAGTTAGGCTTCAGGTTAGGTTAGGTTTGAACTTAGTTTGAGGGAGTAAGTTTAGGGCTACTGTTAGTTTTCGGTTCAGTGTTACGGTTTGAGATAGCGTCAGGGTCAAGTTAGGGTTGGGGTTGAGTATTCAGGTGTCCGCCTAGGGTTAGGGTTAGGGTCTATGGTTTGAGTTAGGCTTCAGGTTAGGTTAGGTATGAACTTAGTTTGAGGGAGTAAGTTTAGGGCTATTGCATTTTTCGGTTCAGTGTTACGGTTGAATTTAGCCTCAGGGTCAGGTTAGGGTTGGGGTTAAGCTTAAGGTGTCCGCCTACGGTTAGGGTTAGGTCGATTGTTTGAGTTAGGCTTCAGGTTAGGTAAGGTTCGAACTTAGTTTGAGGGAATAAGTTTAGGGCTACTGTTAGTTTTCAGTTCAGTGTTACAGTTGGAGTTAGCGTGAGGGTCAGGTTAGCGTTGGGGTTGAGCTTAAGGTGTCCGCCTAGGTTTAGGTTTAGGTCTGTGATTTGAGTTAGGCTTCAGGTTAGGTTAGGTTTGAACTTAGTTTTAGGGAGTAAGTTTAGGGCTACTCTTAGTTTTCAGTTCAGTGTTACGGTTGGAGATAGCGTCAGGGTCAGGTTAGGGTTGGGGTTGAGCTTCAGGTGTCGGCCTAGGGTTAGGGTTAGGTCTATGGTTTGAGTTAGGCTTCAGGTTAGGTTAGGTTTGAACTTAGTTTGAGGGAGTAAGTTTAGGGCTACTGTTAGTTTTAGGTTCAGTGTTACGGTTGGAGTTAGCATGAGGGTCAGGTTAGGGTTGGGTTTTGAGCTTCAGGTGTCCTCCCAGGGTTAGGGTTAGGTCTGTGGTTTGAGTTAGGCTTCAGGTTAGGTTAGGTTTGAACTTAGTTATAGGGAGTAAGTTTAGGGCTACTGTTAGATTTCGGGTAACTGTTACGGTTTGTGTTAGCGTCACGGCCAGGTTAGGATTGGGGTTGAGCTTAAGGTGTCCGCCTAGGGTTAGGTTTAGGTGTATGATTTGATTTAGGCTTTAGGTTAGGTTACGTTTGAACTTAGTTTGAGGGAGTAAGTTTAGGGCTACTATTAGTTTTCGGTTCAGTATTATGGTTGGAGTTAGCGTCAGGGTCAGGTTAGGTTTGGGGTTAGCTTGAGGTGTCCGCCTAGGGTTAGGGTTAGGTCCATGGTTTGATTTAGGCTCCAGGTTAGGTTACATTTGAGCTTAGTTTGAGGGAGTAAGTTTAGGGCTACTGTTAGTTTTCGGTTCAGTGTTACGGTTGGAGATAGCGTCAGGGTCAGGTTAGGGTTGGAGTTGAGCTTAAGGTGTCAGCCTAGGGTTAGGGTTAGGTCTGTGGTTTGATTTATGCTTCAGGTTAAGTTACGTTTGAACTTAGTTTGAGTGAGTAAGTTTAGGGCTACTGTTAGTTTTCGGTTCAGTGTTACGGTTGGAGATAGCGTCAGGGTCAGGTTAGGGTTGAGGTTGAGCTTCAGGTGTCCGCCTATTGTTAGGGTTAGGGTCTATGATTTGAGTTAGGCTTCAGGTTAGGTTAGGTTTGAACTTAGTTTGAGCGAGTAAGTTTAGGGCTACTCTTAGTTTTCGGTTCACTGATATGGGTGGAGTTAGCCTGGAGGTCAGGTTAGGGTTGGGGTTCATCTTAAGGTGTCCGCCTAGGGTTAGGGTTAGGTGTATGGTTTGATTTAGGCTTCAGGTTAGGTGAGGTTTGACTTAGTTTGAGGGAGTAAGTTTAGGGCTACTGTTAGTTTTCGTTCAGTGTTTTTGTTGGAGTTAGCGTGAGGGTCAGGTTAGGGTTGGGGCTGAGCTTAAGGTGTCCGCCTAGGGTTAAGGTTAGGTCTGTGGTTTGAGTTAGACTTCAGGTTAGGTTAGGTTTGAACTTAGTTTGAGGGAGTAAGTTTAGGGCTACTGTTAGTTTTCGGGAAATTGTTACGGTTGGAGTTAGCGTCAGGGCCAGGTTAGGCTTGGGCTTGAGATTTAGGTGTCCGCCTAGGGTTAGTGTTAGGTGTATGGTTTCATTTAGTCTGAAGGTTAGGTTAGGTTTGAAGTTAGTTTGATGGAGTAACTTTAGGGCTACAGTTAGTTTTCGGTTAACTGTTACACTTGGAGTAAGCGTCAGGGTCAGTTTAGGGTGGGGGTTAAGCATAAGGTGTCCACCTAGGGTTAGGGTTAGTCTAAGATTTGATTTAGGCTTCAGGTTAGTTTAGGTTGGAACTTAGTTTGAGGGAGTCAGTTTAGGGCTACTGTTAGTTTTCGGTTAACTGTTAAGGTTGGTGTAAGTGTCAGGGTCAGATTAGGTTTGGGGTTTAGCTTAAGGTATCTGCCTAGGGTTAGGGTTAGGTGTATGGTTTTATTTAGGCTTCAGGTTAGGATAGGTTTGAACTCAGTTTGAGGGAGTAAGTTTAGGGCTACTGTTAGTTTTCGTTTAACTGTTACGGTTGGAGTAAGCGTCAGGGTCAGGTTTGGGTGGGGGTTAAACATAAGATGTCCGCCTAGGGTTAGGGTTAGGTCTATGGTTTCATTTAGGCTTCAGGTTAGGTTAGGATTAAACTTAGTATGAGGGAATAAGTTTAGGGCTACTGTTAGTTTTCGGTTAACTGTTACGGTTGGAGTAAGCGTCAGGGTCAGGTTAGGTTTGGGGTTGAGCTTAAGGTGTCCGCCTAGGGTTAGGGTAAGGTCTATGGTTTCATTTAGGCTTCAGGTTAGGTTACGATTGAACTTAGTTTGAGGGAGTAAGTTTAGGGCTACTGTTAGTTTTCGGTTGAGTGTTACGGTTGGATTTAGCCTCCGGGTCAGTTTAGGTTTGGGGTTAAGCTTCAGGTGTCCGCCTAGGGTTAGGGTTAGGTCTATTGTTTGAGTTAGGCTTCAGGTTAGGTTAGGTTTGAACTTAGTTTTAGGGAGTAAGTTTAGGGCTACTGTTAATTTTTGGTTCAGTGTTACGTTTAGAGTTAGCGTGAGGGTCCGGTTAGGGTTGGGGTTGAGCTTAAGGTGTCCGCCTAGGGCTAGGGTTAGGTCTGTGGTTTGAGTTAGACTTCAGGTTAGGTTAGGTTTGAACTTACTTTGAGGGAGTAAGTTTAGGGCTACTCTTAGTTTACGGGTAACTGTTACTGTTGGAGTTAGTTTCAGAGCCACGTTAGGGTTGGGGTTGAGCTTAAGGTGTCCGCCTAGGGTTAGGGTTAAGTCTATGGTTTCATTTAGGCTTCAGGTAAGGTTAGGATTGAACTTAGTTTGAGGGAGTAAGTTTAGGGCTACTGGTAGTTTTCGGTTCAGTGTTACTGTTGGAGATAGCGTCAGGGTCAGGTTATGGTTGGTGTTGAGCTTCAGGTGTCCGCCTAGTGTTAGGGTTAGGTCTATGGTTTGAGTTAAGCTTCAGGTTAGGTTAGGTTTGAACTTAGTTTGAGAGAGTAAGTTTAGGGTTAATGTTAGTTTTCGGGTAACTGTTACGATTGGAGTTGGCGTCAGGTCCAGGTTATGTTTGGGATTGAGCTTAAGGTGTCCGCCTAGGGTTACGGTTAGGTGTATGGTTCGATTTAGGCTTCAGGTTAGGTTAGGAATGAACTTAGTTGAGGGAGTAAGTTTAGGGCTACTGTTAATTTTCTGTTCAGTATTATGGTTGGAGTTAGCGTCAGGGTCAGGTTCGGGTTGGGGTTAGCTTGAGGTGTCCACCTAGGGTTAGGGTTAGGTCTATGGATTGCGTTAGGCTTCAGGTTAGGTTAGGTTTGAACTTAGTTTGAGAGAGTAAGTTTAGGGCTACTGTTAGTTTTCGGTTCAGTGTTACGGTTGGAGTTAGCGTGAGGGTCAGGTGAGGGTTGGGTTGAGCTTAAGGTGTCCGCCTAGGGTTAGGGTTAGGTGTATGGTTTGATTTAGGCTTCAGGTTAGGTTAGGTTTGAACTTAGTTTGAGTGAGTAAGTTTAGGGCTACTGGGAGTTTTCGGTTCAGTGTTACGGTTGGAGATAGCGTCAGGGTCAGGTTATGGTTGGGGTTGAGCTTCAGGTGTCCGCCTAGGGTTAGGGTTCGGTCTATGGTTTGAGTTAGGCTTCAGGTTAGGTTAGGTTTTAACTTAGTTTGAGGGAGTTAGTTTAGGGCTACTGTTAGTTTTCAGTTCAGTGTTACGGTTGGACTTAGCGTGAGGGTCAGGTTAGGGTTGGGGTTCAGCTTAAGGTGTCCGCCTAGGGTTAGGGTTAGGTGTATGGTTTGATTTAGGCTTTAGGTTAGGTTAGGTTTTGAACTTAGTTTGAGGGAGTAAGTTTAGGGCTACTGTTAGTTTTTGGTTCGGTGTTACGTTTGGAGTTAGCGTGAGAGTCCGGTTAGTGTTGGGGTTGAGCTTAAGGTGTCCGCCTAGGGTTAGGGTTAGGTCTGTGGTTTGACTTAGGCTTCAGGTTAGGTTAGGTTTGAACTTAGTTTGAGGGAGTAAGTTTAGGGCTACTCTTAGTATTCGGGTAATTGTTATGGTTGGAGTTAGCGTCAGGGCCAGGTTAGGGTTGGGGTTGAGATTAAGGTGTCCGCCTAGGGTTAGGGTTAGGTGTATGGTTTGATTTAGGCTTCAGGTTAGGTTAGGTTTGAAGTTAGTTTGAGGGAGTAAGTTTAGGGCTATTGTTAGTTTTCGTTTAACTGTTACGGTTGGAGTAAGCGTCAGGGTCAGGTTAGGGTGGGGGTTAAGAATAAGGTGTCCGCCTAGGGTTAGGGTTAGGTCTATGATTTGATTTAGGCATCAGGTTAGGTTAGGTTTGAACTTGGTTTGAGGGAGTCAGTTTAGGGCTACTGTTAGTTTTCGGTTAACTGTTACGGTTGGAGTAAGCGTCAGGTTCACGTTAGGTTTGGGGTTGAGCTTAAGGTGTCCACCTAGGGTTAGGGTTAGGTGTATGTTTTGATTTAGGCTTCAGGTTAGGTTAGGTTTGAACTTAGTTTGAGGGAGTAAGTTTAGGGCTACTGTTAGTTTTCGGTTAACTGTTACGGTTGAGTAAGCGTCAGGGTCAGGTTAGGGTTGGGGTTAAGGTTAAGGTGTCCGCCTAGGGTTACGGATAGTTGTATGGTTTGATTTAGGCTTCAGGTTAGGTTAGGTTTGAACTTAGTTTGAGGGTGTAAGTTTAGGGTTACTGTTAGTTTTTCGGGTAACTGTTACAGTTGGAATTAGCGTCAGGGCCAGGTTAGGGTTGGGGTTGAGCTTAAGGTGTCCGCCTAAGGTTAGGGTTAGGTGTATGGTTTGATTTAGGATTCAGGTTAGGTTATTTTTGAACTTAGTTTGAGGGAGTAAGTTTAGGGGCTACTGTTAGTTTTCGGTTAACTGTTACAGTTGGAGTAAGGCTCAGGGTCAGGTTAGGTTTGGGGTTCAAGTTAAGGTGTCCGCCTAGGGTTAGAGTTAGGTGTATGGTTTGATTTAGGCTTCAGGTTAGGTTAGGTTTGAACTTAGTTTGAGGGAGTAAGTTTAGGGATACTGTTAATTTTTGGTTCAGTGTTACGGTTGGAGTTAGCGTGAGGGTCCGGTGAGGGTTGGGGTTGAGCTTAAGGTGTCCGCCTAGGGTTAGGGTTAGGTCTGTGGTTTGAATTAGGCTTCAGGTTAGGTTAGGATTGAACTTAGTTTGAGGGAGTAAGTTTAGGGCTACTCTTAGTTTTCGGGTAACTGTTATTGTTGGAGTTAGTGTCTGGGCAGGTTAGGGTTGGGGTTGAGCTTAAGGTGTCCGCCTAGGGTTAGGGTTAGGTCTATGATTTCATTTAGGCTTCAGGTAAGGTTAGGATTGAACTTAATTTGAGAGAGTAAGTTTAGGGCTACTGGTAGTTTTCGGTTCAGTGTTACGGTTGGAGATAGCGTCAGGGTCAGGTTATGGTTGGTGTTGAGCTTCAGGTGTCCGCCTAGGGTTAGGGTTAGGTCTATGGTTTGAGTTAGGCTTCAGGTTAGGTTAGGTTTGAACTTAGTTTGAGGGAGTAAGTTTAGGGCTACTGTTAGTTTTCGGTTCAGTGTTACGGTTGGACTTAGCGTGAGGGTCAGGTTAGGGTAGGAGTTGAGCTTAAGGTGTCCGCCTAGGGTTAGGGTTAGGTGTATGGTTTGATTTAGGCTTCAGGTTAGGTTAGGTTTGAACTTAGTTTGAGAGAGTAAATTTAGAGCTACTGTTAGTTTTCGGGTAACTGTTACGATTGGAGTTGGCGTCACGGCCAGGTTTTGTTTGGGGTTGAGCTTAAGGTGTCCGCCTAGGGTTACGGTTAGGTGTATGGTTCGATTTAGGCTTCAGGTTAGGTAAGGTTTGAACTTAGTTTGAGGGAGTAAGTTTAGGGCTACTGTTAGTTTTCGGTTCAGTGTTACGGTTGGAGATAGCGTCTATGCTCAAGTTAGGGTTGGGGTTGAGATTCAGGTGTCTGCCTAGGGTTAGGGTTAGGTCTATGGTTTGAGTTAGGCTTCAGGTTAGGTTAGGTTTGAACTTAGTTTGAGGGAGTAAGTTTAGGGCTACTGTTAGTTTTCGGTTCAGTGTTACGGTTGGAGATAGGGTCAGGGTCTGGTTAGGGTTGTGGTTGAGTTTCAGGTGTCCGCCTAGGGTTAGGGTTAGGTCTATGGTTTGAGTTAGGCTTCAGGTTAGGTTAGGTTTGAACTTAGTTTGAGGGAGTAAGTTTAGGGCTACTGTTAGTTTTCGTTTTAACTGTTACGGTTGGAGTAAGTGTCAGGGTCAGGTTAGGGTGGGGGTTAAGCATAAGGTGTCCGCCTAGGGTTAGGGTTAGGTCTATGGTTTCATTTAGGCTTCAGGTTAGGTTAGGATTGAACTTAGTTTGAGGGAGTAAGTTTAGGGCTACTGTTAGTTTTCGGTTCAGTGTTCCGGTTGGATTTAGCCTCAGGGTCAGGTTAGGGTTGGGGTTAAGCTTAAGGTGTCCGCCTAGGGTTAGGTTTAGGTCTATTGTTTGAGTTAGGCTTCAGGTTAGGTTAGGTTTGAACTTAGTTTGAGGGAGTAAGTTTAGGGCTACTGTTAGTTTTCCGTTCAGTGTTACGGTTGGAGATAGCGTGAGGGTCAGGTTAGGGTTGGGGTTGAGCTTAAGGTGTCCGGCTAGGGTTAGGGTTAGGTCTGTGGTTTGAGTTAGGCTTCAGGTTAGGTTCCGTTTGAACTTAGTTTTAGGGAGTAAGTTTAGGGCTACTGTTAGTTTTAGGTTCAGTGTTACGGTTGGAGTTAGCGTGAGGGTCAGGTTAGGGTTGGGTTTGAGCTTCAGGTGTCCGCCTAGGGTTAGGGTTAGGTGTATGGTTTAATTTAGACTTCAGGTAAGGTTAGGTTTGAACTTAGTTTGAAGGAGTAAGTTTAGGGCTACTGTTAGTTTTCGGGAAAATGTTACGGTTGGAATTAGCATCAGGGTCAGGTTAGGGTTGGGGTTGAGATTAAGGTGTCTGTCTAGGGTTAGGGTTAGGTGTATGGTTTGATTTAGGCTTCAGGTTAGGTTAGGTTTGAATTTAGTTTGAGGGAGTAAGTTTAGGGCTACTGTTCGTTTTTGGTTCAGTGTTATGTTTGGAGTTAGTGTGAGGGTCCGGTTAGGGTTGGGGTTGAGCTTAAGGTGTCCGCCTAGGGTTAGGGTTAGGTCTGTGGTTTGAGTTAGGCTTCAGGTTAGGTTAGGTTAGAACTTAGTTTGAGGCAGTACCTTTAGGGCTACTCTTAGTTTTCGGGTAACTCTTACTGTTGGAGTTAGTTTCAGGGCCAGGTTAGGGTTGGGGTTGAGCTTAAGGTGTCGGCATAGGGATAGGGTTAGGTCTATGGTTTGAGTTAGGCTTCAGGTTAGGTTAGGTTTGAACTGAGTTTTAGGGAGTAAGTTTAGGGCTACTGGTAGTTTTCGGTTCAGTGTTACGGTTGGAGATAGCGTCAGGGTCAGGTTATGGTTGGGGTTGAGCTTCAGGTGTCTGCCTAGGGTTAGGGTTAGGTGTATGGTTTGATTTAGGCTTCAGGTTAGTTTAGGTTTAAACTTAGTTTGAGGGAGTAAGTTTAGGGCTACTGTTAGTTTTCGGGTAACTGTTACGATTGGAGTTAGCGTCAGGGCCACGTTATGGTTGGGGTTGAGCTTAAGGTATCCGCCTAGGGTTACGGTTAGGTGTAAGGTTTGATTTAGGCTTCAGGTTAGGTTATGTTTGAACTTAGTTAGAGGGAGTAAGTTTAGGGCTACTGTTATTTTTCGGTTAACTGTTATGGTTGGAGTAAGCGTCAGGGTCAGGTTAGGTTTGGGGTTGAGTTTAAGGTGTCCGCCTAGGGTTAGGGTTAGGTGCATGGTTTGATTTAGGCTTCAGGTTAGGTTAGGTTTGAACTTAGCTTGAGGGAGTAAGTTTAGGGCTACTGTTAGTTTTCTGTTCAGTGTTACGGTTGGAGTTATCGTGAGGGTCAGGTTAGGGTTGGGGTTGAGCTTAAGGTGTCCGCCTAGGGTTAGGGTTAGGTCTGTGGTTTGAGTTAGGCTTCACGTTAGGTTAGGTTTGAACTTAGTTTGAAGGTGTAAGTTTAGGGCTACTGTTAGTTTTCGGTTCAGTGTTACGGTTGGAGATAGAGTCATGGTCAAGTTAGGGTTGGGATTAAGATTCAGGTGTCCGCCTAGGGTTAGGGTTAGGCCTATGGTTTGAGTTAGGCTTCAGGTTAGGTTAGGTTTGAACTTAGTTTGAGGGAGTAAGTTTAGGCCTATTTTATTTTTCGGTTCAGTGTTACGGTTGAATTTAGCCTAGGGTCAGGTTAGGGTTGGGGTCAAGCTTAAGGTGTACGCCTAGGTTTAGGGTTAGGTCTATTGTTTGAGTTAGGCTTCAGGTTAGGTTAGGTTTGAACTTAGTTTGAGGGAGTAAGTTTAGGCCTACTGTTAGTTTTCGGTTCAGTGTTACGCTTGGATTTAGCCTCAGGGTCAGGTTAGGGTTGGGGTCAAGCTTAAGGTGTACGCCTAGGGTTAGGGTTAGGTCTATTGTTTGAGTTAGGCTTCAGGTTAGGTTAGGTTTGAACTTAGTTTGAGAGAGTAAGTTTAGGCCTACTGTTAGTTTTCGGTTCAGTGTTACGCTTGGATTTAGCCTCAGGGTCTGGTTAGGGTTGGGGTTAAGCTTAAGTTGTCCGCCTAGGGTTAGGTTTAGGTCTATTGTTTGAGTTAGGCTTCAGGTTAGGTTAGGTTTGAATTAGTTTGAGGGAGTAAGTTTAGGGCTACTGTTCGTTTTTTGGTTCAGTGTTACGTTTGGAGTTAGTGTGAGGGTCCGGTTAGGGTTGGGGTTGAGCTTAAGGTGTCTGCCTAGGGTTAGGGTTATGTGTATGGTTTCATTTAGGCTCAAGGTTAGGTTAGGTTTGAACTTAGTTTGAGAGAGTAAATTTAGAGCTACTGTTAGTTTTCGGGTAACTGTTACGATTGGAGTTGGCGTCACGGCCAGGTTTTGTTTGGGGTTGAGCTTAAGGTGTCCGCCTAGGGTTACGGTTAGGTGTATGGTTCGATTTAGGCTTCAGGTTAGGTTAGGTTTGAACTTAGTTTGAGGGAGTAAGTTTAGGGCTACTGTTAGTTTTCGGTTCAGTGTTACGGTTGGAGATAGCGTCATGCTCAAGTTAGGGTTGGGGTTGAGATTCAGGTGTCTGCCTAGGTTAGGGTTAGGTCTATGGTTTGAGTTAGGCTTCAGGTTAGGTTAGGTTTGAACTTAGTTTGAGGGAGTAAGTTAGGGCTACTGTTAGTTTTCGGTTCAGTGTTACGGTTGGAGATAGGGTCAGGGTCTGGTTAGGGTTGTGGTTGAGTTTCAGGTGTCCGCCTAGGGTTAGGGTTAGGTCTATGGTTTGAGTTAGGCTTCAGGTTAGGTTAGGTTTGAACTTAGTTTGGAGGGAGTAAGTTTAGGGCTACTGTTAGTTTTCGTTTAACTGTTACGGTTGGAGTAAGCCTCAGGGTCAGGTTAGGGTGGGGGTTAAGCATAAGGTGTCCGCCTAGGGTTAGGGTTAGGTCTATGGTTTCATTTAGGCTTCAGGTTAGGTTAGGATTGAACTTAGTTTTGAGGGAGTAAGTTTAGGGCTACTGTTAGTTTTCGGTTCAGTGTTCCGGTTGGATTTAGCCTCAGGGTCAGGTTAGGGTTGGGGTTAAGCTTAAGGTGTCAGCCTAGGGTTAGGTTTAGGTCTATTGTTTGAGTTAGGCTTCAGGTTAGGTTAGGTTTGAACTTAGTTTGAGGGAGTAAGTTTAGGGCTACTGTTAGTTTTCGGTTCAGTGTTACGGTTGGAGTTAGCGTGAGGGTCAGGTTAGGTTTGGGGTTGAGCTTAAGGTGTCCGCCTAGGGTTAGGGTTAGGTCTGTGGTTTGAGTTAGGCTTCAGGTTAGGTTAGGTTTGAACCTAGTTTGAGGGAGTAAGTTTAGGGCTACTCTTAGTTTTCGGGTAACTTTTATGGTTGGAGTTAGCGTCAGGGCCAGTTTGGGGTTGGGGTTGAGATTAAGGTGTCCACCTAGGGTTAGGGTTAGGTGTATGGTTTGATTTAGGCTTCAGGTAAGTTTAGGTTTGAAGTTAGTTTGAGGGAGTAAGTTTAGGGCTACTGTTAGTTTTCGTTTAACTGTTACGTTTGGAGTAAGCGTCAGGGTCATGTTAGGGTGGGGGTTAAAAATAAGGTGTCCGCCTAGGGTTAGGGTTAGGTCTATGATTTGATTTAGGCTTCAGGTTAGGTTAGGTTTGAACTTGGTTTGAGGGAGTCAGTTTAGGGCTACTGTTAGTTTTCGGTTAACTGTTACGGTTGGAGTAAGCGTCAGGTTCACGTTAGGTTTGGGGTTGAGCTTATGGTGTCCGCCTAGGGTTAGGGTTAGGTGTATGTTTTGATTTAGGCTTCATGTTAGGTTAGGTTTGAACTTAGTTTGAGGGAGTAAGTTTAGGGCTACTGTAAATTTTCGGTTCAGTGTTACTGTTGGACTTAGCGTGAGGTTCAGGTTAGGGTTGGGGTTGAGCTTAAGATGTCCGCCTAGGGTTAGGGTTAGGTCTATGGTTTCATTTAGGCTTCAGGTAAGGTTAGGATAGAACTTAGTTTGAGGGAGTAAGTTTAGGTCTACTGGTAGTTTTCGGTTCAGTGTTACAGTTGGAGATAGCGTCAGGGTCAGGTTATGGTTGGTGTTGAGCTTCATGTGTTGCTAGGGTTAGGGTTAGGTCTATGTTTTGAGATAGGCTTCAGGTTAGGTTAGGTTTGAACTTAGTTTGAGGGAGTAAGTTTAGGGCTACGGTTAGTTTTCGGTTCAGTGTTACGGTTGGACTTAGCGTGAGGGTCAGGTTAGGGTTGGGGTTGAGCTTAAGGTGTCCGCCTAGGGTTAGGGTTAGGTGTATGGTTTGCTTTAGGCTTCAGGTTAGGTTAGGTTTGAACTTAGTTTGAGAGAGTAAGTTTAGGGCTACTGTTAGTTTTCGGGTAACTGTTACGATTGGAGTTAGCGTCAGGGAAGGTTATGTTTGGGGTTGAGCTTAAGGTGTCTGCCTAGGGTTACAGTTAGGTGTATTGTTCGATTTAGGCTTCAGGTTAGGTTATGGTTGAACTAAGTTTGAGGGAGTAAGTTTAGGGCTACTGTTAGTTTTTCGGGTAACTGTTACGGTTGGAATTAGCATCAGGGCCAGGTTAGGGTTGGGGTTGAGCTTAAGGTGTCCGCCTAGGGTTAGGGTTAGGTGTATGGTTTGATTTAGGCTTCAGGTTAGGTTATGGTTGAACTTAGTTTGAGGGAGTAAGTTTAGGGCTACTGTTAGTTTTCGGTTAACTGTTACAGTTGGAGTAAGCGTCAGAGTCAGGTTAGGTTTGGGGTTGAAGTTAAGGTGTCCGCCTAGGGTTAGGGTTAGGTGTATGGTTTGATTTAGGCTTCAGGTTAGGTTAGGTTTGAACTTAGTTTGAGGGTGTAAGTTTAAGGCTACTGTTAGTTTTCGGTTAAGTGTTACGGTTGGAGATAGCGTCAGGGTCAGGTTAAGGTTGGGGTTGAGCTTCAGGTGTCGGCCTACTGTTAGGGTTAGGTCTATGATTTGAGTTAGGCTTCAGGTTAGGTTAGGTTTGAACTTAATTTGAGCGAGTAACTTTAGGGCTACTCTTAGTTTTCGGTTCACTGATATGGTTGGAGTTAGCCTGGAGGTCAGGTTAGGGTTGGGGTTCAGCTTAAGGTGTCCGCCTAGGGTTAGGGTTTAGGTGTATGGTTTGATTTAGGCTTCAGGTTAGGTTAGGTTTGAACTTAGTTTGAGGGAGTAAGTTTAGGGCTACTGTTAGTTTTCGGTTCAGTGTTTTTGTTGGAGTTAGCGAGAGGGTCAGGTTAGGGTTGGGGCTGAGCTTAAGGTGTCCGCCTAGGGTTAGGGTTAGGGATATGGTTTTGGTTAGGCTTCAGGTTAGGTTAGATTTGAACTTAGTTTGAGGGAGTAAGTTTAGGGCTACTGTTAGTTTTCGGTTCAGTGTTACGGTTGGACTTAGCGTGAGGGTCAGGTTAGGGTAGGGGTTGAGCTTAAGGTGTCCGCCTAGGGTTAGGGTTAGGTGTATGGTTTGATTTAGGCTTCAGGTTAGGTTAGGTTTGAACTTAGTTTGAGAGAGTAAATTTAGAGCTACTGTTAGTTTTCGGGTAACTGTTACGATTGGAGTTGGCGTCACGGCCAGGTTTTGTTTGGGGTTGAGCTTAAGGTGTCCGCCTAGGGTTACGGTTAGGTGTACGGTTCGATTTAGGCTTCAGGTTAGTTTAGGATTGAACTTAGTTTGAGGGCGTAAGTTTAGGGATACTGTTAGTTTTCTGTTCAGTATTATGGTTGGAGTTAGCGTCAGGGTCATGTTAGGGTTGGGGTTAGCTTGAGGTGTCCACCTAGGGTTAGGGTTAGGTCTATGGTTTGAGTTAGGCTTCAGGTTAGGTTAGGTTTGAACTTAGTTTGAGGGAGTAAGTTTAGGGCTACTGGCAGTTTTCGGTTCAGTGTTACGGTTGGTGTTAGCGTGAGGGTCAGGTTAGGGTTGGGGTTGAGCTTAAGGTGTCCGCCTAGGGTTAGGGTTAGGTCTGTGGTTTGAGTTAGGCTTCAGGTTAGGTTAGGTTTGAACTTAGTTTGAGAGAGTAAGTTTAGGGCTACTGTTAGTTTTCGGTTCAGTGTTACGGTTGGAGTTAGCGTGAGGGTCAGGTTAGGGTTGGGGTTGAGCTTAAGGTGTCCGCATAGGGTTAGGGTTAGGTGTATGTTTTGATTTAGGCTTCATGTTAGGTTAGGTTTGAACTTAGTTTGAGGGAGTAAGTTTAGGGCTACTGTTAGTTTTCGGTTAACTGTTACGGTTGGAGTAAGCGTCAAGGTCAGGTTAGGGTTGGGGTTAAGCTTAAGTTGTCCGCCTAGGGTTAGGGTTAGGTCTATTGTTTGAGTTAGTAAGTTTAGGGCTACTCTTAATTTTCGGGTAACTCTGACTGTTGGAGTTAGTGTCAGGTCCAGGTTAGGTTTGGGGTTGAGCTTAAGGTGTCTGCCTAGGGTTTGGGTTAGGTCTATGGTTTCGTTTAGGCTTCAGGTAAGGTTAGGATTGAACTTAGTTTCAGGGAGAAAGTTTAGGGCTACTGGTAGTTTTCGGTTCAGTGTTACAGTTGGAGATAGCGTCAGTGTCAGGTTATGGTTGGGGTTGAGCTTCAGGTGTCAGCCTAGACTTAGGGTTAGGTGTATGGTTTGAGTTAGGCTTCAGGTTAGGTTAGGTTTGAACTTAGTTTGAGGGAGTAAGTTTAGGGCTACTGTTAGTTTTCGGTTCAGTGTTACGGTTGGACTTAGCGTGAGGGTCAGGTTAGGGTTGGGGTTGAGCTTAAGCTGTCCGCCTAGGGTTAGGGTTAGGTCTATGGTTTCATTTAGGCTTTAGGTTAGGTTAGGATTGAAGTTAGTTTGAGGGAGTAAGTTTAGGGCTACTGTTAGTTTTTGATTCAGTGTTACGGTTGGATTTAACCTCAGGGTCAGGTTATGGTTGGGGTTAAGCTTAAGGTGTCCGCCTAGGGTTAAGGTTAGGTCTATTGTTTGATTTAGGCTTCAGGTTAGGTTAGGTTTGAACTTAGTTTGAGGGAGTAAGTTTAGGGCTACTGTTAGTTTTCGGTTCAGTGTTACGGTTGGAGTTAGCGTGAGGGTCAGGTTAGGGTTGGGTTTGAACTTCAGGTGTCCGCCTAGGGTTAGGGTTAGGTGTATGGTTTGAGTAAGCCTTCAGGATAGGTTAGGTTTGAACCTAGTCTGAGGGAGTAAGATTAGGGCTACTGTTAGTTTTCAGTTCAGTGTTACGGTTGGAGTTAGCGTGAGGTTCAGGTTAGGGTTGAGGTTGAGCTTAAGGTGTCCGCCTAGGGTTAGGGTTAGGTGTATGGTTTGAGTTAGGCTTCCGGTTAGGTTAGGTTTGAACTTAGTCTGAGGGAGTAAGATTACGGCTACTGTTTGTTTTCGGTTCAGTGATATGGCTGGAGTTAGCCTGGAGGTCAGGTTAGGGTTGGGGTTGAGCTTAAGGTGTCCGCCTAGGGTTAGGGTTAGGTGTATGGTTTGATTTAGGCTTCAGGTTAGGTTAGGTTTGAACTTAGTTTAAGGGTGTAAGTTTAGGGCTACTGTTAGTTTTCGGTTAAGTGTTACGGTTGGAGATAGCGTCAGGGTCAGGTTAGGGTTGGGGGTTGAGCTTCAGGTGTCCGCCTACTATTAGGGTTAGGTCTATGATTTGAGTTAGGCTTCAGGTTAGGTTAGGTTTGAACTTAATTTGAGCGAGTAAGTTTAGGGCTACTCTTAGTTTTCGGTTCACTGATATGGTTGGAGTTAGCCTGGAGGTCAGGTTAGGGTTGGGATTCATCTTAAGGTGTCCGCCTAGGGTTAAGGTTAGGTGTATGGTTTGATTTAGGCTTCAGGTTAGGTTAGGTTTGAACTTAGTTTGAGGGAGTAACTTTAGGGCTACTGTTAGTTTCGGTTCAGTGTTTTTGTTGGGAGTTAGCGTGAGGTTCAGGTTAGGGTTGGGGCTGAGCGTAAGGTGTCCGCCTAGGGTTAGGGTTAGGTCTGTGGTTTGTGTTAGACTTCAGGTTAGGTTAGGTTTGAACTTAGTTTGAAGGAGTAAGTTTGGGGGCTACTGTTAGTTTTCGGTTCAGTGTTACGGTTGGAGATAGCGTCAGGGTCAAGTTAGGCTTGGGGTTGAGATTCAGGTGTCCGCCTAGGGTTAGGGTTAGGTCTATGGTTTGAGTTAGGCTTCAGGTTAGGTTAGGTTTGAACTTAGTTTGAGGGAGTAAGTTTAGGGCTACTGTTAGTTTTCAGTTCAGTGTTACGGTTGGAGTTAGCGTGAGGGTCAGGTTAGGGTTGGGTTTGAACGTCAGGTGTCCGCCTAGGGTTAGGGTTAGGTGTATGGTTTGATTTAGGATTCAGGTTAGGGTTAGGTTTGAACTTAGTTAGAGGCAGTAAGTTTAGGGCTACTGTTAGTTTTCGGTTAAGTGTTATGGTTGGAGTAAGCGTCAGGGTCAGGTTAGGTTTTGGGTTGAGCTTAATGTGTCCGCCTAGGTTTAGGGTTAGGTGTATGGTTTGATTTAGGATTCAGGTTAGGTTAGGTTTGAACTTAGTTTGAGGAAGTAAGTTTAGGGCTACTGTTAGTTTTCGTTTAAGTGTTACGGTTGGAGTAAGCGTCACGGTTAGGTTAGGGTGGGGGTTAAGCATAAGGTGTCCGCCTAGGCTTAGGGTTAGGTCTATGGCTTCATTAGGCTTTAGGTTAGGTTAGGATTGAACTTAGTTTGAGGGAGTAAGTTTAGGGATACTGTTAGTTTTCGGTTCAGTGTTCCGGTTGGATTTAGCCTCAGGGTCAGGTTAGGGTTGGGGTGAAGCTTAAGGTGTCCGCCTAGGTTTAGGGTTAGGTCTATTGTTTGAGTTAGGCTTCACGTTAGCTTAGGTTTGAACTTAGTTTGAGGGAGTAAGTTTAGGGGTACTGTTAGTTTTCGGTTCAGTGTTATGGTTGGAGTTAGCGTGAGGGTCAGGTTAGGTTTGGGGTTGAGCTTAAGGTGTCCGCCTAGGGTTAGGGTTAGGTCTGTGGTTTGAGTTAGGCTTCAGGTTAGGTTAGGTTTGAACTTAGTTTGAAGGTGTAAGTTTAGGGCTACTGTTAGTTTTCGGTTCAGTGTTACGGTTGGAGATAGAGTCATGGTCAAGTTAGGGTTGGGATTAAGATTCAGGTGTCCGCCTAGGGTTAGGGTTAGGTCTATGGTTTGAGTTAGGCTTCAGGTTAGGTTAGGTTTGAACTTAGTTTGAGGGAGTAAGTTTAGGCCTATTTTATTTTTCGGTTCAGTGTTACGGTTGAATATAGCCTCAGGGTCAGGTTAGGGTTGGGGGTCAAGCTTAAGGTGTCCGCCTAGGGTTAGGGTTAGGTCGATTGTTTGAGTTAGGCTTCAGGTTAGGTTAGGTTTGAACTTAGTTTGAGGGAGTAAGTTGAGGGCTACTGTTAGTTTTCGGTTCAGTGTTACGGTTGGAGATAGCGTGAGGGTCAGGTTAGGGTTGGGGTTGAGCTTCAGGTGTCCGCCTAGGGTTAGGGTTAGGTGTATGGTTTAATTTAGACTTCAGGTTAGGTTAGGTTTTGAACTTAGTTTGAAGGAGTAAGTTTAGGTCTACTGTTATTTTTCGGGAAACTGTTACGGTTGGAATTAGCATCAGGGTCAGGTTAGGGGTTGGTGGGGTTGAGATTAAGGTGTCTGTCTAGGGTTAAGGTTAGGTGTATGGTTTGATTTAGGCTTCAGGTTAGGTTAGGTTTGAAGTTAGTTTGAGGGAGTAAGTTTAGGGCTACTGTTAGTTTTCAGTTAACTGTTACAGTTGGAGTAAGCGTCAGGGACAGGGTATGGTGGGGGTTAAGCATAAGGTGTCCGCCTAGGGTTAGGGTTAGGTCTATGGTTTGAGTTAGGCTTCAGGTTAGGTTAGGTTTGAACTTAGTTTGAGGAGTCAGTTTAGGGCTACTGTTAGTTTTCGGTTAACTGTTACGTTTGGAGTAAGCGTCAGGGTCAGGTTAGGTTTGGGGTTGAGCTTTAGGTGTCCGCCTAGGGTTAGGGTTAGGTGTATGGTTTGATTTAGGCTTAAGGTTAGGTTAGGTTTGAAATTAGTTTGAGGGAGTAAGTTTAGGGCTACTGTTAGTTTTAGGTTCAGTGTTACGGTTGGAGTTAGCGTGAGGGTCAGGTTAGGGTTGGGTTTGAGCTTCAGGTGTCCGCCTAGGGTTAGGGTTAGGTCTATTGTTTCATTTAGGCTTCAGGTTAGGTTAGGATTCAACGTAGTTTGAGGGAGTAAGTTTAGGGCTAATGTTAGTTTTCGGTTCAGTGTTACGGTTGGATTTAGCCTCAGGGTCAGGTTAGGGTTGGGGTTAAGCTTAAGGTGTCCGCCTAGGTTTAGGGTTAGGTCTATTTTTTGAGTTAGGCTTCAGGTTAGGTTAGGTTTGAACTTAGTTTGAGGGAGTAAGTTTAGGGCTACTGTTAGTTTTCGTGTAACTGTTACGGTTGGAGTAAGCTTCAGGGTCAGGTTAGGGTGGGGGTTAAGAATAAGGTGTCCGCCTAGGGTTAGGGTTAGGTCTATGGTTTCATTTAGTCTTCAGGTTAGGTTAGGATTCAACTTAGTTTGAGGGGGTAAGTTTAGGGCTACTGTTAGTTTTCGGTTCAGTGTTACGGTTGAATTTAGCCTCAGGGTCAGGTTAGGGTTGGGGTTAAGCTTAAGGTGTCCGCCTAGGGTTAGTGTTAGGTCTATTGTTTGAGTTAGGCTTCAGGTTAGGTTAGGTTTGAATTTAGTTTGAGGGAGTAAGTTTAGGGCTACTGTTCGTTTTTGGTTCAGTGTTACGTTTGGAGTTAGTGTGAGGGTCCGGTTAGGGTTGGGGTTGAGCTTAATGTGTCCGCCTAGGGTTAGGGTTAGGTCTGTGGTTTGAGTTAGGCTTCAGGTTAGGTTAGGTTTGAACTTAGTTTGAGGCAGTACCTTTAGGGCTACTCTTAATTTTCGGGTAACTCTTACTGTTGGAGTTAGTTTCAGGGCCAGGTTAGGGTTGGGGTTGAGCTTAAGGTGTCGGCATAGGGATAGGGTTAGGTCTATGGTTTGAGTTAGGCTTCAGGTTAGGTTAGGTTTGAACTGAGTTTTAGGGAGTAAGTTTAGGGCTACTGGTAGTTTTCGGTTCAGTGTTACGGTTGGAGATAGCGTCAGGGTCAGGTTATGGTTGGGGTTGAGCTTCAGGTGTCTGCCTAGGGTTAGGGTTAGGTGTATGGTTTGATTTAGGCTTCAGGTTAGTTTAGGTTTAAACTTAGTTTGAGGGAGTAAGTTTAGGGCTACTGTTAGTTTTCGGGTAACTGTTACGATTGGAGTAGCGTCAGGGCCACGTTATGGTTGGGGTTGAGCTTAAGGTATCCGCCTAGGGTTACGGTTAGGTGTAAGGTTTGATTTAGGCTTCAGGTTAGGTTATGTTTGAACTTAGTTAGAGGGAGTAAGTTTAGGGCTACTGTTATTTTTCGGTTAACTGTTATGGTTGGAGTAAGCGTCAGGGTCAGGTTAGGTTTGGGGGTTGAGTTTATGGTGTCCGCCTAGGGTTAGGGTTAGGTGCATGGTTTGATTTAGGCTTCAGGTTAGGTTAGGTTTTGAACTTAGTTTGAGGGAGTAAGTTTAGGGCTACTGTTAGTTTTCTGTTCAGTGTTACGGTTGGAGTTATCGTGAGGGTCAGGTTAGGGTTGGGGTTGAGCTTAAGGTGTCCGCCTAGGGTTAGGTTTAGGTCTGTGGTTTGAGTTAGGCTTCACGTTAGGTTAGGTTTGAACTTAGTTTGAAGGTGTAAGTTTAGGGCTACTGTTAGTTTTCGGTTCAGTGTTACGGTTGGAGATAGAGTCATGGTCAAGTTAGGGTTGGGATTAAGATTCAGGTGTCCGCCTAGGGTTAGGGTTAGGTCTATGGTTTGAGTTAGGCTTCAGGTTAGGTTAGGTTTGAACTTAGTTTGAGGGAGTAAGTTTAGGCCTATTTTATTTTTCGGTTCAGTGTTACGGTTGAATTTAGCCTAGGGTCAGGTTAGGGTTGGGGTCAAGCTTAAGGTGTACGCCTAGGGTTAGGGTTAGGTCTATTGTTTGAGTTAGGCTTCAGGTTAGGTTAGGTTTGAACTTAGTTTGAGAGAGTAAGTTTAGGCCTACTGTTAGTTTTCGGTTCAGTGTTACGCTTGGATTTAGCCTCAGGGTCTGGTTAGGGTTGGGGTTAAGCTTAAGTTGTCCGCCTAGGGTTAGGGTTAGGTCTATTGTTTGAGTTAGGCTTCAGGTTAGGTTAGGTTTGAATTTAGTTTGAGGGAGTAAGTTTAGGGCTACTGTTCCTTTTTGGTTCAGTGTTACGTTTGGAGTTAGTGTGAGGGTCCGGTTAGGGTTTGGGGTGAGCTTAAGGTGTCTGCCTAGGGGTTAGGGTTATGTGTATGGTTTCATTTAGGCTCAAGGTTAGGTTAGGTTTGAACTTAGTTTGAGAGAGTAAGTTTAGGGCTACTGTTAGTTTTCGTTTAACTGTTACGGTTGGAGTAAGCGTCAGGGTCAGGGTAGGGTGGGTGTTAAGCATAAGGTGTCTGCCTAGGGTTAGGGTTAGCTCTATGGTTTCATTTAGGCTTCAGGTTAGGTTAGGATTGAACTTAGTTTGAGGGAGTAAGTTTAGGGCTACTGTTAGTTTTCGGTTCAGTGTTACGGTTGGATTTAGCCTCAGGGTCAGGTTAGGGTTGGGGTTAAGCTTAAGGTGTCCACCTAGGGTTAGGGTTAGGTCTATTGTTTGTGTTAGCCTTCAGGTTATGTTAGGATCGAACTTAGTTTGAGGGAATAAGTTTAGGGCTACTGTTAGTTTTCGGTTCCGTGTTACGGTTGGAGTTAGCGTGAGGGTCAGGTTAGGGTTGGGGTTGAGCTTAAGGTGTCCGCCTAGGGTTAGGGTTAGGTCTGTGGTTTGAGTTAGGCTTCAGTTTAGGTTAGGTTTGAACTTAGTTTGAGGGGTGTAAGTTTAGGGCTACTGTTTGTTTTCGGTTCAGTGTTACGGTTGGAGTTAGGGTGAGGTTCAGGATAGGGTTGGGATTGAGCTTAAGGTTTCGCCTAGGGTTAGGGTTAGGTCTGTGGTTTGAGTTAGGCTTCAGGTTAGGTTAGGTTTGAACTGAGTTTGGGGGAGTAAATTTAGGGCTACTGTTAGTTTTCGGTTCAGTGTTATGGTTGGAGTTAGCGTGAGGGTCAGGTTAGGGTTGGGGTTGAGCTTAAGGTGTCCGCCTAGGGTTAGGGTTAGGTCTGTGGTTTGAGTTACGCTTCAGGTTAGGTTAGGTTTGAACTTAGTTTGAGGGAGTAAGTTTAGGGCTACTGTTAGTTTTCGTTTAACTGTTACGGTTGGAGTAAGCGTCAGGGTCAGTTTAGGGTGGGCGTTAAGCATAAGGTGTCCACCTAGGGTTAGGGGTAGGTCTATGGTTTCATTTAGGCTTCAGGTTAGGTTAGGATTGAACTTAGTTTGAGGGAGTAAGTTTAGGGCTACTGTTAGTTTTCGGTTCAGTGTTACGGTTTGATTTATCCTCAGGGTCAGGTTAGGGTTGGGATTAAGCTTAAGGTGTCCGCCTAGGGTTAGGGTTAGGTCTATTGTTTGAGTTAGGCTTCAGGTTAGGTTAGGTTTGAACTTAGTTTGAGGGAGTAAGTTTAGGGCTACTGTTATTTTTCGGTTCAGTGTTACGGTTGGAGTTAGCTTGAGGGTCAGGTTAGGGTTGGGGTTGAGCTTAAGGTGTCCGCCTAGGGTTAGGGTTAGGTCTGTGGTTTGAGTTAGGCTTCAGGTTAGGTAGGTTTGAACTTAGTTTGAGGGAGTAAGTTTAGGGCTACTGTTAGTTTTCGGTTCAGTGTTACGGTTTGAGATAGCGTCAGGGTCAAGTTAGGGTTGGGGTTGAGATTCAGGTGTCCGCCTAGGGTTAGGGTTAGGTCTATGGTTTGAGTTAGGCTTCAGGTTAGGTTAGGTATGAACTTAGTTTGAGGGAGTAAGTTTAGGGCTATTGCATTTTTCGGTTCAGTGTTACGGTTGAATTTAGCCTCAGGGTCAGGTTAGGGTTGGGGTTAAGCTTAAGGTGTCCGCCTACGGTTAGGGTTAGGTCGATTGTTTGAGTTAGGCCTTCAGGTTAGGTAAGGTTCGAACTTAGTTTGAGGGAATAAGTTTAGGGCTACTGTTAGTTTTCAGTTCAGTGTTACAGTTGGAGTTAGCGTGAGGGTCAAGTTAGCGTTGGGGATGAGCTTAAGGTGTCCGCCTAGGTTTAGGTTTAGGTCTGTGATTTGAGTTAGGCTTCAGGTTAGGTTAGGTTTTGAACTTAGTTTTAGGGAGTAAGTTTAGGGCTACTCTTAGTTTTCAGTTCAGTGTTACGGTTGGAGATAGCGTCAGGGTCAGGTTAGGGTTGGGGTTGAGCTTCAGGTGTCGGCCTAGGGTTAGGGTTAGGTCTATGGTTTGAGTTAGGCTTCAGGTTAGGTTAGGTTTGAACTTAGTTTGAGGGAGTAAGTTTAGGGCTACTGTTAGTTTTAGGTTCAGTGTTACGGTTGGAGTTAGCATGAGGGTCAAGTTAGGGTTGGGTTTGAGCTTCAGGTGTCCTCCCAGGGTTAGGGTTAGGTCTGTGGTTTGAGTTAGGCTTCAGGTTAGGTTAGGTTTGAACTTAGTTATAGGGAGTAAGTTTAGGGCTACTGTTAGATTTCGGGTAACTGTTACGGTTTGTGTTAGCGTCACGGCCAGGTTAGGATTGGGGTTGAGCTTAAGGTGTCCGCCTAGGGTTAGGTTTAGGTGTATGATTTGATTTAGGCTTTAGGTTAGGTTACGTTTGAACTTAGTTTTGAGGGAGTAAGTTTAGGGCTACTATTAGTTTTCGGTTCAGTATTATGGTTGGAGTTAGCGTCAGGGTCAGGTTAGGTTTGGGGTTAGCTTGAGGTGTCCGCCTAGGGTTAGGGTTAGGTCCATGGTTTGATTTAGGCTCCAGGTTAGGTTACATTTGAGCTTAGTTTGAGGGAGTAAGTTTAGGTCTACTGTTAGTTTTCGGTTCAGTGTTACGGTTGGAGATAGCGTCAGGGTCAGGTTAGGGTTGGAGTTGAGCTTAAGGTGTCAGCCTAGGGTTAGGGTTAGGTCTGTGGTTTGATTTATGCTTCAGGTTAAGTTACGTTTGAACTTAGTTTGAGTGAGTAAGTTTAGGGCTACTGTTAGTTTTCGGTTCAGTGTTACGGTTGGAGATAGCGTCAGGGTCAGGTTAGGGTTGAGGTTGAGCTTCAGGTGTCCGCCTATTGTTAGGGTTAGGTCTATGATTTGAGTTAGGCTTCAGGTTAGGTTAGGTTTGAACTTAGTTTGAGCGAGTAAGTTTAGGGCTACTCTTAGTTTTCGGTTCACTGATATGGGTGGAGTTAGCCTGGAGGTCAGGTTAGGGTTGGGGTTCATCTTAAGGTGTCCGCCTAGGGTTAGGGGTTAGGTGTATGGTTTGATTTAGGCTTCAGGTTAGGTGAGGTTTGAACTTAGTTTGAGGGAGTAAGTTTTAGGGCTACTGTTAGTTTTCGGTTCAGTGTTTTTGTTGGAGTTAGCGTGAGGGTCAGGTTAGGGTTGGGGCTGAGCTTAAGGTGTCCGCCTAGGGTTAAGGTTAGGTCTGTGGTTTGAGTTAGACTTCAGGTTAGGTTAGGTTTGAACTTAGTTTGAGGGAGTAAGTTTAGGGCTACTGTTAGTTTTCGGGAAATTGTTACGGTTGGAGTTAGCGTCAGGGCCAGGTTAGGCTTGGGCTTGAGATTTAGGTGTCCGCCTAGGGTTAGTGTTAGGTGTATGGTTTCATTTAGTCTGAAGGTTAGGTTAGGTTTGAAGTTAGTTTGATGGAGTAACTTTAGGGCTACAGTTAGTTTTCGGTTAACTGTTACACTTGGAGTAAGCGTCAGGGGTCAGTTTAGGGTGGGGGTTAAGCATAAGGTGTCCACCTAGGGTTAGGGTTAGGTCTAAGATTTGATTTAGGCTTCAGGTTAGTTTAGGTTGGAACTTAGTTTGAGGGAGTCAGTTTAGGGCTACTGTTAGTTTTCGGTTAACTGTTAAGGTTGGTGTAAGTGTCAGGGTCAGATTAGGTTTGGGGTTTAGCTTAAGGTATCTGCCTAGGGTTAGGGTTAGGTGTATGGTTTTATTTAGGCTTCAGGTTAGGATAGGTTTGAACTCAGTTTGAGGGAGTAAGTTTAGGGCTACTGTTAGTTTTTCGTTTAACTGTTACGGTTGGAGTAAGCGTCAGGGTCAGGTTTGGGTGGGGGTTAAACATAAGATGTCCGCCTAGGGTTAGGGTTAGGTCTATGGTTTCATTTAGGCTTCAGGTTAGGTTAGGATTAAACTTAGTATGAGGGAATAAGTTTAGGGGCTACTGTTAGTTTTCGGTTAACTGTTACGGTTGGAGTAAGCGTCAGGGTCAGGTTAGGTTTGGGGTTGAGCTTAAGGTGTCCGCCTAGGGTTAGGGTAAGGTCTATGGTTTCATTTAGGCTTCAGGTTAGGTTACGATTGAACTTAGTTTGAGGGAGTAAGTTTAGGGCTACTGTTAGTTTTCGGTTGAGTGTTACGGTTGGATTTAGCCTCCGGGTCAGTTTAGGTTTGGGGTTAAGCTTCAGGTGTCCGCCTAGGGTTAGGGTTAGGTCTATTGTTTGAGTTAGGCTTCAGGTTAGGTTAGGTTTGAACTTAGTTTTAGGGAGTAAGTTTAGGGCTACTGTTAATTTTTGGTTCAGTGTTACGTTTAGAGTTAGCGTGAGGGTCCGGTTAGGGTTGGGGTTGAGCTTAAGGTGTCCGCCTAGGGCTAGGGTTAGGTCTGTGGTTTGAGTTAGACTTCAGGTTAGGTTAGGTTTGAACTTACTTTGAGGGAGTAAGTTTAGGGCTACTCTTAGTTTTACGGGTAACTGTTACTGTTGGAGTTAGTTTTCAGAGCCACGTTAGGGTTGGGGTTGAGCTTAAGCGTGTCCGCCTAGGGTTAGGGTTAAGTCTATGGTTTCATTTAGGCTTCAGGTAAGGTTAGGATTGAACTTAGTTTGAGGGAGTAAGTTTTAGGGCTACTGGTAGTTTTCGGTTCAGTGTTACTGTTGGAGATAGCGTCAGGGTCAGGTTATGGTTGGTGTTGAGCTTCAGGTGTCCGCCTAGTGTTAGGGTTAGGTCTATGGTTTGAGTTAAGCTTCAGGTTAGGTTAGGTTTGAACTTAGTTTGAGAGAGTAAGTTTAGGGTTAATGTTAGTTTTCGGGTAACTGTTACGATTGGAGTTGGCGTCAGGTCCAGGTTATGTTTGGGATTGAGCTTAAGGTGTCCGCCTAGGGTTACGGTTAGGTGTATGGTTCGATTTAGGCTTCAGGTTAGGTTAGGAATGAACTTAGTTTGAGGGAGTAAGTTTAGGGCTACTGTTAATTTTCTGTTCAGTATTATGGTTGGAGTTAGCGTCAGGGTCAGGTTCGGGTTGGGGTTAGCTTGAGGTGTCCACCTAGGGTTAGGGTTAGGGTCTATGGATTGCGTTAGGCTTCAGGTTAGGTTAGGTTTGAACTTAGTTTGAGAGAGTAAGTTTAGGGCCTACTGTTAGTTTTCGGTTCAGTGTTACGGTTGGAGTTAGCGTGAGGGTCAGGTGAGGGGTTGGGGTTGAGCTTAAGGTGTCCGCCTAGGGTTAGGGTTAGGTGTATGGTTTGATTTAGGCTTCAGGTTAGGTTAGGTTTGAACTTAGTTTGAGTGAGTAAGTTTAGGGCTACTGGGAGTTTTTCGGTTCAGTGTTACGGTTGGAGATAGCGTCAGGGTCAGGTTATGGTTGGGGTTGAGCTTCAGGTGTCCGCCTAGGGTTAGGGTTCGGTCTATGGTTTGAGTTAGGCTTCAGGTTAGGTTAGGTTTTAACTTAGTTTGAGGGAGTTAGTTTAGGGCTACTGTTAGTTTTCAGTTCAGTGTTACGGTTGGACTTAGCGTGAGGGTCAGGTTAGGGTTGGGGTTCAGCTTAAGGTGTCCGCCTAGGGTTAGGGTTAGGTGTATGGTTTGATTAGGCTTTAGGTTAGGTTAGGTTTGAACTTAGTTTGAGGGAGTAAGTTTAGGGCTACTGTTAGTTTTTGGTTCGGTGTTACGTTTGGAGTTAGCGTGAGAGTCCGGTTAGTGTTGGGGTTGAGCTTAAGGTGTCCGCCTAGGGTTAGGGTTAGGTCTGTGGTTTGACTTAGGCTTCAGGTTAGGTTAGGTTTGAACTTAGTTTGAGGGAGTAAGTTTAGGGCTACTCTTAGTATTCGGGTAATTGTTATGGTTGGAGTTAGCGTCAGGGCCAGGTTAGGGTTGGGGTTGAGATTAAGGTGTCCGCCTAGGGTTAGGGTTAGGTGTATGGTTTGATTTAGGCTTCAGGTTAGGTTAGGTTTGAAGTTAGTTTGAGGGAGTAAGTTTAGGGCTATTGTTAGTTTTTCGTTTAACTGTTACGGTTGGAGTAAGCGTCAGGGTCAGGTTAGGGTGGGGGTTAAGAATAAGGTGTCCGCCTAGGGTTAGGGTTAGGTCTATGATTTGATTTAGGCATCAGGTTAGGTTAGGTTTGAACTTGGTTTGAGGGAGTCAGTTTAGGGCTACTGTTAGTTTTCGGTTAACTGTTACGGTTGGAGTAAGCGTCAGGTTCACGTTAGGTTTGGGGTTGAGCTTAAGGTGTCCACCTAGGGTTAGGGTTAGGTGTATGTTTTGATTTAGGCTTCAGGTTAGGTTAGGTTTGAACTTAGTTTGAGGGAGTAAGTTTAGGGCTACTGTTAGTTTTCGGTTAACTGTTACGGTTGGAGTAAGCGTCAGGGTCAGGTTAGGGTTGGGGTTAAGGTTAAGGTGTCCGCCTAGGGTTACGGATAGTTGTATGGTTTGATTTAGGCTTCAGGTTAGGTTAGGTTTGAACTTAGTTTGAGGGTGTAAGTTTAGGGTTACTGTTAGTTTTTCGGGTAACTGTTACAGTTGGAATTAGCGTCAGGGCCAGGTTAGGGTTGGGGTTGAGCTTAAGGTGTCCGCCTAAGGTTAGGGTTAGGTGTATGGTTTGATTTAGGATTCAGGTTAGGTTATTTTTGAACTTAGTTTGAGGGAGTAAGTTTAGGGCTACTGTTAGTTTTCGGTTAACTGTTACAGTTGGAGTAAGGCTCAGGGTCAGGTTAGGTTTGGGGTTCAAGTTAAGGTGTCCGCCTAGGGTTAGAGTTAGGTGTATGGTTTGATTTAGGCTTCAGGTTAGGTTAGGTTTGAACTTAGTTTGAGGGAGTAAGTTTTAGGGATACTGTTAATTTTTGGTTCAGTGTTACGGTTGGAGTTAGCGTGAGGGTCCGGTGAGGGTTGGGGTTGAGCTTAAGGTGTCCGCCTAGGGTTAGGGTTAGGTCTGTGGTTTGAATTAGGCTTCAGGTTAGGTTAGGATTGAACTTAGTTTGAGGGAGTAAGTTTAGGGCTACTCTTAGTTTTTCGGGTAACTGTTATTGTTGGAGTTAGTGTCTGGGCCAGGTTAGGGTTGGGGTTGAGCTTAAGGTGTCCCGCCTAGGGTTAGGGTTAGGTCTATGATTTCATTTAGGCTTCAGGTAAGGTTAGGATTGAACTTAATTTGAGAGAGTAAGTTTAGGGCTACTGGTAGTTTTCGGTTCAGTGTTACGGTTGGAGATAGCGTCAGGGTCAGGTTATGGTTGGTGTTGAGCTTCAGGTGTCCGCCTAGGGTTAGGGTTAGGTCTATGGTTTGAGTTAGGCTTCAGGTTAGGTTAGGTTTGAACTTAGTTTGAGGGAGTAAGTTTAGGGCTACTGTTAGTTTTCGGTTCAGTGTTACGGTTGGACTTAGCGTGAGGGTCAGGTTAGGGTAGGAGTTGAGCTTAAGGTGTCCGCCTAGGGTTAGGGTTAGGTGTATGGTTTGATTTAGGCTTCAGGTTAGGTTAGGTTTGAACTTAGTTTGAGAGAGTAAATTTAGAGCTACTGTTAGTTTTCGGGTAACTGTTACGATTGGAGTTGGCGTCACGGCCAGGTTTTGTTTGGGGTTGAGCTTAAGGTGTCCGCCTAGGGTTACGGTTAGGTGTATGGTTCGATTTAGGCTTCAGGTTAGGTAAGGTTTGAACTTAGTTTGAGGGAGTAAGTTTAGGGCTACTGTTAGTTTTCGGTTCAGTGTTACGGTTGGAGATAGCGTCATGCTCAAGTTAGGGGTTGGGGTTGAGATTCAGGTGTCTGCCTAGGGTTAGGGTTTAGGTCTATGGTTTGAGTTAGGCTTCAGGTTAGGTTAGGTTTGAACTTAGTTTTGAGGGAGTAAGTTTAGGGCTACTGTTAGTTTTCGGTTCAGTGTTACGGTTGGAGATAGGGTCAGGGTCTGGTTAGGGTTGTGGTTGAGTTTCAGGTGTCCGCCTAGGGTTAGGGTTAGGTCTATGGTTTGAGTTAGGCTTCAGGTTAGGTTAGGTTTGAACTTAGTTTGAGGGAGTAAGTTTAGGGCTACTGTTAGTTTTCGTTTAACTGTTACGGTTGGAGTAAGTGTCAGGGTCAGGTTAGGGTGGGGGTTAAGCATAAGGTGTCCGCCTAGGGTTAGGGTTAGGTCTATGGTTTCATTTAGGCTTCAGGTTAGGTTAGGATTGAACTTAGTTTGAGGGAGTAAGTTTAGGGCTACTGTTAGTTTTCGGTTCAGTGTTCCGGTTGGATTTAGCCTCAGGGTCAGGTTAGGGTTGGGGTTAAGCTTAAGGTGTCCGCCTAGGGTTAGGTTTAGGGTCTATTGTTTGAGTTAGGCTTCAGGTTAGGTTAGGTTTGAACTTAGTTTGAGGGAGTAAGTTTAGGGCTACTGTTAGTTTTCCGTTCAGTGTTACGGTTGGAGATAGCGTGAGGGTCAGGTTAGGGTTGGGGTTGAGCTTAAGGTGTCCGGCTAGGGTTAGGGTTAGGTCTGTGGTTTGAGTTAGGCTTCAGGTTAGGTTCCGTTTGAACTTAGTTTTAGGGAGTAAGTTTAGGGCTACTGTTAGTTTTAGGTTCAGTGTTACGGTTGGAGTTAGCGTGAGGGTCAGGTTAGGGGTTGGGTTTGAGCTTCAGGTGTCCGCCTAGGGTTAGGGTTAGGTGTATGGTTTAATTTAGACTTCAGGTAAGGTTAGGTTTGAACTTAGTTTGAAGGAGTAAGTTTAGGGCTACTGTTAGTTTTCGGGAAAATGTTACGGTTGGAATTAGCATCAGGGTCAGGTTAGGGTTGGGGTTGAGATTAAGGTGTCTGTCTAGGGTTAGGGTTAGGTGTATGGTTTGATTTAGGCTTCAGGTTAGGTTAGGTTTGAATTTAGTTTGAGGGAGTAAGTTTAGGGCTACTGTTCGTTTTTGGTTCAGTGTTATGTTTGGAGTTAGTGTGAGGGTCCGGTTAGGGTTGGGGTTGAGCTTAAGGTGTCCGCCTAGGGTTAGGGTTAGGTCTGTGGTTTGAGTTAGGCTTCAGGTTAGGTTAGGTTAGAACTTAGTTTGAGGCAGTACCTTTAGGGCTACTCTTAGTTTTCGGGTAACTCTTACTGTTGGAGTTAGTTTCAGGGCCAGGTTAGGGTTGGGGTTGAGCTTAAGGTGTCGGGCATAGGGATAGGGGTTAGGTCTATGGTTTGAGTTAGGCTTCAGGTTAGGTTAGGTTTGAACTGAGTTTTAGGGAGTAAGTTTAGGGCTACTGGTAGTTTTCGGTTCAGTGTTACGGTTGGAGATAGCGTCAGGGTCAGGTTATGGTTGGGGTTGAGCTTCAGGTGTCTGCCTAGGGTTAGGGTCTAGGTTGTATGGTTTGATTTAGGGCTTCAGGTTAGTTTAGGTTTAAACTTAGTTTGAGGGAGTAAGTTTAGGGCTACTGTTAGTTTTCGGGTAACTGTTACGATTGGAGTTAGCGTCAGGGCCACGTTATGGTTGGGGTTGAGCTTAAGGTATCCGCCTAGGGTTACGGGTTAGGTGTAAGGTTTGATTTAGGCTTCAGGTTAGGTTATGTTTTGAACTTAGTTAGAGGGAGTAAGTTTAGGGCTACTGTTATTTTTCGGTTAACTGTTATGGTTGGAGTAAGCGTCAGGGTCAGGTTAGGTTTGGGGTTGAGTTTAAGGTGTCCGCCTAGGGTTAGGGTTAGGTGCATGGTTTGATTTAGGCTTCAGGTTAGGTTAGGTTTGAACTTAGCTTGAGGGAGTAAGTTTAGGGGCTACTGTTAGTTTTCTGTTCAGTGTTACGGTTGGAGTTATCGTGAGGGTCAGGTTTAGGGTTGGGGTTGAGCTTAAGGTGTCCGCCTAGGGTTAGGGTTAGGTCTGTGGTTTGAGTTAGGCTTCACGTTAGGTTAGGTTTGAACTTAGTTTGAAGGTGTAAGTTTTAGGGCTACTGTTAGTTTTCGGTTCAGTGTTACGGTTGGAGATAGAGTCATGGTCAAGTTAGGGTTGGGATTAAGATTCAGGTGTCCGCCTAGGGTTAGGGTTAGGCCTATGGTTTGAGTTAGGCTTCAGGTTAGGTTAGGTTTGAACTTAGTTTGAGGGAGTAAGTTTAGGCCTATTTTATTTTTCGGTTCAGTGTTACGGTTGAATTTAGCCTAGGGTCAGGTTAGGGTTGGGGTCAAGCTTAAGGTGTACGCCTAGGTTTAGGGTTAGGTCTATTGTTTGAGTTAGGCTTCAGGTTAGGTTAGGTTTGAACTTAGTTTGAGGGAGTAAGTTTAGGCCCTACTGTTAGTTTTCGGTTCAGTGTTACGCTTGGATTTAGCCTCAGGGTCAGGTTTAGGGTTGGGGTCAAGCTTAAGGTGTACGCCTAGGGTTAGGGTTAGGTCTATTGTTTGAGTTAGGCTTCAGGTTAGGTTAGGTTTGAACTTAGTTTGAGAGAGTAAGTTTAGGCCTACTGTTAGTTTTCGGTTCAGTGTTACGCTTGGATTTAGCCTCAGGGTCTGGTTAGGGTTGGGGTTAAGCTTAAGTTGTCCGCCTAGGGTTAGGTTTAGGTCTATTGTTTGAGTTAGGCTTCAGGTTAGGTTAGGTTTGAATTTAGTTTGAGGGAGTAAGTTTAGGGCTACTGTTCGTTTTTGGTTCAGTGTTACGTTTGGAGTTAGTGTGAGGGTCCGGTTAGGGTTGGGGTTGAGCTTAAGGTGTCTGCCTAGGGTTAGGGTTATGTGTATGGTTTCATTTAGGCTCAAGGTTAGGTTAGGTTTGAACTTAGTTTGAGAGAGTAAATTTAGAGCTACTGTTAGTTTTCGGGTAACTGTTACGATTGGAGTTGGCGTCACGGCCAGGTTTTGTTTGGGGTTGAGCTTAAGGTGTCCGCCTAGGGTTACGGTTAGGTGTATGGTTCGATTTAGGCTTCAGGTTAGGTTAGGTTTGAACTTAGTTTGAGGGAGTAAGTTTAGGGCTACTGTTAGTTTTCGGTTCAGTGTTACGGTTGGAGATAGCGTCATGCTCAAGTTAGGGTTGGGGTTGAGATTCAGGTGTCTGCCTAGGGTTAGGGTTAGGTCTATGGTTTGAGTTAGGCTTCAGGTTAGGTTAGGTTTGAACTTAGTTTGAGGGAGTAAGTTTAGGGCTACTGTTAGTTTTCGGTTCAGTGTTACGGTTGGAGATAGGGTCAGGGTCTGGTTAGGGTTGTGGTTGAGTTTCAGGTGTCCGCCTAGGGTTAGGGTTAGGTCTATGGTTTGAGTTAGGCTTCAGGTTAGGTTAGGTTTGAACTTAGTTTGAGGGAGTAAGTTTAGGGCTACTGTTAGTTTTCGTTTAACTGTTACGGTTGGAGTAAGCCTCAGGGTCAGGTTAGGGTGGGGGTTAAGCATAAGGTGTCCGCCTAGGGTTAGGGTTAGGTCTATGGTTTCATTTAGGCTTCAGGTTAGGTTAGGATTGAACTTAGTTTGAGGGAGTAAGTTTAGGGCTACTGTTAGTTTTCGGTTCAGTGTTCCGGTTGGATTTAGCCTCAGGGTCAGGTTAGGGTTGGGGTTAAGCTTAAGGTGTCAGCCTAGGGTTAGGTTTAGGTCTATTGTTTGAGTTAGGCTTCAGGTTAGGTTAGGTTTGAACTTAGTTTGAGGGAGTAAGTTTAGGGCTACTGTTAGTTTTCGGTTCAGTGTTACGGTTGGAGTTAGCGTGAGGGTCAGGTTAGGTTTGGGGTTGAGCTTAAGGTGTCCGCCTAGGGTTAGGGTTAGGTCTGTGGTTTGAGTTAGGCTTCAGGTTAGGTTAGGTTTGAACCTAGTTTGAGGGAGTAAGTTTAGGGCTACTCTTAGTTTTCGGGTAACTTTTATGGTTGGAGTTAGCGTCAGGGCCAGTTTGGGGTTGGGGTTGAGATTAAGGTGTCCACCTAGGGTTAGGGTTAGGTGTATGGTTTGATTTAGGCTTCAGGTAAGTTTAGGTTTGAAGTTAGTTTGAGGGAGTAAGTTTAGGGCTACTGTTAGTTTTCGTTTAACTGTTACGTTTGGAGTAAGCGTCAGGGTCATGTTAGGGTGGGGGTTAAAAATAAGGTGTCCGCCTAGGGTTAGGGTTAGGTCTATGATTTGATTTAGGCTTCAGGTTAGGTTAGGTTTGAACTTGGTTTGAGGGAGTCAGTTTAGGGCTACTGTTAGTTTTCGGTTAACTGTTACGGTTGGAGTAAGCGTCAGGTTCACGTTAGGTTTGGGGTTGAGCTTATGGTGTCCGCCTAGGGTTAGGGTTAGGTGTATGTTTTGATTTAGGCTTCATGTTAGGTTAGGTTTGAACTTAGTTTGAGGGAGTAAGTTTAGGGCTACTGTAAATTTTCGGTTCAGTGTTACTGTTGGACTTAGCGTGAGGTTCAGGTTAGGGTTGGGGTTGAGCTTAAGATGTCCGCCTAGGGTTAGGGTTAGGTCTATGGTTTCATTTAGGCTTCAGGTAAGGTTAGGATAGAACTTAGTTTGAGGGAGTAAGTTTAGGTCTACTGGTAGTTTTCGGTTCAGTGTTACAGTTGGAGATAGCGTCAGGGTCAGGTTATGGTTGGTGTTGAGCTTCATGTGTTGCTAGGGTTAGGGTTAGGTCTATGTTTTGAGATAGGCTTCAGGTTAGGTTAGGTTTGAACTTAGTTTGAGGGAGTAAGTTTAGGCTACGGTTAGTTTTCGGTTCAGTGTTACGGTTGGACTTAGCGTGAGGGTCAGGTTAGGGTTGGGGTTGAGCTTAAGGTGTCCGCCTAGGGTTAGGGTTAGGTGTATGGTTTGCTTTAGGCTTCAGGTTAGGTTAGGTTTGAACTTAGTTTGAGAGAGTAAGTTTAGGGCTACTGTTAGTTTTCGGGTAACTGTTACGATTGGAGTTAGCGTCAGGGAAGGTTATGTTTGGGGTTGAGCTTAAGGTGTCTGCCTAGGGTTACAGTTAGGTGTATTGTTCGATTTAGGCTTCAGGTTAGGTTATGGTTGAACTAAGTTTGAGGGAGTAAGTTTAGGGCTACTGTTAGTTTTTCGGGTAACTGTTACGGTTGGAATTAGCATCAGGGCCAGGTTAGGGTTGGGGTTGAGCTTAAGGTGTCCGCCTAGGGTTAGGGTTAGGTGTATGGTTTGATTTAGGCTTCAGGTTAGGTTATGGTTGAACTTAGTTTGAGGGAGTAAGTTTAGGGCTACTGTTAGTTTTCGGTTAACTGTTACAGTTGGAGTAAGCGTCAGAGTCAGGTTAGGTTTGGGGTTGAAGTTAAGGTGTCCGCCTAGGGTTAGGGTTAGGTGTATGGTTTTGATTTAGGCTTCAGGTTAGGTTAGGTTTGAACTTAGTTTGAGGGTGTAAGTTTAAGGCTACTGTTAGTTTTCGGTTAAGTGTTACGGTTGGAGATAGCGTCAGGGTCAGGTTAAGGTTGGGGTTGAGCTTCAGGTGTCGGCCTACTGTTAGGGTTAGGTCTATGATTTGAGTTAGGCTTCAGGTTAGGTTAGGTTTGAACTTAATTTGAGCGAGTAACTTTAGGGCTACTCTTAGTTTTCGGTTCACTGATATGGTTGGAGTTAGCCTGGAGGTCAGGTTAGGGTTGGGGTTCAGCTTAAGGTGTCCGCCTAGGGTTAGGGTTAGGTGTATGGTTTGATTTAGGCTTCAGGTTAGGTTAGGTTTGAACTTAGTTTGAGGGAGTAAGTTTAGGGCTACTGTTAGTTTTCGGTTCAGTGTTTTTGTTGGAGTTAGCGAGAGGGGTCAGGTTAGGGTTGGGGCTGAGCTTAAGGTGTCCGCCTAGGGTTAGGGTTAGGGATATGGTTTTGGTTAGGCTTCAGGTTAGGTTAGATTTGAACTTAGTTTGAGGGAGTAAGTTTAGGGCTACTGTTAGTTTTCGGTTCAGTGTTACGGTTGGACTTAGCGTGAGGGTCAGGTTAGGGTAGGGGTTGAGCTTAAGGTGTCCGCCTAGGGTTAGGGTTAGGTGTATGGTTTGATTTAGGCTTCAGGTTAGGTTAGGTTTGAACTTAGTTTGAGAGAGTAAATTTAGAGCTACTGTTAGTTTTCGGGTAACTGTTACGATTGGAGTTGGCGTCACGGCCAGGTTTTGTTTGGGGTTGAGCTTAAGGTGTCCGCCTAGGGTTACGGTTAGGTGTACGGTTCGATTTAGGCTTCAGGTTAGTTTAGGATTGAACTTAGTTTGAGGGCGTAAGTTTAGGGATACTGTTAGTTTTCTGTTCAGTATTATGGTTGGAGTTAGCGTCAGGGTCATGTTAGGGTTGGGGTTAGCTTGAGGTGTCCACCTAGGGTTAGGGTTAGGTCTATGGTTTGAGTTAGGCTTCAGGTTAGGTTAGGTTTGAACTTAGTTTGAGGGAGTAAGTTTAGGGCTACTGGCAGTTTTCGGTTCAGTGTTACGGTTGGTGTTAGCGTGAGGGTCAGGTTAGGGTTGGGGTTGAGCTTAAGGTGTCCGCCTAGGGTTAGGGTTAGGTCTGTGGTTTGAGTTAGGCTTCAGGTTAGGGTTAGGTTTGAACTTAGTTTGAGAGAGTAAGTTTAGGGCTACTGTTAGTTTTCGGTTCAGTGTTACGGTTGGAGTTAGCGTGAGGGTCAGGTTAGGGTTGGGGTTGAGCTTAAGGTGTCCGCATAGGGTTAGGGTTAGGTGTATGTTTTGATTTAGGCTTCATGTTAGGTTAGGTTTGAACTTAGTTTGAGGGAGTAAGTTTAGGGCTACTGTTAGTTTTCGGTTAACTGTTACGGTTGGAGTAAGCGTCAAGGTCAGGTTAGGGTTGGGGTTAAGCTTAAGTTGTCCGCCTAGGGTTAGGGTTAGGTCTATTGTTTGAGTTAGTAAGTTTAGGGCTACTCTTAATTTTCGGGTAACTCTGACTGTTGGAGTTAGTGTCAGGTCCAGGTTAGGTTTGGGGTTGAGCTTAAGGTGTCTGCCTAGGGTTTGGGTTAGGTCTATGGTTTCGTTTAGGCTTCAGGTAAGGTTAGGATTGAACTTAGTTTCAGGGAGAAAGTTTAGGGCTACTGGTAGTTTTTCGGTTCAGTGTTACAGTTGGAGATAGCGTCAGTGTCAGGTTATGGTTGGGGTTGAGCTTCAGGTGTCAGCCTAGACTTAGGGTTAGGTGTATGGTTTGAGTTAGGCTTCAGGTTAGGTTAGGTTTGAACTTAGTTTGAGGGAGTAAGTTTAGGGCTACTGTTAGTTTTCGGTTCAGTGTTACGGTTGGACTTAGCGTGAGGGTCAGGTTAGGGTTGGGGTTGAGCTTAAGCTGTCCGCCTAGGGTTAGGGTTAGGTCTATGGTTTCATTTAGGCTTTAGGTTAGGTTAGGATTGAAGTTAGTTTGAGGGAGTAAGTTTAGGGCTACTGTTAGTTTTTGATTCAGTGTTACGGTTGGATTTAACCTCAGGGTCAGGTTATGGTTGGGGTTAAGCTTAAGGTGTCCGCCTAGGGTTAAGGTTAGGTCTATTGTTTGATTTAGGCTTCAGGTTAGGTTAGGTTTGAACTTAGTTTGAGGGAGTAAGTTTAGGGCTACTGTTAGTTTTCGGTTCAGTGTTACGGTTGGAGTTAGCGTGAGGGTCAGGTTAGGGTTGGGTTTGAACTTCAGGTGTCCGCCTAGGGTTAGGGTTAGGTGTATGGTTTGAGTAAGCCTTCAGGATAGGTTAGGTTTGAACCTAGTCTGAGGGAGTAAGATTAGGGCTACTGTTAGTTTTCAGTTCAGTGTTACGGTTGGAGTTAGCGTGAGGTTCAGGTTAGGGTTGAGGTTGAGCTTAAGGTGTCCGCCTAGGGTTAGGGTTAGGTGTATGGTTTGAGTTAGGCTTCCGGTTAGGTTAGGTTTGAACTTAGTCTGAGGGAGTAAGATTACGGCTACTGTTTGTTTTCGGTTCAGTGATATGGCTGGAGTTAGCCTGGAGGTCAGGTTAGGGTTGGGGTTGAGCTTAAGGTGTCCGCCTAGGGTTAGGGTTAGGTGTATGGTTTGATTTAGGCTTCAGGTTAGGTTAGGTTTGAACTTAGTTTAAGGGTGTAAGTTTAGGGCTACTGTTAGTTTTCGGTTAAGTGTTACGGTTGGAGATAGCGTCAGGGTCAGGTTAGGGTTGGGGTTGAGCTTCAGGTGTCCGCCTACTATTAGGGTTAGGTCTATGATTTGAGTTAGGCTTCAGGTTAGGTTAGGTTTGAACTTAATTTGAGCGAGTAAGTTTAGGGCTACTCTTAGTTTTCGGTTCACTGATATGGTTGGAGTTAGCCTGGAGGTCAGGTTAGGGTTGGGATTCATCTTAAGGTGTCCGCCTAGGGTTAAGGTTAGGTGTATGGTTTGATTTAGGCTTCAGGTTAGGTTAGGTTTGAACTTAGTTTGAGGGAGTAACTTTAGGGCTACTGTTAGTTTCGGTTCAGTGTTTTTGTTGGAGTTAGCGTGAGGTTCAGGTTAGGGTTGGGGCTGAGCGTAAGGTGTCCGCCTAGGGTTAGGGTTAGGTCTGTGGTTTGTGTTAGACTTCAGGTTAGGTTAGGTTTGAACTTAGTTTGAAGGAGTAAGTTTGGGGCTACTGTTAGTTTTCGGTTCAGTGTTACGGTTGGAGATAGCGTCAGGGTCAAGTTAGGCTTGGGGTTGAGATTCAGGTGTCCGCCTAGGGTTAGGGTTAGGTCTATGGTTTGAGTTAGGCTTCAGGTTAGGTTAGGTTTGAACTTAGTTTGAGGGAGTAAGTTTAGGGCTACTGTTAGTTTTCAGTTCAGTGTTACGGTTGGAGTTAGCGTGAGGGTCAGGTTAGGGTTGGGTTTGAACGTCAGGTGTCCGCCTAGGGTTAGGGTTAGGTGTATGGTTTGATTTAGGATTCAGGTTAGGTTAGGTTTGAACTTAGTTAGAGGCAGTAAGTTTAGGGCTACTGTTAGTTTTCGGTTAAGTGTTATGGTTGGAGTAAGCGTCAGGGTCAGGTTAGGTTTTGGGTTGAGCTTAATGTGTCCGCCTAGGTTTAGGGTTAGGTGTATGGTTTGATTTAGGATTCAGGTTAGGTTAGGTTTGAACTTAGTTTGAGGAAGTAAGTTTAGGGCTACTGTTAGTTTTCGTTTAAGTGTTACGGTTGGAGTAAGCGTCACGGTTAGGTTAGGGTGGGGGTTAAGCATAAGGTGTCCGCCTAGGCTTAGGGTTAGGTCTATGGCTTCATTTAGGCTTTAGGTTAGGTTAGGATTGAACTTAGTTTGAGGGAGTAAGTTTAGGGATACTGTTAGTTTTCGGTTCAGTGTTCCGGTTGGATTTAGCCTCAGGGTCAGGTTAGGGTTGGGGTGAAGCTTAAGGTGTCCGCCTAGGTTTAGGGTTAGGTCTATTGTTTGAGTTAGGCTTCACGTTAGCTTAGGTTTGAACTTAGTTTGAGGGAGTAAGTTTAGGGGTACTGTTAGTTTTCGGTTCAGTGTTATGGTTGGAGTTAGCGTGAGGGTCAGGTTAGGTTTGGGGTTGAGCTTAAGGTGTCCGCCTAGGGTTAGGGTTAGGTCTGTGGTTTGAGTTAGGCTTCAGGTTAGGTTAGGTTTGAACTTAGTTTGAAGGTGTAAGTTTAGGGCTACTGTTAGTTTTCGGTTCAGTGTTACGGTTGGAGATAGAGTCATGGTCAAGTTAGGGTTGGGATTAAGATTCAGGTGTCCGCCTAGGGTTAGGGTTAGGTCTATGGTTTGAGTTAGGCTTCAGGTTAGGTTAGGTTTGAACTTAGTTTGAGGGAGTAAGTTTAGGCCTATTTTATTTTTCGGTTCAGTGTTACGGTTGAATATAGCCTCAGGGTCAGGTTAGGGTTGGGGTCAAGCTTAAGGTGTCCGCCTAGGGTTAGGGTTAGGTCGATTGTTTGAGTTAGGCTTCAGGTTAGGTTAGGTTTGAACTTAGTTTGAGGGAGTAAGTTGAGGGGCTACTGTTAGTTTTCGGTTCAGTGTTACGGTTGGAGATAGCGTGAGGGTCAGGTTAGGGTTGGGGTTGAGCTTCAGGTGTCCGCCTAGGGTTAGGGTTAGGTGTATGGTTTAATTTAGACTTCAGGTTAGGTTAGGTTTGAACTTAGTTTGAAGGAGTAAGTTTAGGTCTACTGTTATTTTTCGGGAAACTGTTACGGTTGGAATTAGCATCAGGGTCAGGTTAGGGTTGGGGTTGAGATTAAGGTGTCTGTCTAGGGTTAAGGTTAGGTGTATGGTTTGATTTAGGCTTCAGGTTAGGTTAGGTTTGAAGTTAGTTTGAGGGAGTAAGTTTAGGGCTACTGTTAGTTTTCAGTTAACTGTTACAGTTGGAGTAAGCGTCAGGGACAGGGTATGGTGGGGGTTAAGCATAAGGTGTCCGCCTAGGGTTAGGGTTAGGTCTATGGTTTGAGTTAGGCTTCAGGTTAGGTTAGGTTTGAACTTAGTTTGAGGGAGTCAGTTTAGGGCTACTGTTAGTTTTCGGTTAACTGTTACGTTTGGAGTAAGCGTCAGGGTCAGGTTAGGTTTGGGGTTGAGCTTTAGGTGTCCGCCTAGGGTTAGGGTTAGGTGTATGGTTTGATTTAGGCTTAAGGTTAGGTTAGGTTTGAAATTAGTTTGAGGGAGTAAGTTTAGGGCTACTGTTAGTTTTAGGTTCAGTGTTACGGTTGGAGTTAGCGTGAGGGTCAGGTTAGGGTTGGGTTTGAGCTTCAGGTGTCCGCCTAGGGTTAGGGTTAGGTCTATTGTTTCATTTAGGCTTCAGGTTAGGTTAGGATTCAACGTAGTTTGAGGGAGTAAGTTTAGGGCTAATGTTAGTTTTCGGTTCAGTGTTACGGTTGGATTTAGCCTCAGGGTCAGGTTAGGGTTGGGGTTAAGCTTAAGGTGTCCGCCTAGGTTTAGGGTTAGGTCTATTTTTTGAGTTAGGCTTCAGGTTAGGTTAGGTTTGAACTTAGTTTGAGGGAGTAAGTTTAGGGCTACTGTTAGTTTTCGTGTAACTGTTACGGTTGGAGTAAGCTTCAGGGTCAGGTTAGGGTGGGGGTTAAGAATAAGGTGTCCGCCTAGGGTTAGGGTTAGGTCTATGGTTTCATTTAGTCTTCAGGTTAGGTTAGGATTCAACTTAGTTTGAGGGGGTAAGTTTAGGGCTACTGTTAGTTTTCGGTTCAGTGTTACGGTTGAATTTAGCCTCAGGGTCAGGTTAGGGTTGGGGTTAAGCTTAAGGTGTCCGCCTAGGGTTAGTGTTAGGTCTATTGTTTGAGTTAGGCTTCAGGTTAGGTTAGGTTTGAATTTAGTTTGAGGGAGTAAGTTTAGGGCTACTGTTCGTTTTTGGTTCAGTGTTACGTTTGGAGTTAGTGTGAGGGTCCGGTTAGGGTTGGGGTTGAGCTTAATGTGTCCGCCTAGGGTTAGGGTTAGGTCTGTGGTTTGAGTTAGGCTTCAGGTTAGGTTAGGTTTGAACTTAGTTTGAGGCAGTACCTTTAGGGCTACTCTTAATTTTCGGGTAACTCTTACTGTTGGAGTTAGTTTCAGGGCCAGGTTAGGGTTGGGGTTGAGCTTAAGGTGTCGGCATAGGGATAGGGTTAGGTCTATGGTTTGAGTTAGGCTTCAGGTTAGGTTAGGTTTGAACTGAGTTTTAGGGAGTAAGTTTAGGGCTACTGGTAGTTTTCGGTTCAGTGTTACGGTTGGAGATAGCGTCAGGGTCAGGTTATGGTTGGGGTTGAGCTTCAGGTGTCTGCCTAGGGTTAGGGTTAGGTGTATGGTTTGATTTAGGCTTCAGGTTAGTTTAGGTTTAAACTTAGTTTGAGGAGTAAGTTTTAGGGCTACTGTTAGTTTTCGGGTAACTGTTACGATTGGAGTAGCGTCAGGGCCACGTTATGGTTGGGGTTGAGCTTAAGGTATCCGCCTAGGGTTACGGTTAGGTGTAAGGTTTGATTTAGGCTTCAGGTTAGGTTATGTTTTGAACTTAGTTAGAGGGAGTAAGTTTAGGGCTACTGTTATTTTTCGGTTAACTGTTATGGTTGGAGTAAGCGTCAGGGTCAGGTTAGGTTTGGGGTTGAGTTTATGGTGTCCGCCTAGGGTTAGGGTTAGGTGCATGGTTTGATTTAGGCTTCAGGTTAGGTTAGGTTTGAACTTAGTTTGAGGGAGTAAGTTTAGGGCTACTGTTAGTTTTCTGTTCAGTGTTACGGTTGGAGTTATCGTGAGGGTCAGGTTAGGGTTGGGGTTGAGCTTAAGGTGTCCGCCTAGGGTTAGGTTTAGGTCTGTGGTTTGAGTTAGGCTTCACGTTAGGTTAGGTTTGAACTTAGTTTGAAGGTGTAAGTTTAGGGCTACTGTTAGTTTTCGGTTCAGTGTTACGGTTGGAGATAGAGTCATGGTCAAGTTAGGGTTGGGATTAAGATTCAGGTGTCCGCCTAGGGTTAGGGTTAGGTCTATGGTTTGAGTTAGGCTTCAGGTTAGGTTAGGTTTGAACTTAGTTTGAGGGAGTAAGTTTAGGCCTATTTTATTTTTCGGTTCAGTGTTACGGTTGAATTTAGCCTAGGGTCAGGTTAGGGTTGGGGTCAAGCTTAAGGTGTACGCCTAGGGTTAGGGTTAGGTCTATTGTTTGAGTTAGGCTTCAGGTTAGGTTAGGTTTGAACTTAGTTTGAGAGAGTAAGTTTAGGCCTACTGTTAGTTTTCGGTTCAGTGTTACGCTTGGATTTAGCCTCAGGGTCTGGTTAGGGTTGGGGTTAAGCTTAAGTTGTCCGCCTAGGGTTAGGGTTAGGTCTATTGTTTGAGTTAGGCTTCAGGTTAGGTTAGGTTTGAATTTAGTTTGAGGGAGTAAGTTTAGGGCTACTGTTCCTTTTTGGTTCAGTGTTACGTTTGGAGTTAGTGTGAGGGTCCGGTTAGGGTTGGGGTTGAGCTTAAGGTGTCTGCCTAGGGTTAGGGTTATGTGTATGGTTTCATTTAGGCTCAAGGTTAGGTTAGGTTTGAACTTAGTTTGAGAGAGTAAGTTTAGGGCTACTGTTAGTTTTCGTTTAACTGTTACGGTTGGAGTAAGCGTCAGGGTCAGGGTAGGGTGGGTGTTAAGCATAAGGTGTCTGCCTAGGGTTAGGGTTAGCTCTATGGTTTCATTTAGGCTTCAGGTTAGGTTAGGATTGAACTTAGTTTGAGGGAGTAAGTTTAGGGCTACTGTTAGTTTTCGGTTCAGTGTTACGGTTGGATTTAGCCTCAGGGTCAGGTTAGGGTTGGGGTTAAGCTTAAGGTGTCCACCTAGGGTTAGGGTTAGGTCTATTGTTTGTGTTAGCCTTCAGGTTATGTTAGGATCGAACTTAGTTTGAGGGAATAAGTTTAGGGCTACTGTTAGTTTTCGGTTCCGTGTTACGGTTGGAGTTAGCGTGAGGGTCAGGTTAGGGTTGGGGTTGAGCTTAAGGTGTCCGCCTAGGGTTAGGGTTAGGTCTGTGGTTTGAGTTAGGCTTCAGTTTAGGTTAGGTTTGAACTTAGTTTGAGGGTGTAAGTTTAGGGCTACTGTTTGTTTTCGGTTCAGTGTTACGGTTGGAGTTAGGGTGAGGTTCAGGATAGGGTTGGGATTGAGCTTAAGGTTTCGCCTAGGGTTAGGGTTAGGTCTGTGGTTTGAGTTAGGCTTCAGGTTAGGTTAGGTTTGAACTGAGTTTGGGGGAGTAAATTTAGGGCTACTGTTAGTTTTCGGTTCAGTGTTATGGTTGGAGTTAGCGTGAGGGTCAGGTTAGGGTTGGGGTTGAGCTTAAGGTGTCCGCCTAGGGTTAGGGTTAGGTCTGTGGTTTGAGTTACGCTTCAGGTTAGGTTAGGTTTGAACTTAGTTTGAGGGAGTAAGTTTAGGGCTACTGTTAGTTTTCGTTTAACTGTTACGGTTGGAGTAAGCGTCAGGGTCAGTTTAGGGTGGGCGTTAAGCATAAGGTGTCCACCTAGGGTTAGGGGTAGGTCTATGGTTTCATTTAGGCTTCAGGTTAGGTTAGGATTGAACTTAGTTTGAGGGAGTAAGTTTAGGGCTACTGTTAGTTTTCGGTTCAGTGTTACGGTTTGATTTATCCTCAGGGTCAGGTTAGGGTTGGGATTAAGCTTAAGGTGTCCGCCTAGGGTTAGGGTTAGGTCTATTGTTTGAGTTAGGCTTCAGGTTAGGTTAGGTTTGAACTTAGTTTGAGGGAGTAAGTTTAGGGCTACTGTTATTTTTCGGTTCAGTGTTACGGTTGGAGTTAGCTTGAGGGTCAGGTTAGGGTTGGGGTTGAGCTTAAGGTGTCCGCCTAGGGTTAGGGTTAGGTCTGTGGTTTGAGTTAGGCTTCAGGTTAGGTTAGGTTTGAACTTAGTTTGAGGGAGTAAGTTTAGGGCTACTGTTAGTTTTCGGTTCAGTGTTACGGTTTGAGATAGCGTCAGGGTCAAGTTAGGGTTGGGGTTGAGATTCAGGTGTCCGCCTAGGGTTAGGGTTAGGTCTATGGTTTGAGTTAGGCTTCAGGTTAGGTTAGGTATGAACTTAGTTTGAGGGAGTAAGTTTAGGGCTATTGCATTTTTCGGTTCAGTGTTACGGTTGAATTTAGCCTCAGGGTCAGGTTAGGGTTGGGGTTAAGCTTAAGGTGTCCGCCTACGGTTAGGGTTAGGTCGATTGTTTGAGTTAGGCTTCAGGTTAGGTAAGGTTCGAACTTAGTTTGAGGGAATAAGTTTAGGGCTACTGTTAGTTTTCAGTTCAGTGTTACAGTTGGAGTTAGCGTGAGGGTCAAGTTAGCGTTGGGGATGAGCTTAAGGTGTCCGCCTAGGTTTAGGTTTAGGTCTGTGATTTGAGTTAGGCTTCAGGTTAGGTTAGGTTTGAACTTAGTTTTAGGGAGTAAGTTTAGGGCTACTCTTAGTTTTCAGTTCAGTGTTACGGTTGGAGATAGCGTCAGGGTCAGGTTAGGGTTGGGGTTGAGCTTCAGGTGTCGGCCTAGGGTTAGGGTTAGGTCTATGGTTTGAGTTAGGCTTCAGGTTAGGTTAGGTTTGAACTTAGTTTGAGGGAGTAAGTTTAGGGCTACTGTTAGTTTTAGGTTCAGTGTTACGGTTGGAGTTAGCATGAGGGTCAAGTTAGGGTTGGGTTTGAGCTTCAGGTGTCCTCCCAGGGTTAGGGTTAGGTCTGTGGTTTGAGTTAGGCTTCAGGTTAGGTTAGGTTTGAACTTAGTTATAGGGAGTAAGTTTAGGGCTACTGTTAGATTTCGGGTAACTGTTACGGTTTGTGTTAGCGTCACGGCCAGGTTAGGATTGGGGTTGAGCTTAAGGTGTCCGCCTAGGGTTAGGTTTAGGTGTATGATTTGATTTAGGCTTTAGGTTAGGTTACGTTTGAACTTAGTTTGAGGGAGTAAGTTTAGGGCTACTATTAGTTTTCGGTTCAGTATTATGGTTGGAGTTAGCGTCAGGGTCAGGTTAGGTTTGGGGTTAGCTTGAGGTGTCCGCCTAGGGTTAGGGTTAGGTCCATGGTTTGATTTAGGCTCCAGGTTAGGTTACATTTGAGCTTAGTTTGAGGGAGTAAGTTTAGGTCTACTGTTAGTTTTCGGTTCAGTGTTACGGTTGGAGATAGCGTCAGGGTCAGGTTAGGGTTGGAGTTGAGCTTAAGGTGTCAGCCTAGGGTTAGGGTTAGGTCTGTGGTTTGATTTATGCTTCAGGTTAAGTTACGTTTGAACTTAGTTTGAGTGAGTAAGTTTAGGGCTACTGTTAGTTTTCGGTTCAGTGTTACGGTTGGAGATAGCGTCAGGGTCAGGTTAGGGTTGAGGTTGAGCTTCAGGTGTCCGCCTATTGTTAGGGTTAGGTCTATGATTTGAGTTAGGCTTCAGGTTAGGTTAGGTTTGAACTTAGTTTGAGCGAGTAAGTTTAGGGCTACTCTTAGTTTTCGGTTCACTGATATGGGTGGAGTTAGCCTGGAGGTCAGGTTAGGGTTGGGGTTCATCTTAAGGTGTCTGCCTAGGGTTAGGGTTAGGTGTATGGTTTGATTTAGGCTTCAGGTTAGGTGAGGTTTGAACTTAGTTTGAGGGAGTAAGTTTAGGGCTACTGTTAGTTTTCGGTTCAGTGTTTTTGTTGGAGTTAGCGTGAGGGTCAGGTTAGGGTTGGGGCTGAGCTTAAGGTGTCCGCCTAGGGTTAAGGTTAGGTCTGTGGTTTGAGTTAGACTTCAGGTTAGGTTAGGTTTGAACTTAGTTTGAAGGAGTAAGTTTAGGGCTACTGTTAGTTTTCGGTTCAGTGTTTTTGTTGGAGTTAGCGTGAGGGTCAGGTTAGGGTTGGGGTTGAGCTTAAGGTGTCCGCCTAGGGTTAGGGTTAGGTGTATGGTTTGATTTAGGCTTCAGGTTAGGTTAGGTTTGAACTTAGTTTGAGGGAGTAAGTTTAGGGCTACTGTTAGTTTTCGGGAAATTGTTACGGTTGGAGTTAGCGTCAGGGCCAGGTTAGGCTTGGGCTTGAGATTTAGGTGTCCGCCTAGGGTTAGTGTTAGGTGTATGGTTTCATTTAGTCTGAAGGTTAGGTTAGGTTTGAAGTTAGTTTGATGGAGTAACTTTAGGGCTACAGTTAGTTTTCGGTTAACTGTTACACTTGGAGTAAGCGTCAGGGTCAGTTTAGGGTGGGGGTTAAGCATAAGGTGTCCGCCTAGGGTTAGGGTTAGGTCTAAGATTTGATTTAGGCTTCAGGTTAGTTTAGGTTGGAACTTAGTTTGAGGGAGTCAGTTTAGGGCTACTGTTAGTTTTCGGTTAACTGTTAAGGTTGGTGTAAGTGTCAGGGTCAGATTAGGTTTGGGGTTTAGCTTAAGGTATCTGCCTAGGGTTAGGGTTAGGTGTATGGTTTTATTTAGGCTTCAGGTTAGGATAGGTTTGAACTCAGTTTGAGGGAGTAAGTTTAGGGCTACTGTTAGTTTTCGTTTAACTGTTACGGTTGGAGTAAGCGTCAGGGTCAGGTTTGGGTGGGGGTTAAACATAAGATGTCCGCCTAGGGTTAGGGTTAGGTCTATGGTTTCATTTAGGCTTCAGGTTAGGTTAGGATTAAACTTAGTATGAGGGAATAAGTTTAGGGCTACTGTTAGTTTTCGGTTAACTGTTACGGTTGGAGTAAGCGTCAGGGTCAGGTTAGGTTTGGGGTTGAGCTTAAGGTGTCCGCCTAGGGTTAGGGTAAGGACTATGGTTTCATTTAGGCTTCAGGTTAGGTTACGATTGAACTTAGTTTGAGGGAGTAAGTTTAGGGCTACTGTTAGTTTTCGGTTGAGTGTTACGGTTGGATTTAGCCTCCGGGTCAGTTTAGGTTTGGGGTTAAGCTTCAGGTGTCCGCCTAGGGTTAGGGTTAGGTCTATTGTTTGAGTTAGGCTTCAGGTTAGGTTAGGTTTGAACTTAGTTTTAGGGAGTAAGTTTAGGGCTACTGTTAATTTTTGGTTCAGTGTTACGTTTAGAGTTAGCGTGAGGGTCCGGTTAGGGTTGGGGTTGAGCTTAAGGTGTCCGCCTAGGGCTAGGGTTAGGTCTGTGGTTTGAGTTAGACTTCAGGTTAGGTTAGGTTTGAACTTACTTTGAGGGAGTAAGTTTAGGGCTACTCTTAGTTTACGGGTAACTGTTACTGTTGGAGTTAGTTTCAGAGCCACGTTAGGGTTGGGGTTGAGCTTAAGGTGTCCGCCTAGGGTTAGGGTTAAGTCTATGGTTTCATTTAGGCTTCAGGTAAGGTTAGGATTGAACTTAGTTTGAGGGAGTAAGTTTAGGGCTACTGGTAGTTTTCGGTTCAGTGTTACTGTTGGAGATAGCGTCAGGGTCAGGTTATGGTTGGTGTTGAGCTTCAGGTGTCCGCCTAGTGTTAGGGTTAGGTCTATGGTTTGAGTTAAGCTTCAGGTTAGGTTAGGTTTGAACTTAGTTTGAGAGAGTAAGTTTAGGGTTAATGTTAGTTTTCGGGTAACTGTTACGATTGGAGTTGGCGTCAGGTCCAGGTTATGTTTGGGATTGAGCTTAAGGTGTCCGCCTAGGGTTACGGTTAGGTGTATGGTTCGATTTAGGCTTCAGGTTAGGTTAGGTATGAACTTAGTTTGAGGGAGTAAGTTTAGGGCTACTGTTAATTTTCTGTTCAGTATTATGGTTGGAGTTAGCGTCAGGGTCAGGTTCGGGTTGGGGTTAGCTTGAGGTGTCCACCTAGGGTTAGGGTTAGGTCTATGGATTGCGTTAGGCTTCAGGTTAGGTTAGGTTTGAACTTAGTTTGAGAGAGTAAGTTTAGGGCTACTGTTAGTTTTCGGTTCAGTGTTACGGTTGGAGTTAGCGTGAGGGTCAGGTGAGGGTTGGGGTTGAGCTTAAGGTGTCCGCCTAGGGTTAGGGTTAGGTGTATGGTTTGATTTAGGCTTCAGGTTAGGTTAGGTTTGAACTTAGTTTGAGTGAGTAAGTTTAGGGCTACTGGGAGTTTTCGGTTCAGTGTTACGGTTGGAGATAGCGTCAGGGTCAGGTTATGGTTGGGGTTGAGCTTCAGGTGTCCGCCTAGGGTTAGGGTTCGGTCTATGGTTTGAGTTAGGCTTCAGGTTAGGTTAGGTTTTAACTTAGTTTGAGGGAGTTAGTTTAGGGCTACTGTTAGTTTTCAGTTCAGTGTTACGGTTGGACTTAGCGTGAGGGTCAGGTTAGGGTTGGGGTTCAGCTTAAGGTGTCCGCATAGGGTTAGGGTTAGGTGTATGGTTTGATTTAGGCTTTAGGTTAGGTTAGGTTTGAACTTAGTTTGAGGGAGTAAGTTTAGGGCTACTGTTAGTTTTTGGTTCGGTGTTACGTTTGGAGTTAGCGTGAGAGTCCGGTTAGTGTTGGGGTTGAGCTTAAGGTGTCCGCCTAGGGTTAGGGTTAGGTCTGTGGTTTGACTTAGGCTTCAGGTTAGGTTAGGTTTGAACTTAGTTTGAGGGAGTAAGTTTAGGGCTACTCTTAGTATTCGGGTAATTGTTATGGTTGGAGTTAGCGTCAGGGCCAGGTTAGGGTTGGGGTTGAGATTAAGGTGTCCGCCTAGGGTTAGGGTTAGGTGTATGGTTTGATTTAGGCTTCAGGTTAGGTTAGGTTTGAAGTTAGTTTGAGGGAGTAAGTTTAGGGCTATTGTTAGTTTTCGTTTAACTGTTACGGTTGGAGTAAGCGTCAGGGTCAGGTTAGGGTGGGGGTTAAGAATAAGGTGTCCGCCTAGGGTTAGGGTTAGGTCTATGATTTGATTTAGGCATCAGGTTAGGTTAGGTTTGAACTTGGTTTGAGGGAGTCAGTTTAGGGCTACTGTTAGTTTTCGGTTAACTGTTACGGTTGGAGTAAGCGTCAGGTTCACGTTAGGTTTGGGGTTGAGCTTAAGGTGTCCACCTAGGGTTAGGGTTAGGTGTATGTTTTGATTTAGGCTTCAGGTTAGGTTAGGTTTGAACTTAGTTTGAGGGAGTAAGTTTAGGGCTACTGTTAGTTTTCGGTTAACTGTTACGGTTGGAGTAAGCGTCAGGGTCAGGTTAGGGTTGGGGTTAAGGTTAAGGTGTCCGCCTAGGGTTACGGATAGTTGTATGGTTTGATTTAGGCTTCAGGTTAGGTTAGGTTTGAACTTAGTTTGAGGGTGTAAGTTTAGGGCTACTGTTAGTTTTTCGGGTAACTGTTACAGTTGGAATTAGCGTCAGGGCCAGGTTAGGGTTGGGGTTGAGCTTAAGGTGTCCGCCTAAGGTTAGGGTTAGGTGTATGGTTTGATTTAGGATTCAGGTTAGGTTATTTTTGAACTTAGTTTGAGGGAGTAAGTTTAGGGCTACTGTTAGTTTTCGGTTAACTGTTACAGTTGGAGTAAGGCTCAGGGTCAGGTTAGGTTTGGGGTTCAAGTTAAGGTGTCCGCCTAGGGTTAGAGTTAGGTGTATGGTTTGATTTAGGCTTCAGGTTAGGTTAGGTTTGAACTTAGTTTGAGGGAGTAAGTTTAGGGATACTGTTAATTTTTGGTTCAGTGTTACGGTTGGAGTTAGCGTGAGGGTCCGGTGAGGGTTGGGGTTGAGCTTAAGGTGTCCGCCTAGGGTTAGGGTTAGGTCTGTGGTTTGAATTAGGCTTCAGGTTAGGTTAGGATTGAACTTAGTTTGAGGGAGTAAGTTTAGGGCTACTCTTAGTTTTCGGGTAACTGTTATTGTTGGAGTTAGTGTCCGGGCCAGGTTAGGGTTGGGGTTGAGCTTAAGGTGTCCGCCTAGGGTTAGGGTTAGGTCTATGATTTCATTTAGGCTTCAGGTAAGGTTAGGATTGAACTTAATTTGAGAGAGTAAGTTTAGGGCTACTGGTAGTTTTCGGTTCAGTGTTACGGTTGGAGATAGCGTCAGGGTCAGGTTATGGTTGGTGTTGAGCTTCAGGTGTCCGCCTAGGGTTAGGGTTAGGTCTATGGTTTGAGTTAGGCTTCAGGTTAGGTTAGGTTTGAACTTAGTTTGAGGGAGTAAGTTTAGGGCTACTGTTAGTTTTCGGTTCAGTGTTACGGTTGGACTTAGCGTGAGGGTCAGGTTAGGGTAGGGGTTGAGCTTAAGGTGTCCGCCTAGGGTTAGGGTTAGGTGTATGGTTTGATTTAGGCTTCAGGTTAGGTTAGGTTTGAACTTAGTTTGAGAGAGTAAATTTAGAGCTACTGTTAGTTTTCGGGTAACTGTTACGATTGGAGTTGGCGTCACGGCCAGGTTTTGTTTGGGGTTGAGCTTAAGGTGTCCGCCTAGGGTTACGGTTAGGTGTATGGTTCGATTTAGGCTTCAGGTTAGGTAAGGTTTGAACTTAGTTTGAGGGAGTAAGTTTAGGGCTACTGTTAGTTTTCGGTTCAGTGTTACGGTTGGAGATAGCGTCATGCTCAAGTTAGGGTTGGGGTTGAGATTCAGGTGTCTGCCTAGGGTTAGGGTTAGGTCTATGGTTTGAGTTAGGCTTCAGGTTAGGTTAGGTTTGAACTTAGTTTGAGGGAGTAAGTTTAGGGCTACTGTTAGTTTTCGGTTCAGTGTTACGGTTGGAGATAGGGTCAGGGTCTGGTTAGGGTTGTGGTTGAGTTTCAGGTGTCCGCCTAGGGTTAGGGTTAGGTCTATGGTTTGAGTTAGGCTTCAGGTTAGGTTAGGTTTGAACTTAGTTTGAGGGAGTAAGTTTAGGGCTACTGTTAGTTTTCGTTTAACTGTTACGGTTGGAGTAAGTGTCAGGGTCAGGTTAGGGTGGGGGTTAAGCATAAGGTGTCCGCCTAGGGTTAGGGTTAGGTCTATGGTTTCATTTAGGCTTCAGGTTAGGTTAGGATTGAACTTAGTTTGAGGGAGTAAGTTTAGGGCTACTGTTAGTTTTCGGTTCAGTGTTTTTGTTGGAGTTAGCGTGAGGGTCAGGTTAGGGTTGGGGCTGAGCTTAAGGTGTCCGCCTAGGGTTAAGGTTAGGTCTGTGGTTTGAGTTAGACTTCAGGTTAGGTTAGGTTTGAACTTAGTTTGAAGGAGTAAGTTTAGGGCTACTGTTAGTTTTCGGTTCAGTGTTTTTGTTGGAGTTAGCGTGAGGGTCAGGTTAGGGTTGGGGTTGAGCTTAAGGTGTCCGCCTAGGGTTAGGGTTAGGTGTATGGTTTGATTTAGGCTTCAGGTTAGGTTAGGTTTGAACTTAGTTTGAGGGAGTAAGTTTAGGGCTACTGTTAGTTTTCGGGAAATTGTTACGGTTGGAGTTAGCGTCAGGGCCAGGTTAGGCTTGGGCTTGAGATTTAGGTGTCCGCCTAGGGTTAGTGTTAGGTGTATGGTTTCATTTAGTCTGAAGGTTAGGTTAGGTTTGAAGTTAGTTTGATGGAGTAACTTTAGGGCTACAGTTAGTTTTCGGTTAACTGTTACACTTGGAGTAAGCGTCAGGGTCAGTTTAGGGTGGGGGTTAAGCATAAGGTGTCCGCCTAGGGTTAGGGTTAGGTCTAAGATTTGATTTAGGCTTCAGGTTAGTTTAGGTTGGAACTTAGTTTGAGGGAGTCAGTTTAGGGCTACTGTTAGTTTTCGGTTAACTGTTAAGGTTGGTGTAAGTGTCAGGGTCAGATTAGGTTTGGGGTTTAGCTTAAGGTATCTGCCTAGGGTTAGGGTTAGGTGTATGGTTTTATTTAGGCTTCAGGTTAGGATAGGTTTGAACTCAGTTTGAGGGAGTAAGTTTAGGGCTACTGTTAGTTTTCGTTTAACTGTTACGGTTGGAGTAAGCGTCAGGGTCAGGTTTGGGTGGGGGTTAAACATAAGATGTCCGCCTAGGGTTAGGGTTAGGTCTATGGTTTCATTTAGGCTTCAGGTTAGGTTAGGATTAAACTTAGTATGAGGGAATAAGTTTAGGGCTACTGTTAGTTTTCGGTTAACTGTTACGGTTGGAGTAAGCGTCAGGGTCAGGTTAGGTTTGGGGTTGAGCTTAAGGTGTCCGCCTAGGGTTAGGGTAAGGACTATGGTTTCATTTAGGCTTCAGGTTAGGTTACGATTGAACTTAGTTTGAGGGAGTAAGTTTAGGGCTACTGTTAGTTTTCGGTTGAGTGTTACGGTTGGATTTAGCCTCCGGGTCAGTTTAGGTTTGGGGTTAAGCTTCAGGTGTCCGCCTAGGGTTAGGGTTAGGTCTATTGTTTGAGTTAGGCTTCAGGTTAGGTTAGGTTTGAACTTAGTTTTAGGGAGTAAGTTTAGGGCTACTGTTAATTTTTGGTTCAGTGTTACGTTTAGAGTTAGCGTGAGGGTCCGGTTAGGGTTGGGGTTGAGCTTAAGGTGTCCGCCTAGGGCTAGGGTTAGGTCTGTGGTTTGAGTTAGACTTCAGGTTAGGTTAGGTTTGAACTTACTTTGAGGGAGTAAGTTTAGGGCTACTCTTAGTTTACGGGTAACTGTTACTGTTGGAGTTAGTTTCAGAGCCACGTTAGGGTTGGGGTTGAGCTTAAGGTGTCCGCCTAGGGTTAGGGTTAAGTCTATGGTTTCATTTAGGCTTCAGGTAAGGTTAGGATTGAACTTAGTTTGAGGGAGTAAGTTTAGGGCTACTGGTAGTTTTCGGTTCAGTGTTACTGTTGGAGATAGCGTCAGGGTCAGGTTATGGTTGGTGTTGAGCTTCAGGTGTCCGCCTAGTGTTAGGGTTAGGTCTATGGTTTGAGTTAAGCTTCAGGTTAGGTTAGGTTTGAACTTAGTTTGAGAGAGTAAGTTTAGGGTTAATGTTAGTTTTCGGGTAACTGTTACGATTGGAGTTGGCGTCAGGTCCAGGTTATGTTTGGGATTGAGCTTAAGGTGTCCGCCTAGGGTTACGGTTAGGTGTATGGTTCGATTTAGGCTTCAGGTTAGGTTAGGTATGAACTTAGTTTGAGGGAGTAAGTTTAGGGCTACTGTTAATTTTCTGTTCAGTATTATGGTTGGAGTTAGCGTCAGGGTCAGGTTCGGGTTGGGGTTAGCTTGAGGTGTCCACCTAGGGTTAGGGTTAGGTCTATGGATTGCGTTAGGCTTCAGGTTAGGTTAGGTTTGAACTTAGTTTGAGAGAGTAAGTTTAGGGCTACTGTTAGTTTTCGGTTCAGTGTTACGGTTGGAGTTAGCGTGAGGGTCAGGTGAGGGTTGGGGTTGAGCTTAAGGTGTCCGCCTAGGGTTAGGGTTAGGTGTATGGTTTGATTTAGGCTTCAGGTTAGGTTAGGTTTGAACTTAGTTTGAGTGAGTAAGTTTAGGGCTACTGGGAGTTTTCGGTTCAGTGTTACGGTTGGAGATAGCGTCAGGGTCAGGTTATGGTTGGGGTTGAGCTTCAGGTGTCCGCCTAGGGTTAGGGTTCGGTCTATGGTTTGAGTTAGGCTTCAGGTTAGGTTAGGTTTTAACTTAGTTTGAGGGAGTTAGTTTAGGGCTACTGTTAGTTTTCAGTTCAGTGTTACGGTTGGACTTAGCGTGAGGGTCAGGTTAGGGTTGGGGTTCAGCTTAAGGTGTCCGCATAGGGTTAGGGTTAGGTGTATGGTTTGATTTAGGCTTTAGGTTAGGTTAGGTTTGAACTTAGTTTGAGGGAGTAAGTTTAGGGCTACTGTTAGTTTTTGGTTCGGTGTTACGTTTGGAGTTAGCGTGAGAGTCCGGTTAGTGTTGGGGTTGAGCTTAAGGTGTCCGCCTAGGGTTAGGGTTAGGTCTGTGGTTTGACTTAGGCTTCAGGTTAGGTTAGGTTTGAACTTAGTTTGAGGGAGTAAGTTTAGGGCTACTCTTAGTATTCGGGTAATTGTTATGGTTGGAGTTAGCGTCAGGGCCAGGTTAGGGTTGGGGTTGAGATTAAGGTGTCCGCCTAGGGTTAGGGTTAGGTGTATGGTTTGATTTAGGCTTCAGGTTAGGTTAGGTTTGAAGTTAGTTTGAGGGAGTAAGTTTAGGGCTATTGTTAGTTTTCGTTTAACTGTTACGGTTGGAGTAAGCGTCAGGGTCAGGTTAGGGTGGGGGTTAAGAATAAGGTGTCCGCCTAGGGTTAGGGTTAGGTCTATGATTTGATTTAGGCATCAGGTTAGGTTAGGTTTGAACTTGGTTTGAGGGAGTCAGTTTAGGGCTACTGTTAGTTTTCGGTTAACTGTTACGGTTGGAGTAAGCGTCAGGTTCACGTTAGGTTTGGGGTTGAGCTTAAGGTGTCCACCTAGGGTTAGGGTTAGGTGTATGTTTTGATTTAGGCTTCAGGTTAGGTTAGGTTTGAACTTAGTTTGAGGGAGTAAGTTTAGGGCTACTGTTAGTTTTCGGTTAACTGTTACGGTTGGAGTAAGCGTCAGGGTCAGGTTAGGGTTGGGGTTAAGGTTAAGGTGTCCGCCTAGGGTTACGGATAGTTGTATGGTTTGATTTAGGCTTCAGGTTAGGTTAGGTTTGAACTTAGTTTGAGGGTGTAAGTTTAGGGCTACTGTTAGTTTTTCGGGTAACTGTTACAGTTGGAATTAGCGTCAGGGCCAGGTTAGGGTTGGGGTTGAGCTTAAGGTGTCCGCCTAAGGTTAGGGTTAGGTGTATGGTTTGATTTAGGATTCAGGTTAGGTTATTTTTGAACTTAGTTTGAGGGAGTAAGTTTAGGGCTACTGTTAGTTTTCGGTTAACTGTTACAGTTGGAGTAAGGCTCAGGGTCAGGTTAGGTTTGGGGTTCAAGTTAAGGTGTCCGCCTAGGGTTAGAGTTAGGTGTATGGTTTGATTTAGGCTTCAGGTTAGGTTAGGTTTGAACTTAGTTTGAGGGAGTAAGTTTAGGGATACTGTTAATTTTTGGTTCAGTGTTACGGTTGGAGTTAGCGTGAGGGTCCGGTGAGGGTTGGGGTTGAGCTTAAGGTGTCCGCCTAGGGTTAGGGTTAGGTCTGTGGTTTGAATTAGGCTTCAGGTTAGGTTAGGATTGAACTTAGTTTGAGGGAGTAAGTTTAGGGCTACTCTTAGTTTTCGGGTAACTGTTATTGTTGGAGTTAGTGTCCGGGCCAGGTTAGGGTTGGGGTTGAGCTTAAGGTGTCCGCCTAGGGTTAGGGTTAGGTCTATGATTTCATTTAGGCTTCAGGTAAGGTTAGGATTGAACTTAATTTGAGAGAGTAAGTTTAGGGCTACTGGTAGTTTTCGGTTCAGTGTTACGGTTGGAGATAGCGTCAGGGTCAGGTTATGGTTGGTGTTGAGCTTCAGGTGTCCGCCTAGGGTTAGGGTTAGGTCTATGGTTTGAGTTAGGCTTCAGGTTAGGTTAGGTTTGAACTTAGTTTGAGGGAGTAAGTTTAGGGCTACTGTTAGTTTTCGGTTCAGTGTTACGGTTGGACTTAGCGTGAGGGTCAGGTTAGGGTAGGGGTTGAGCTTAAGGTGTCCGCCTAGGGTTAGGGTTAGGTGTATGGTTTGATTTAGGCTTCAGGTTAGGTTAGGTTTGAACTTAGTTTGAGAGAGTAAATTTAGAGCTACTGTTAGTTTTCGGGTAACTGTTACGATTGGAGTTGGCGTCACGGCCAGGTTTTGTTTGGGGTTGAGCTTAAGGTGTCCGCCTAGGGTTACGGTTAGGTGTATGGTTCGATTTAGGCTTCAGGTTAGGTAAGGTTTGAACTTAGTTTGAGGGAGTAAGTTTAGGGCTACTGTTAGTTTTCGGTTCAGTGTTACGGTTGGAGATAGCGTCATGCTCAAGTTAGGGTTGGGGTTGAGATTCAGGTGTCTGCCTAGGGTTAGGGTTAGGTCTATGGTTTGAGTTAGGCTTCAGGTTAGGTTAGGTTTGAACTTAGTTTGAGGGAGTCAGTTTAGGGCTACTGTTAGTTTTCGGTTCAGTGTTACGGTTGGAGATAGGGTCAGGGTCTGGTTAGGGTTGTGGTTGAGTTTCAGGTGTCCGCCTAGGGTTAGGGTTAGGTCTATGGTTTGAGTTAGGCTTCAGGTTAGGTTAGGTTTGAACTTAGTTTGAGGGAGTAAGTTTAGGGCTACTGTTAGTTTTCGTTTAACTGTTACGGTTGGAGTAAGTGTCAGGGTCAGGTTAGGGTGGGGGTTAAGCATAAGGTGTCCGCCTAGGGTTAGGGTTAGGTCTATGGTTTCATTTAGGCTTCAGGTTAGGTTAGGATTGAACTTAGTTTGAGGGAGTAAGTTTAGGGCTACTGTTAGTTTTCGGTTCAGTGTTCCGGTTGGATTTAGCCTCAGGGTCAGGTTAGGGTTGGGGTTAAGCTTAAGGTGTCCGCCTAGGGTTAGGTTTAGGTCTATTGTTTGAGTTAGGCTTCAGGTTAGGTTAGGTTTGAACTTAGTTTGAGGGAGTAAGTTTAGGGCTACTGTTAGTTTTCCGTTCAGTGTTACGGTTGGAGATAGCGTGAGGGTCAGGTTAGGGTTGGGGTTGAGCTTAAGGTGTCCGGCTAGGGTTAGGGTTAGGTCTGTGGTTTGAGTTAGGCTTCAGGTTAGGTTCCGTTTGAACTTAGTTTTAGGGAGTAAGTTTAGGGCTACTGTTAGTTTTAGGTTCAGTGTTACGGTTGGAGTTAGCGTGAGGGTCAGGTTAGGGTTGGGTTTGAGCTTCAGGTGTCCGCCTAGGGTTAGGGTTAGGTGTATGGTTTAATTTAGACTTCAGGTAAGGTTAGGTTTGAACTTAGTTTGAAGGAGTAAGTTTAGGGCTACTGTTAGTTTTCGGGAAAATGTTACGGTTGGAATTAGCATCAGGGTCAGGTTAGGGTTGGGGTTGAGATTAAGGTGTCTGTCTAGGGTTAGGGTTAGGTGTATGGTTTGATTTAGGCTTCAGGTTAGGTTAGGTTTGAAGTTAGTTTGAGGGAGTAAGTTTAGGGCTACTGTTAGTTTTCAGTTAACTGTTACAGTTGGAGTAAGCGTCAGGGACAGGTTATGGTGGGGGTTAAGCATAAGGTGTCCGCCTAGGGTTAGGGTTAGGTCTATGGTTTGAGAAGGGCTTCAGGTTAGGTTAGGTTTGAACTTAGTTTGAGGGAGTCAGTTTAGGGCTACTGTTAGTTTTCGGTTCAGTGTTACGGTTGAATTTAGCCTCCGGGTCAGGTTAGGGTTGGGGTTAAGCTTAAGGTGTCCGCCTAGGGTTAGTGTTAGGTCTATTGTTTGAGTTAGGCTTCAGGTTAGGTTAGGTTTGAATTTAGTTTGAGGGAGTAAGTTTAGGGCTACTGTTCGTTTTTGGTTCAGTGTTATGTTTGGAGTTAGTGTGAGGGTCCGGTTAGGGTTGGGGTTGAGCTTAAGGTGTCCGCCTAGGGTTAGGGTTAGGTCTGTGGTTTGAGTTAGGCTTCAGGTTAGGTTAGGTTAGAACTTAGTTTGAGGCAGTACCTTTAGGGCTACTCTTAGTTTTCGGGTAACTCTTACTGTTGGAGTTAGTTTCAGGGCCAGGTTAGGGTTGGGGTTGAGCTTAAGGTGTCGGCATAGGGATAGGGTTAGGTCTATGGTTTGAGTTAGGCTTCAGGTTAGGTCAGGTTTGAACTGAGTTTTAGGGAGTAAGTTTAGGGCTACTGGTAGTTTTTGGTTCAGTGTTACGGTTGGAGATAGCGTCAGGGTCAGGTTATGGTTGGGGTTGAGCTTCAGGTGTCTGCCTATGGTTAGGGTTAGGTGTATGGTTTGATTTAGGCTTCAGGTTAGTTTAGGTTTAAACTTAGTTTGAGGGAGTAAGTTTAGGGCTACTGTTAGTTTTCGGGTAACTGTTACGATTGGAGTTAGCGTCAGGGCCACGTTATGGTTGGGGTTGAGCTTAAGGTATCCGCCTAGGGTTACGGTTAGGTGTAAGGTTTGATTTAGGCTTCAGGTTAGGTTATGTTTGAACTTAGTTAGAGGGAGTAAGTTTAGGGCTACTGTTATTTTTCGGTTAACTGTTATGGTTGGAGTAAGCGTCAGGGTCAGGTTAGGTTTGGGGTTGAGTTTAAGGTGTCCGCCTAGGGTTAGGGTTAGGTGCATGGTTTGATTTAGGCTTCAGGTTAGGTTAGGTTTGAACTTAGCTTGAGGGAGTAAGTTTAGGGCTACTGTTAGTTTTCTGTTCAGTGTTACGGTTGGAGTTATCGTGAGGGTCAGGTTAGGGTTGGGGTTGAGCTTAAGGTGTCCGCCTAGGGTTAGGGTTAGGTCTGTGGTTTGAGTTAGGCTTCACGTTAGGTTAGGTTTGAACTTAGTTTGAAGGTGTAAGTTTAGGGCTACTGTTAGTTGTCGGTTCAGTGTTACGGTTGGAGATAGAGTCATGGTCAAGTTAGGGTTGGGATTAAGATTCAGGTGTCCGCCTAGGGTTAGGGTTAGGCCTATGGTTTGAGTTAGGCTTCAGGTTAGGTTAGGTTTGAACTTAGTTTGAGGGAGTAAGTTTAGGCCTATTTTATTTTTCGGTTCAGTGTTACGGTTGAATTTAGCCTAGGGTCAGGTTAGGGTTCGGGTCAAGCTTAAGGTGTACGCCTAGGTTTAGGGTTAGGTCTATTGTTTGAGTTAGGCTTCAGGTTAGGTTAGGTTTGAACTTAGTTTGAGGGAGTAAGTTTAGGCCTACTGTTAGTTTTCGGTTCAGTGTTACGCTTGGATTTAGCCTCAGGGTCAGGTTAGGGTTGGGGTCAAGCTTAAGGTGTACGCCTAGGGTTAGGGTTAGGTCTATTGTTTGAGTTAGGCTTCAGGTTAGGTTAGGTTTGAACTTAGTTTGAGAGAGTAAGTTTAGGCCTACTGTTAGTTTTCGGTTCAGTGTTACGCTTGGATTTAGCCTCAGGGTCTGGTTAGGGTTGGGGTTAAGCTTAAGTTGTCCGCCTAGGGTTAGGGTTAGGTCTATTGTTTGAGTTAGGCTTCAGGTTAGGTTAGGTTTGAATTTAGTTTGAGGGAGTAAGTTTAGGGCTACTGTTCGTTTTTGGTTCAGTGTTACGTTTGGAGTTAGTGTGAGGGTCCGGTTAGGGTTGGGGTTGAGCTTAAGGTGTCTGCCTAGGGTTAGGGTTATGTGTATGGTTTCATTTAGGCTCAAGGTTAGGTTAGGTTTGAACTTAGTTTGAGAGAGTAAATTTAGAGCTACTGTTAGTTTTCGGGTAACTGTTACGATTGGAGTTGGCGTCACGGCCAGGTTTTGTTTGGGGTTGAGCTTAAGGTGTCCGCCTAGGGTTACGGTTAGGTGTATGGTTCGATTTAGGCTTCAGGTTAGGTTAGGTTTGAACTTAGTTTGAGGGAGTAAGTTTAGGGCTACTGTTAGTTTTCGGTTCAGTGTTACGGTTGGAGATAGCGTCATGCTCAAGTTAGGGTTGGGGTTGAGATTCAGGTGTCTGCCTAGGGTTAGGGTTAGGTCTATGGTTTGAGTTAGGCTTCAGGTTAGGTTAGGTTTGAACTTAGTTTGAGGGAGTAAGTTTAGGGCTACTGTTAGTTTTCGGTTCAGTGTTACGGTTGGAGATAGGGTCAGGGTCTGGTTAGGGTTGTGGTTGAGTTTCAGGTGTCCGCCTAGGGTTAGGGTTAGGTCTATGGTTTGAGTTAGGCTTCAGGTTAGGTTAGGTTTGAACTTAGTTTGAGGGAGTAAGTTTAGGGCTACTGTTAGTTTTCGTTTAACTGTTACGGTTGGAGTAAGCCTCAGGGTCAGGTTAGGGTGGGGGTTAAGCATAAGGTGTCCGCCTAGGGTTAGGGTTAGGTCTATGGTTTCATTTAGGCTTCAGGTTAGGTTAGGATTGAACTTAGTTTGAGGGAGTAAGTTTAGGGCTACTGTTAGTTTTCGGTTCAGTGTTCCGGTTGGATTTAGCCTCAGGGTCAGGTTAGGGTTGGGGTTAAGCTTAAGGTGTCCGCCTAGGGTTAGGTTTAGGTCTATTGTTTGAGTTAGGCTTCAGGTTAGGTTAGGTTTGAACTTAGTTTGAGGGAGTAAGTTTAGGGCTACTGTTAGTTTTCGGTTCAGTGTTATGGTTGGAGTTAGCGTGAGGGTCAGGTTAGGTTTGGGGTTGAGCTTAAGGTGTCCGCCTAGGGTTAGGGTTAGGTCTGTGGTTTGAGTTAGGCTTCAGGTTAGGTTAGGTTTGAACTTAGTTTGAAGGTGTAAGTTTAGGGCTACTGTTAGTTTTCGGTTCAGTGTTACGGTTGGAGATAGAGTCATGGTCAAGTTAGGGTTGGGATTAAGATTCAGGTGTCCGCCTAGGGTTAGGGTTAGGTCTATGGTTTGAGTTAGGCTTCAGGTTTGGTTAGGTTTGAACTTAGTTTGAGGGAGTAAGTTTAGGCCTATTTTATTTTTCGGTTCAGTGTTACGGTTGAATTTAGCCTCAGGGTCAGGTTAGGGTTGGGGTCAAGCTTAAGGTGTCCGCCTAGGGTTAGGGTTAGGTCTATTGTTTGAGTTAGGCTTCAGGTTAGGTTAGGTTTGAACTTAGTTTGAGGGAGTAAGTTTAGGGCTACTGTTAGTTTTCCGTTCAGTGTTACAGTTGGAGATAGCGTGAGGGTCAGGTTAGGGTTGGGGTTGAGCTTAAGGTGTCCGGCTAGGGTTAGGGTTAGGTCTGTGGTTTGAGTTAGGCTTCAGGTTAGGTTCCGTTTGAACTTAGTTTTAGGGAGTAAGTTTAGGGCTACTGTTAGTTTTAGGTTCAGTGTTACGGTTGGAGTTAGCGTGAGGGTCAGGTTAGGGTTGGGTTTGAGCTTCAGGTGTCCGCCTAGGGTTAGGGTTAGGTGTATGGTTTAATTTAGACTTCAGGTAAGGTTAGGTTTGAACTTAGTTTGAAGGAGTAAGTTTAGGGCTACTGTTAGTTTTCGGGAAACTGTTACGGTTGGAATTAGCATCAGGGTCAGGTTAGGGTTGGGGTTGAGATTAAGGTGTCTGTCTAGGGTTAGGGTTAGGTGTATGGTTTGATTTAGGCTTCAGGTTAGGTTAGGTTTGAAGTTAGTTTGAGGGAGTAAGTTTAGGGCTACTGTTAGTTTTCAGTTAACTGTTACAGTTGGAGTAAGCGTCAGGGACAGGGTATGGTGGGGGTTAAGCATAAGGTGTCCGCCTAGGGTTAGGGTTAGGTCTATGGTTTGAGAAGGGCTTCAGGTTAGGTTAGGTTTGAACTTAGTTTGAGGGAGTCAGTTTAGGGCTACTGTTAGTTTTCGGTTAACTGTTACGTTTGGAGTAAGCGTCAGGGTCAGGTTAGGTTTGGGGTTGAGCTTAAGGTGTCCGCCTAGGGTTAGGGTTAGGTGTATGGTTTGATTTAGGCTTAAGGTTAGGTTACGTTTGAACTTAGTTTTAGGGTGTAAGTTTAGGGCTACTGTTAGTTTTCGTGTAACTGTTACGGTTGGAGTAAGCTTCAGGGTCAGGTTAGGGTGGGGGTTAAGAATAAGGTGTCCGCCTAGGGTTAGGGTTAGGTCTATGGTTTCATTTAGGCTTCAGGTTAGGTTAGGATTCAACTTAGTTTGAGGGAGTAAGTTTAGGGCTACTGTTAGTTTTCGGTTCAGTGTTACGGTTGAATTTAGCCTCCGGGTCAGGTTAGGGTTGGGGTTAAGCTTAAGGTGTCCGCCTAGGGTTAGTGTTAGGTCTATTGTTTGAGTTAGGCTTCAGGTTAGGTTAGGTTTGAATTTAGTTTGAGGGAGTAAGTTTAGGGCTACTGTTCGTTTTTGGTTCAGTGTTACGTTTGGAGTTAGTGTGAGGGTCCGGTTAGGGTTGGGGTTGAGCTTAAGGTGTCCGCCTAGGGTTAGGGTTAGGTCTGTAGTTTGAGTTAGGCTTCAGGTTAGGTTAGGTTAGAACTTAGTTTGAGGCAGTACCTTTAGGGCAACTCTTAGTTTTCGGGTATCTCTTACTGTTGGAGTTAGTTTCAGGGCCAGGTTAGGGTTGGGGTTGAGCTTAAGGTGTCGGCATAGGGATAGGGTTAGGTCTATGGTTTGAGTTAGGCTTCAGGTTAGGTTAGGTTTGAACTGAGTTTTAGGGAGTAAGTTTAGGGCTACTGGTAGTTTTCGGTTCAGTGTTACGGTTGGAGATAGCGTCAGGGTCAGGTTATGGTTGGGGTTGAGCTTCAGGTGTCTGCCTAGGGTTAGGGTTAGGTGTATGGTTTGATTTAGCCTTCAGGTTAGTTTAGTTTTAAACTTAGTTTGAGGGAGTAAGTTTAGGGCTACTGTTAGTTTTCGGGTAACTGTTACGATTGGAGTTAGCGTCAGGGCCAGGTTATGGTTGGTGTTGAGCTTAAGGTAT